>CM051260.1:74719979-75142658 GCA_027921565.1 Artemia sinica | reverse complement strand
GCCAGAAAGAGAAGAGAAGAAGAGAAGAGAAGGAAAGAAGAAGACTAGGAAGAGAAAGAAAGAAGAAAACGCCGAAGAAAGAAGAGAAGAAGAAGAAGAGAAGAGAAGAAAGAGAACCTCTGCTCTTAGAAGAAGAGAAGCAAGAATTTTGTAAATTTTTTTCTTAATTTTCGAAATATAATCAAGTTTAAAGTTATGAGTTTCATGCTAAAGAAAAAAATAGAGTGTAGACAAAAAAAAAATATAACCCTTAGAACAATTTAAATAAAAGAGGGAAGACAAAAACTGAACTCTCTAGACAGTATTCAGCGTTTAAAATTTTGAGGCTTTGAAAGTTGAATACCCTTCCTGTACTTTCCCTTGTGTGCTATCAGAATCTCTTATTTCTTGGCTACTGAAAATATGAACTTCCAGAATGAACATTAAAAAAAAAAAAAAAAAAAAGTCGAAACTGGACATGACACTTGCTAACAGCACTCATGTTTAAGCTGTCATTTTCTTTGTAAGCTATCTTTATGATGAATTTTATGGCTTGTGTAACCCTAACAATTGTACTATTGCATACAATTATGGTTTGTAAGCGATGTCATTTTGTAACTAGTCACTTTCGGTACCTTTTTTTAATGGTGAATGTGGTCAGCTCATAACATCAAAAAATACAAAGGGTCATACGGAAGACCAAAATGAAAGCTTCAAATTTGCTAAATTTTTGATTGAAAAATATAGAAAATTTGAAATCTTTTAAAATCACACTGTAGAATCCTGTTTTTTTTTTAGTTTTTGTGCAACTGAGGTTAACTGTCCATTGGATATAAATTTTCCTTACGAAGAATGAACTAAAAAGTGTTAAATTGAGAACTTTAAAAAGTGTTAATATGAAGATTCTAATATTTTTCAACATCATTTCCAAGAAAAAAGGGACTCAAAGGACTCTTAGGCTTCTAGAATGAATGTGAAGCCGAAGAAATAGACAAATCCAAGAAATTATGCTATTAATTCATTTCATCGCCCGTCCTGTATGCTATTGTATCTCCAAAAATTGGATTTCGGATTTCTTTGCTTTGAATGGACTAAAAAGCCATTGTAAAGTCATCCAGTCACTTTTAGAACCCTCAAAAATAATGGTGATACAATAACATGTAACATCGGAGACGAATTTTAAATGATTCGTTTCGTACTGCTGACTTATATATATATATATATATATATATATATATATATATATATATATATTATATATATATATAATATATATATATATATATATATATATATATATATATATATATATATATATATATAATATATATATATATTATATATATAGCGACTGTGGTCTGCTCATGAAATCAGACATACAAAGTGTCACATAGACGACCAATTTATGTTCCCTACATTTTTTCAGTTGGAAAAAACGTAAAAAATTGAAATATTTTGAAACTGACTTTTAAATCCTTAGGATCTCAGCTGCCAAAATTCAAAAGACCTTATTTAACGTGTTGAACATCTAAGGTTACTGTCCAATGGGTTTCAAATTGGTTTAGGAAGAACGCACAAAAAAACTGATCGATTAAAAACTTTTAAAAAAATGTTAATATTTGAAGATTACCAAGCAAAGTTTAAAAGTAAAAAGGCAGCAGAAGACCCTGGCATGGGCGCCAATATGGGGGAGGGAGGCTCCGGTCCCCCTGGATGAATGATGCTGCCATATATTATATATTTTTTCAGATTTCTATTATACAGCACTGGAAGTGGCCGATTAGAGCCCCCCCCCCCTAAAATTCAGCTTATGGGCGGCAATGGACTCTGGGACTTAGAGTTGGTTACCCTAAGCAATGTTTATGGCGCTGATGTATCAAGTGGTGACATCTGTAAAACTATTTGACATATATTAACATTTATCCTTGTTTAAAAATGCTGCATTTGCTTTTGTTTGCTCATACAACAATAATTTTAAGCTGCAAATGCACAGAACTTGCTTGTTTTTACTAAGGGACCATGTTTTTTTAATTTTGGAACAACTGTTCGTTCTTTATAACTTATAATATGACTTTTGAAATTCTATTATGATAATTATCAAATACCGATAGAAATAAAGGAATACAAAAGAAGTAGACCAGATCTAAAGAAGGGCAATCCCTTCTTTAGTATTTATTTCTGTATTCTCTGATTTGACACCACAATGTTGATCTCCATTTCACGAGTAGACTACTTAACTACACTGTTTGGAAAAGAAGGTCTATTTTTCTAGAAATTTAAATCATTTTTACTCTTCTAATTCTTTTGTGGACACTCCCAGGCGCAAATTTTAGCTCTAGTAAAACTAGTAATTGTGGCCTAAGCAACAAATTGATTATCCAGCTACTGCAGTAGCTGGATCAACAAATGAAATGACATCATTTGTATATATAATCCTAAAAAGGGCTTATCCCAGATTTGCCTCTCAATTACTCGTACTATCTGTCTTGGCTTTTCTTACAATTAGCCATGTCTTGATGCCTAAGTCTATCTATCATCCATCCATAGGTCATTCCTAGGGCAGAACTAAGGTAGATAGTCACAGAATTAAGAAAAAAAAAAATTTTAAACAAGAAAAACGGGTTTTAATTTCTATAAAGCAGTGAATACAAAACACTTAATTAAACAAAAATACTCCGAATATTTCGGCCCCACATCCGGGAGCCTTTCTCAACGAAAAAAAAAACAAAAAAAGTTCTTACATCAACATAAAAAACATACTAAACAAACAAAAGAAAAAATATAAATAAATAGGAAAAGAAAACTCACATATTAAATAAACAATTCCATTCACTGGCGTATAAACAAAATCGAATGCTTATATTGATTAGCATATATTCTGTGAGAAGGCGTGTTCCAATCAATATAAGCATTCGATTTTGTTTATACGCCAGTGAATGGAATTGTTTATTTAAAATGTGAGTTTTCTTTTCCTATTTATTTATATTTTTTCTTTTGTTTGTTTAGTATGTTTTTTATGTTGATGTAAGAAATTTTTTTGTTTTTTTTTCCGTTGAGAAAGGCTCCCGGATGTGGGGCCGAAACATTCGGAGTATTTTTTGTTTAATTAAGTGTTTTGTATTCACTGCTTTATAGAAATTAAAACCCGTTTTTCTTGTTTAAATTTTTTTTTTGTAAATGGAAAAGCAGTGTGGTCTAAGAAATTATTCACAGAATTAAAGGATGAAAGATTGGATTGATTTTGGTTTGTCACGTGACGGACAATGTCCACTGGACTTGTAACACACGGGTTGCCAAATTCAGCCGTCTTATTATATAAATTTGAAGGCACACTTCTTTGCCTAGAAATTTGACTTCAGTGATTTCTTCCTTCCTTTTATGGCCTACGATCAGATACTGTCAAATGTCAAAAAAGACGAGGTCATTCTAAAAACCCCTTGCACGTAACCTTTGACCGAGATCTGTTGACAGCTGAGACCTCGTTAGTATCGCAATGGGAAGACAACATCACTGAAGAGCTGATTTAGGACGATTGGAGAGGCTTCGTCGACGCCGTGGGTTCTGGGAAGGGGGGGGGGGGGTAATGGGGGCCACGGCCCCCCTGGAATTTTGACCAGAGTAGGACGAAAATAGAAGTGTGACTACTAATAAAAGAATATAATTTCTTATTTTTGTTTTGTCTTTAAGAACTGCAATGAAACTTGTTCAGAATTTAATTTAATTCTTAGATCTTAGATTAACTCAATATAGGTCATTATTTATCTATCTAAAGGAGACCAAAACCGGAACCCAATTTGGGGTGTAGAGTATATACTCTCAAGGGCATTTTTATGCCCTAGTAATAGTGTGACAAGCTTGATAAAGCCTTCCGCAGTTTGGTATTAATAAACAAGGAAGTTTTATAGTATCTAATATATCTATATATATATATATATATATATATATTATTATATAATATATACTAATATATATATATATAATATATATCAACAGTTCGTGGTAAACGAACTGTAAGTAAGGAGCGGGACCGCTCAATGGTAACCGAAAACTCTAGAAAACGGGTTTTCGATACAATATGATATATCAAAAGAATTCAGATTTCAATGCTGATTTCAAATATATAACTTCATTCAAGTTTAGTGTACTCATCAAAAGTTACGTTGCCTGGAAAAATTTGGCTGATTTTCAATAAGGAGGAAAGACCCCCTAAAAGTTATAGAACCTTAAGAAAATCACACCATCATATTCAGTGTATCAGAGAACCCACTGTAGAGTTTCAAGCTCCTATCTAGCAAAAATGTGGAATTTTACATTTTTGCCAGAAGAAAGATCAGGATGCCGTGTGTTTATTTGTTTGTTTGTTTTTGTTTGTTTTTTGTCTTCCCAGGGGTGATCGTTATCGACACAGTGGTCCTAGAATATCGTGGGAGGTCATTGGAACGGAAATTAAAAGTTCTAGTGCCATTTGTAAGTGACCAAAAAAAATGGAGGGCAACTAGGCCCCCTGCCACGCCTTATTTTTTCCCAAAGTCAACCCCAATCAAAAATTTGAGAAGCCATTTGTTCAGCATGAAGTCGAAAGTATGGATAAATATGTATAGTAGGATGACTTAGTCCCACGAAGTCCAGAGGGGAGGGCTAAAAGTTATGAACTTTACCCAATGGTAAACATATAGTATTGGTTATGCGGAAGTACAGAAGTTTTCAGGAAGTTTTTTTTCTGGTATGTGGGAGCGGGAAGGGTTGCGGTGTTAGTTGGAGGATCCTGTTCATGAAGGAAGTTTTCATGGGGGAAGGGAAATTGCCATGAAGGGGGCGCCGGACCTTGCCAACATTATTTATTGGGTATTGGGAAGTATACTAACCATTTTCAGGAAGGATTTTTTCTCGGAGGGGGGGGGGACGGGCTAGAAGAGGGGGTTAATCTTGAAAAATATTTCCCGTGGGATTGTTCGTTGGGTAAGGACATTTCTTGAAGGGGGCGCCGGATTTCCAAGCATTATTGAAAAAAAACATCAGAAATTAAAATAAAACAAACAAGTTTTTCAACTGAAAATGTAAGGAGGAAATATTAGAACTTAAAACGAACAGAAAATATAAAGTAAATGTGAGGGGTTATCCCCCAAGTCAATACCTCGCTTCTTTACGCTACAGTTTTTTGTAGTGCTTTAAAAAGAGATATCTATTATAATGTAAACGGCCCTTTTTGTCAGGGGTGTGAATCAATTTTTTTTTTACACTTTTAACGTAAATAGCGTGGGATTGAATAAGGGGAGAACCCCTCATATGCGTAATAATGATATAAGTAATAAAAAAAACCATAAAAAAACAAGCGATACGGCTCAATAGTAATCGAAAACTTTAAAAACTGATTTTGATGTCAATAAATGTATCAAAAGAATGTTGTTATAATGCTGATTCTAAATATATAAATTTTTATTAAGTTTCGTATTACTCATCAAAGGCTACGAGCTGAGAAAATTTACTCGATTTTTTAAAGAGGGGGGAAACATCCCCTACAAAGTGAAAGAATTTAATGAAAAATCACACAGGTCAGATTCAGCGTATCAGAAACACTAGTACATAGGTTTCAAGACATATCTGCAAAAAATCTGTAAATTGTATTTTTGCCAGAAGAAAAATTACGAATATAGAAGTAGGTACGTAAGTTAATTTGTAAAGAATCCATTTAGCAAAGGAAAAGTTAAAATTTTTATGCAAATAAAAGCTGCATTAAACTAAAAAACGATCAGAACTTCAATAAAAAAAAACACGTTTTTAACGAAGTAAGGAGCGACATTAAAACTTAAAACGAACAAAAATTATGCGTCGTATGAAAGGGGCTGTCCCCTCCTCAACGACTCGCTCTTTACGCCTACAAGTTTTTTATTGTTTTTTTTAAAAAATAAAGTTGTGAGACAGAGTCAAATTTTAGCGTAAAGAGCGAGGCGTTGAGGAGGGGACAGCCCCTTTCATATACGGAATAATTTCTGTTCGTTTTAAGTTTTAATGTCGCTCCTTACTTTCAGTTTAAAAAACTTGTTTTTTTTTATTGAATATATATATAGCGTCGTGCCCTACCAGCAGTCACTTCGGTCTTGGTTTTTGTTTGTCTCTGTACTCAGGTGTTAATATCATGATAATAAAATAGAAAAATTGTCACAGTCCAGTCTACAATTTGTAATCCTCCTCAATATTGCAACCAGCTTAATACGGCAGATTTTTGAACTTTTGCAAAAGCTTTTACCAAGAACTATAGCTGCTTAGTCGACAGTATGCCGAACAGGACATTTACAAAAGTTTTCTTCTTTCAATGGTACTATAGTGACAATAGCTTGTAAACGAGTTTGACATAGTAGCTAACTCGTTAAAACTCAAAAGTGATACTTAACTGGTCAATGATATACTTTTTTGTATTTTTTTTTTTACCAGAAAATTCATTTCTCCTCCAATCTCCGCTATTCTGGTATCTCCCCCCCCCCTGGAAAATTTTCTGCCTGGTTTTATACCAGGTTCAGGACTTTGCCACACACTCTTTTCAGATTATTATTCTAGAAGGTAATCAGTAGCGTCAATTCATGAAAATGGGGGGGGGGGCTAAATAAACGTTTTAAGAATCTAGTGGGGCAAGTTTATAGTTATTTCAGTTTTTCTAGTTTAAATACCGTAAAAGATATTTGTCAATGAAAATACCTTCCACAAAAATTGCATTTTTAATCTACCCGAGGGGCAAAAAATTCAGGGGTTGCAAGCCCCGTGTCACTTCCCTGTTGTGTCTGATGCGTTTTCTAAAAGAGCAGCCGTCCCTTGCTCCCTAATAACTGTCCTAGTGGTTATGTTGGTAAATCGCTATGAAGCTATGAAAATCTCCTCTATAGTGTTTTTAAATCTTTCTAATTTTTTGTACTTCCAGTTCCACTTTATGATAGCTTTGTTTTTAAATATTGTCTTATTCCTATACAGGGGTGCATCTCCAGCATTTTTATTAGGGGGGGGGGAGAGGGGTCCATATCCAGATAGTCAAGGGGCACGGAATATATAATAATTTTTTCTCCACATTATTGGGGGCAACTGCCCTCCCTTGCCCCCCCCCCCCCCCCCCCCAAACGACTCCCCTGTTCCTACAGATATAAAATACAATTTGGTATTTTTAAGAAAAGAAGAAAAATTCCTAGAGCTATGGTGAGTTATAGAAGTGAGCACATTTCATGGAAATAACTTTTCACATATCCTACCAAAGTTGAGCTCAATCATGTAATGATTATTTAGTTCTTTTACAAGAAAATGTTCTTTAGTTTTGTGACTTAATAAAACCTGATTTATTCTTTGAGATTACTTAACTGTTTTTGTTCCTGCTTTTCATTTGAATTAAAGTTTCAGAAATAGAAACAAAACGAAGGTCCCTTTTGGCGCCCAAAGAAGTGCTTTCCTGGGGCAAGCTGAAAATATAATTTAGGAAGGGGAAACTTGGGTTTGAAAAGTTTTTTTTTTTTGTCAGAAATGGATCGTGCTTGAATGATAATGCATTTAGGTCCTCCAAGGGGTATGAACATCTTATTTACCACCTCCCTCTTTTTTTGGCCACCAAAAAAATGATTCGAAATGTATAATTGACTTCTTTTCAGGGCATAAAGAAGATGTAATTTCATCTTATATCAGAGGCAACGCTATAGCGTTGCCTATAGTAAAGGCCATACGGCTCCAATGTTTTATTATTATTAAAATTATTTTCTCCAGAGGCACTTCATATGGAAGGGGTCATCGTAGAAACTTCAAAGGGGGCTCATTCGATTGGAAATCCAGAGTTCTAGTGCCCTTTTTAATATTCGAAAGTGATTGGAGGGCAAATAGCCCCCCCCCTATGTCCATCATTCCCCCAAACACATCGAATTAAAATTTTGAAATAGCCTACTTTGTTTAGCGTAGTTGATTTTCAGATAGAAAATATGTTTTTGAGGAGGTCACTCCCCCACAACCCTTAGGGCAAGGGTTTTTTAAGTTATGCCCTGGGGTTGTATAAGGGTTTACAGAAGGTTTTGTCGTAAAAACTTCAAAAAAGGCTCATTCGATTGGAAATTCAAAGGGCTAGTGCCCTTTTTTAAAGTCGAAAGTGATTGGAGGGCAACTACCCCCCCCCCCCCGCCCATCATTCCCCCAAACACATCCAATAAAAATTTTGAGATAGCCAATTTGTTCAGCGTAGTTGGTTTCCAGATAGAAAATATGTTTTTGAGGAGGACACTCCCCCACAACCCTCAGGGCAAGGGTTTTAAGTTATGCCCTGGGGGCATATAAGGTTTATTAGAAGGCGTTGTCGTAGAAACTTTAAAAAAGGTTCATTCGATTGGAAATTCAAAGGGCTAGTGCCCTTTTTATTGTCAAAAGTAATTGGAGGGCAACTAACCCCCCTCTCACGCCCGCCTTTTCCCCAAATATATCCAATCAAAATTTTGAGATAGCCATTTTAATAAACGTAGTTTTCAGTTCTGGAAATTAGGTCTTTGAGGATGAAAGCTCCCCCAAAGCCCTCAGGTCCAGGGCTATAAGTTATGCCCTGGGGGCATATAAGGTTTTGTATAGACAACGTTGTAGTAGAAACTTCAGAAACGGCTCATTCGATTGGAAATTTAAATGGCTAGTTCCCTTATAAATAATTGAAAGTGATTATAAGGCAACTGACACCCCTTCAACGCCCACCATTTCCCCGAACACATCCAATCAAAATTTTGATATAGCCATTTTGTTCAACGTAGTTGAAAGTTCTGGAAATTATATGTTTGAGCGGGACACTCCCCTCACAGTCGTCAGGGGCCAGGGTTTATAAGTTATGCCCTGGGGGCATATATGGTTCTTATGGAAGGAATGCTCGTATAAACTTCAAAGAGGGCTCATTTGATTAGAAACTGAAAGTTCTAGTTCACTTTTTAAGCGTCAAAAGATATTGGAGGGTAACGAGATTCCCCCAAAATCCTTTTTTCCCAAATGCATCCAATAAAAATATTAAGATAGCTATTTTGTCAAAAATAGTTCAAAGATCATAAAACAAAAATTCCAGTGTCGACACAACCCACCAGGGCCCGGGGGCAGGCGTTGTAAGTTATGCCCTGGGGTCATATATGGTTCTTATGGAAAGGATGCTCGTATTAACTTCAACGAGGGATCATTTGCTTGGAAATTGAAAGTTCTAATTTACTTTTTAAGAGTCAAAAGAGATTGGAGGGCACCTAGCCCCCCCCTCCACCCCTTTTTTCCTCAAACCCATCCGATAAAAACTTTGAGATAGCTTTTTTTTTTAAATAGTTCAAAGACCATATAACGAAAATTCAGGGCGTCAACACAGCCCCCCAGGGCCCAAGGGCAGGTGTTGTAAGTTATGCCCTGGGGAATATATGGTTCTTATTAAAGGGACGCTCGTAAGAAATTCAGAGATGGCTCATTTGATTGAAAATTGAAAGTTCTAGTTCAGTTTTTGTTTAGTCAAAAGAGATTAGAGGGCAACTAGCCCCCCCCCCGCCACGGCCCTTTTTCGCAAAATGCATCCAATAAAAATTTTGAGATAGACATTAGGTTAAAATTGCTCAAAAGTCAGATAACAAAAACTCAGGTGTCGTCACAACCCCCGTAGGGCCCGGGGTTAAGCGGTGTAAGTTATGCCCTGGGGCATATATTGTTCGTATGAAAGGGATGCTCGTATAAACTTCAGAGAGGGATCATTTGATTGGATATTGAAAGTTCGAGCTCACTTTTAATAGTCAAAAGAGATCCAAGGGCAGCTAGCCCCCCCCCACACTTTTTAAGAGTCAAGAGAGTTAAACTAGCCCCCCTCCCACTTTTTTTCCCCAAACCCGTCCGTTACAAATTTTGAGATAGCCAGTGTTTTGGAAATTGTTCAAAAATTAAATAACAAAAACATCCCCCGAGCCCGGGGATAGGCGTTGTAAGTGTCGTCCTGGGGGCGTGTATCGTTCTTATGAAAGGGATGCTCGTAAAAACTTCAGAGGGGGCTCATTTGATTGGAAATTGAAAGCTCTAATTCAATTTTTAAGAGTCAAAAGATATCAAAGGGCAAATAGCCCCCTCCCACACACACCCTTTATTCCCCAAGCCCATCCGATAAAATTTTTATAATAGCCATTCCCTTAAAAATAGTTCAAAGGTCAGATAAGAACAGTTCCTGTGTCGACGGAAACCGCCAGGGCCCGGAGGCAGGCGTTATGAGTAATGCTCTAGGGGCATATATAGTTCTTATGGAAGGGATCCTCGTATAAACTTCGGAGAGGACTCATTTGATTGGAAATTGAAAGTTCTTGTTCACTTTTTAAGAGTCAAAAGAGATCGGAGCGCAACTAGCCCCCCCCCCTTCCTCCACGCCCTAAATGCATCAGATAAAAATTTTGAGACAGACATTTTGTTAAAAATAGTTCAAAGTTCTTATAACAAAAAACTCCGGTGTCAACACAGCCCCCCAGGGCCCGGGGGTAGGCGTTGTAAATTATGCCCTAGGGGCAAATATGGTTGTTATAGAAGGGATGCTCGTATATGCTTCCTAGAGGGCTCATTTGATTGGAAATTGAAAGTTGTAATTCACTTTTTAAGAGTCAAAAGTGATTAGAGGGTAGCTAGCCTCCCCCCCCCACTCCATTTATTTTTTTTCCCAGATACACTTCATATAAAAGGGGTCGTTATATAAACTTCAAAAGGGGCTCATTCGATTGGAAATCGAGAGTTCTAGTGCTTTTTTTTAACAGTCAAAAGTGATCAGAGGGCAACTGCCCCCCAAGCCCTTTTTCCCCAAATACATCTGATAAAAAATTTGAGGTAGCCATTTCGCTAAAAATAATTCAAAGATCATATAACAAAAACTCCTTTACGTATGTTTATTTCGTTAAAAATAGTTCAAAGGTCAGATAAGAAAAACCCCTGTGCAGACACGACCCCCCCCCCTGGGCCAGGGCAGGCGTTGTAAGTATTGTTCGGGGGGCCTATATGGTTCTTATGGAAGGTACGCTTGTATAAATTCATAGAGGGTTCATTTGAATGGAAATTAAAAGTTGTAGTTCATTTTCTCAGAGTGAAAAAAGATCGGAGGGCAAATAGCCCCTCCCGTCCTCCACACCTTTGGCTGTATTGGATGGATAAAACTCATCCGATAAAAATTTCAGGTGACCATTTTGTTAAAAATAGTTCAACCATCAGATATTAAAACTCCAGGGTCGACACAGCCCCCCCAAAGGCCCAGGGACAGGCGTTGTAAGTTACACTCTGGGGATGTATATGGTTCTTATAGAAGGGATACTCATATAAACTTTAGAGAGGGCTCATTTGATTGAAAATGGAAAGTTATAGTTCACTTTTAAAGAGTCAAAAGAGACCGAAGCTTAATCTAGTCCCCCCACGCCCTTTTTCCCCAAACCCATCCGATAAAAGTTTTGAGATAGCAATTTTGTTAAAAATAGTTCAAACATCAGATAATAAAAACTCCGAGGTTGACACAAACCAATTTTTTCACTTTGATATTGTTACTTTGATATCAGTTTTGATACTTTGATGAATATTTGATTATTTTTTTTTAAGTTTCATTTTGAAATAAGGAATTTTTAGAAACTTGAAACTTTTTGCAATCAAAAACGAACAAAAATTAATTTTAAAAATTTTTCCGAAAAATAAGTTTTTCAAAGAAAATTCAAGGCTATTTTAAACTTAAGCTCAGCAGATAGAAATACGTTTTAAATTAAAACCCAAAACGAGCAGAAATTAAATAAACAATCATAGCAAAAACATACAACAAGTAATAATATAAATGAATAAATATATCTTAAAGCGAGTAATACTTCGATTGAATATGAAAACCAAGCTTAAAACGAAAACAAATATTTTCCTATTGAAGTATAAATGAAACTTAAAACGACAGGAAATTAAATAAACAATCAATACAAACAAACATACAATAGATATTAATGTAAATGAATAAATAAATCTTAAAACGAGCGAAAATCAAATCGAATATGCAAATTGAGCTTGAAACGAACAAGAATCACCACAAACAAGAGTTTGGGTATGATCTCCTTCTCTCACTGTAAAAGCCTAAAACCTACAGCGTCATTGGGGCTTTACTGAAAACTATATGCGTCTTGAACAGTCTTGGAAAGTATATACAACATCAAATTGAATATTTGATGTATAATGATATTAATTGTTGAAAGATCCACCAGTTCAAAAATTTATTTCACTGAAATTGTATTTTTATTTTCAATACTTTAAGAACTGGAAAAAAAATAATTGTAATATAATCCGTTTTCAGTTAGGCGCCAATGATGCAGTAGGCTTTTGGTTTTCATATACAGTTAGGAAAGGAGGCAATATCCAAACACTTTTTTGTAGGGAAACTATATTCGTCTTTAACAAATTTAAAAAGAGCTAATAAATTAAACTGAATATTTGATGTATAATGATATTAATTGCTGAAAGCTCATCAGTTCAAAATGTTACTATAATTTTAATGTTTATTTTCAATATTAAGTACAAAAGAAAATACTTGTCATAAAATTGGTTTTCAGTAAAGCGCCAATGACGCAGTAGGTTTTAGACTTTTACAGTGAGAGAAGGAGGTCATACCCAAACTCTTGTTTGTGGTTATTTTTGTTCGTTTCAAGCTTGATTTGCATATTCAATTTAAGTTTCACTCGTTTTAAGATTTATTTATTAATTTACCTTAATATCTATTGTATGTTTGTTTGCATTGATGGTTTATTTAATTTCTGTTCGTTTTAAGTTTCATTTATACTTCAATAGGAAAATATTTTTTTTCGTTTTAAGCTTGATTTTCATATTCAATCTAAGCATTACTCGCTTTAAGATCTATTCATTCATTTATATTATTACTAGTTGTATGTTTTTGCTATGACTGTTTATTTTATTTCTGTTCGTTTTGGGTTTCATTTATTCTTTAATAGTAATTTCTGGTCGTTTTAAGTTTGAATTTTAAAAGGCATTTGTATCTGCTGAGCTTAAGTTTAAAATGACCTTTACTTTTCTTTGATAAACTTATTTTTCGGGAAGTTTTTTTTTAATTAATTATAGACAAGGCTGTATCCTAGGGGAGGGCTAGGGAGTTTGACACCCTCCCCCCTGAAATGTTTGTCCGACTAGTAAAACGTAACAAATATGCATATAAACAAATTTTTGATGCCCTTTTTTGTAACCCCCTCCCCCCTCAAAGAAAAACCATAACCACCAAACAAAATACAGATACGGCATAGATCATGGAAATAATTTCTTTATATATCCTTATATATCTATATATCTGAGTCTTTCTATTACTTTATAGAAGAGCAAATATGATAGCTGGGAGATTTGTAACTCCCTAATTTGTCTTCAATTTGGTGTGTGAAGAAGAAATAAAGACAAAGGTAGATGTAAAGATAAGAGACATAGAGGTAAAGAAAAGTTTATTTGCGATAGTAGTGATTGTTATTTTAGAAAGAGGAATAATTGGAGAATTTGTCGAAAATTTTTTCTTCTATCTGATTTCTGTGTTACAATACAAATTTACGGATAATTCTCCAGATGACAGAGTTCATGATGGGAGGTCAATGAACTTTAGTATCCTCTTAACGTACGAGCTCAGATGCTCAAGAGCACGGTAATTCAAATCAGAAAGTGTAAAATTGATTATGGGCATGATAAGTTGTTTATAGTAACTTAATAAAAAAAACTCACGGTAAAATTCTACTTTAGTTACTTTTGGCTATCTTGAAATGAGGTTAGGTTAGGAAAATGAAACTGTCAGGGATGGGTCTACAGGCTAAAGTATGTCCCAGGAAGATATTTGAAGTACCTACCTCTACTCCCTCTCTCTCTCTAGAGGGTCCTGAAATTTGCCTACATGACAGATCTATACCCATTGAAATTTTGACAAAACAACATTTTACCTTAATTTTCAGTTACCAGTTTCTTTTTCTCTGGTCTTAGCTCTGAAAATACAATTTCAGTTATTTGAGCAGAATTTTAAGTCATATCAATGTTTTATTTCCAAAATTTTGGAAATGTATTTGCATATCTTTAAAACCTTATTAATTGGGATTGAGCAAAGTTTTGAAGCTGAAAACAATTTTGGGTAAATTTTTACCAATCATATTATTGACTTACAAATAAAGTGAATATGCCACTTGATGCCATTTTTTATGCTCTTTCCAAATATAATAATCATTTTTGTTGGAAATGAATTTTACACCCACCCCTATATACCAATTCAGGGTATATATTTGCACATTAGGGGGGGGGGGTAAAGTTTAAACTTACCTCCCATTTACATCATAAATAAAATTTGCCCCTACCCTCCCTTTATGTGCAAATATATACCCTGAATTGGTACATATAGGGGTGGGGATAAAATTCATTTCCAACAAAAATGATTATTATATTTGGAAAGAGCATAAAAAAAGGCATCAAGTGGTATATTCACTTTATTTGTAAGTTAATAATATGATTTGGTAAAAATTTACTCTTTTTTTTTGCACTTTATTTAAGCAGAAGATCTATTTTGCAAGGTTTCACTTCTATAGCTTGCAGATTTTTAAGGTCATCAAAGGTCAGGACCCTCTAGAGGGAGAAGGAGTGGAGGTAGGTACTTCAAAATAACTTCCCAGGACATACTTTAGCCTGAAGACCCAACTCTGAAAGTCTCATTTTCCTAACCTAACCCCTTTCCAAGATAGTCAAAGGCAGCTAAAGTAGAATTTTACCTAACTCACAATTGTTAAACAGAAAAATGAAAGTTTAAAATAGGTTCAAGAAGCATAAAATCCTGATTGTCGCAGCAAAGGCATGGTATCACACATGCAATCACATATTTGAAGAGTAATGACTAGCAAAGCTCTGCAGTAGGGGCGTAATTTGCTATGGAGAAGGGGACAACCGCTCCCTCCGGACCCCAGTTGGCCCCTTCAGCTGAAATTTTGTTTCTTCAAAAATCTTGTCAAAACTAAGATAAGCCTGAATAATTCAAGCATCCAGAGAAACGGGTCATTTTTCTTTAGTAGACCTATATATTTGCCTTAATGGTACTATATGGCTTATTTTTCATTGTCACCTGATTTAGAAGAATTGACCCAAACTCCCCCCCAGGCTTTTGACAAAATTACGCTACTGCTCTGTCGCCATAGCATATCACATTGTTAGTTCCAGAAAATAATGAACATAGACTGTGCTATCATACCTGGCTTCCTTCTTGGCTAGATTCCTTCGGTAACAGACCAAACCGAGCAGCTCCACTTGAAGGAAGAAATTTTTGTCCTCGATGAATTGGTTGTTTCGCAATAATTTCTACAGTTTTGCCGGTAATCACTGTATCAAAAACATCTGGCATGAGTATCCAAGTGTCTGCTGTTTCTAGGGTTTTAGACAGTTGAAGCTTATGCTGTAGTAGCTGATTGTGAAGCAAAATTCTTTGGTTTAACAAGGTCTCTTGATGAAAATGCATATCTAGCCGAAGTAATATTTCTTTATTGTGGTCTATCGGTGGCTTCAGCCACTGACCATATGGCCATAGAGGTGGCCTCAAAGTTTCCTGTAAGGGTAACATTGGTGGTGGTATCATAGCCGGTAAGCTGGGTACAAACCCAGGAAAACACAAGTTCATATTGTCTATTGTCTGCTTGTCACCACGAGACTACCCATAATCAGAGAAGAAGCTACCATGGTAGCATACGATTGTTTCTGAGATCTGATTTGTCGGTAGTTAGATACTACCCGTGGCAGGAGGTGTGTCTTAAGAAGGTTTGTTTGAAGATCTGACTGCTGATAGCTCGCGCTTGAACGTAAGTGATAGACGAACTGTCTACAGTCCATTACATTGAAGGAGTGGTATTTCTCGAAATCATTGATTCGGTGATGCTTCCAGAAAACCGAAGTGATACACTTCCGTAATTTTAATCGTCACGAGTGGGTTCACAAAACCGGAGCGTACGGTAGGGCCCTTCTGGCGGGTGTCTCTGTCTCTCATAATCTGTATATTTTGACGGTTTCTTACGATTTTCTGTTCAAAAATAAAATAAAGGTTTGATTTCTGAGCCAATTCGCAATAATGAATCTGTATGGTAGTTGAAGCCACACCGAGGAGGGGGGGGGGGGGTACTGGGTTTGAACCTCCACCCTGAGAGTTTTGTCCGACTTGTAAAACCGTAACAAAAATACATAAAAACATGAACCAGATTGTCAAACGTCTGACACTTACCTCCGAGATCTACCAATAAAATTTATTGTCCAGAGCCTGCTCCTCCTCCATTTGCAGCTAAAGCGAGGCCATATTATAAGATAGGGGATTCACTCAGTGGTGCCAATTGAAGAAAATTTATGATGGTGGGAGGCAAGGATTTTGTCTTCTTAATAAAAACAAGAAAAAAGAGTTTTTTTCTAGGAAGGCGATTCCCCCCACTCCGACAACGGCATCCTTTTCCTATCTGATTCTCAAGCCATAATGCCAGATTGTGCCGTAACCTCAATGCATTATAATAGACTTAAAAGCAAATAGTGTGCCCTTTTCGGAATGGCTTAGTGACAAAAAATTCCCATATTACTCTTCAGGGGCGTCGTTTTTTTTTTTTTTTGGGGGGGGTGTAGTTGCCCCTCCCCCCAATAATTGGAGAAAAATTGTTATGTAACCCATGCCCAAGGCTGTATCCAAGGGATTTAGGGTGTTTGAACCCCTCCCCCTGAGATGTTTGTCTGACTCGTAAAAACGTAACAAAATGAATATAAACAAAATTTTTGATGCGTTTTTTGAAGTTTTTTTGTAACCCCCCTCAAAACAGGATCCTTTTATAACCCCATCCCCTACCCCTGAAAAAAATAATTCTGGATACTGCCCTGCCCATGCCCCTAGACTATCCGGATATGGACTCCTCTTGCCCCATAATAAAAATGCTGAAGCTACGCCCCTGCCACTCGTCGCACTCGTCCTTCAAGCATTTAATGTTTACCATTGTGCCAAGGGCGTCCTCAGAACTTCCTCAAATGGAACTTTCTTGCAAATATTTTTCCAAGAGGGGGAGAACAACTTTAGAAAAAGAGTTATTTTTTAGAAAACTATTGTAGCTTTTCCGTATATTACAGAATTTGAGAGGTTTAAAAACAAAAATTGTACAAGATCTTAATCCAGTAATTTAAGGATTATTTAAGTTCAACTGATCTAGACTTTGCTGATGGAAATTTTTCTAACACTATACATCATATTGACGTTATATCATTATCACTGAAAAACATCCTTAATTGAGTGTCCTGGTTTGTCTCCTGTCGATATTTTATTCCACTAGCCTAGCAAAATAAACTAACAAATTTGGGTTAACATCGAAGTGAACTTCCTGATAAAAAATTATCATGAACAAAAACCTTCTGACCATACAATTAATATCCCAAGCCGCCGCCAACCCTCCACCACCTGTTTTACACCTCGGAGCGTCAAATGCTCCACCCTAAGTGGCACACTTTCACCACTTCGTGTATCTCAGTGCGAGAGAACCACGTGTGGCACACGCCACCGGTTTTCCAAAATTCTGTTTGCGACCTCTCGGAATAACAAGTTTGATGTATATAGGGTTTACAAAAGATTGACAGAAATTAGGGATTTTTATCCCCCCCCCTGTATTGAAACGTTTGTCTAACTCGTAAAAATGTAACTTAAATGCCCATAAACAAATTTTGTATTTTTTTTTAAAGTTTTGTTTTTGTAAAAAAAAAAAAAAATGTCCCTCCTCCAAAATGTATGGTGATGATGAGCTCCTGTTGGGGCTTTCTTATCACTGGCATTGCATTCAAAACCTCTACAAGACAATCATAAAATTCAGCTTTAAATCCCACTACTCGTAAGTCTACTTTAAAGACTACCTCTTATACAAACATTCTTTTCAATTTTAAAGCCAAATAATGGTTTCACATTATTGTACTTGTAAAAATTATGGTCTGCCGCAAAAGGGAGCCTCCCGTCACAGAAAGTCCCCGGTTACGATGACTAGCTTATTTTCAAAACTGCCTTCTCTTTTAGAATAATGCCAGGAAACCACTTTTAATGATCTACTTTTGTGAGCCTCCCACCAAAAATGAGAAAGAAATAATTTCAGCTTTTTTAACATCATTAGAAAAAATATATAGGCTACTTACTATTTACAATCATATCAAATAAGCTAAAATATATATACAGCCGAAAGCAAATTTCGGCCGAAAAGACACGATGGCCGAAAAGAACAATCTATAGCAATCTTTCATCCTTCATCCGCAAGATGTGTCCATCTCAACCTTCTCTATTATTAACTAAAAAAAAAAAAAATTAACTGAAAGTAAGGAGCGACATTAAAACTTAAAACGGACAGAAACTATTCCGTATATGAAAGGGGCTGTCCCCTCCTCAGCGACTCGCTCTTTACGCTAAAGTTTGACTCTGTCTCACAACTTTATTTTTTAAAACAATAAAAAGCTTTAGCGTAAAGAGCGAGACGTTGAGGAGGGGACAGCCCCTTTCATATACGTAATAATTTCTGTTCGTTTTAAGTTTTAATGTCGCTCCTTACTTTCAGTTAAAAAAACTTGTTTTTTTAGTTAATTCCTGAACGTTTTTGAATTAATGCAGTTTTGATTTTGGCTCACCGTACATGAATAATTCAAACGAAATTCGCATATTAATTTTCCTTTTTTTGGCTAATTGGCTCTCTCGAAATTTTGTTCAGACGTAACTTACGTAACGAATTTCTCTATTCGTATGTTTTTATTACGTATATTAGGGAGTTCACTCCCTAGTCAATACCTCGCTCTTTACGCTAAAGTTCGAATTCTGTACGAATCACAAGCCCCTGAATCACAAAGGCCGGTTAATTAGAATAGATAGCTCGAAGGGGGCGAACCCCCTCATCTACGTAATAATTTCTGTTTGTTTTAAGTTTTAATGTTGCTCTTTACTTTCAGTTGAAAAAATTAGTTTTTTTATTTAATTTCTGATCGATTTTCAAATAATGCTGGGAAATCCGGCACCCCCTTCATAGAAATGTCCCTTCCCCCAAGGAAACGTCTTCCATGGAAGGATCCTCCCCCGTAACCCCCTCCTCCTACACCCCCTTCCCCATCATAAAAAGATCTCTCCTGAAACGTCTTTATACTTCCCATTAACCAATACTATATGTAAAAAATGGGTAAAGTTCATAACTTCCAGCCCATCCCCCGGGAACTGTGGGGGATTAAGTCATCCTCAAAGACATATTAATTGAATTTTCAACTATGCTGAACAAAATGGCTATCTCAAAATTTAGATTGGATGACTTCGGGAAAAAAATGAGCGTGGGAGGGGGCCAATTAGCCCTCCAATTTTTTGGTCACTTAAAAAGGGCACTAGAACTTCTAATTTCCGTTCGAATGAGCCCTCTCACGATATTCTAGGACTATTGGATCGATACGATCGCCCCTGGGAAATAATAATAAAAAAAAAATAAAAAAAAATAAATAAACACGCATCCGTGATCTTTCTTCTGACAAAAAATACAAAATTCCACATTTTTGCAGATAGGAGCTTGAAACTTTCGCAGTGGGGTTTTCTGGTACGCTAAAACTTATGGTGTGATTTTCACTAAGGTTCTATGGCTTTTTGGGGGTGTTTCCCCCTTTCTTCGAAAATAAGGCAAATTTTCTCAGGTGCGTAACTTTTGATGGTAAAACTAAACCTAATGAAACTTATATATTTGAGATCAGCGTAAAAATATGATTCTATTGATTTATCTATGGGTATCAAAATTTTGGTTTTAGAGTTTCGGTTACTATTGAGCCGGGTCGCTCCTTACATACAGTTCGTTACCACGAACTGTTTGATAGTCCTAAAAAATAGGATAAAATCACATTTTTCATATAACTTTTTGTTTGACATACGGTCAGTTAAACTTGTATGCAAAATTATTTGTTGACAATTTCTGTGGAAAATATTCAAAAATATTTTTCTCTATTCCATGGCGCATCTTCTTGTTACCCAACCTTACTTATTTACCTTCATTATTCCTAGTCTAAGCAGCTTAGTTTTCTTAACATTAATTTTTAAGCTTATTCTCACACTCTGAACTCTTAAAACGTCCCAAAATTCATTTGTTTTTATATACTTTTATTTGGGGCACTGAAATCATCTCCGTAATCTAAGTCTTCTAGATTTTTACTATTTCATTCAATTCCAAGCTCTCCAATAGCCTTTGTCGTGTTCCATAGGACAAAATCCACCAAAATTATCCGTATATACGGAGATAGAGCACAATATTACTTAGCTCCTGACTCAATTAAATAAAAAAAACAAGTTTTTTAAACTGAAAGTAAGGAGCGACATTAAAACTTAAAACGAACAGAAATTATTCCGTATATGGAAGGGGCTTTCCCCTCCTCTACGCCTCGCTCTTTACGCTAAAGTTTTTTATTGTTTTAAAAAATAAAGTTTTGAGACAGAGTCAAACTTTAGCGTAAAGAGCGAGGCGTTGAGGAGGGGAAAGCCCCTTCCATATACGGAATAATTTCTGTTCGTTTTAAGTTTTAATGTCGCTCCTTACTTTCAGTTTAAAAAACTTGTTTTTTTTAATTTAATTTGTGAACGTTTTTTATTTAATGCAGGTTTTGATTTTGGCTCACCGTGCATGAATAATTAAAACGAAATTTGCATATTAATTTTACTTTTATTTGGTTAAATGGCTTTCTCGAAACTTGTTGAATTTTATTTACGAACGTTTTTATTAGTAATAAATATACGTAACTTACGAATTAACTTACGTAACGAACTTCTATATTCATATATTTTTAATACGTATATTAGGGGGTTTGCCCCCTAGTCAATACCTTGCTCTTTAAGCTAAAGTTCAAATTTTGTTCCAATTCTTTGAAAATGACCCCTTAATCACAAAGGCCGTTAATTAGAATAGATAGCTCTTTTGAAAGCACTAAAAAAAACTATAGCGTAAAGAGCGAGGTATTGACTTGGGGGAGAACCCCCTCATATACGTAATAATTTCTGTTCATTTTAAGTTCTAATGTTGCTTCTTACTTTCAGTTGAAAAAACTTGTTTTTTTTAAATTTAATTTCTGATCGTATTTTAAATAATGCTTGGAAATCCGGCGCCCCCTTCATAGAAATGTCGCTTACCCCAAAGAAACATCCTCCACGGAAAGATTCTCCCGAGTAACTCCTCTTTCAGCCCCCCCCCCCTACCAGAAAAAAATTCTTCCTGAAAATGTCTGTATACTTCCCAATAACCAATACAATATGTAAGCAATGGGCAAAGTTCATAACTTGCAGCCCTTCCCCTGGGAACTGTGGGGATTAAGTCATCGTAAAAGACATATTTATTAGCTTTTCGACTATGCTGAACAAAATGGCTATCTCAAAATTTTGATCGGGTGACTTTGGGAAAAAAATGAGCGTGGGAGGGGGCCTAGTTACCCTCCATTTTTTTTTGGTCACTTAAAAAGGGCACTAGAACTTTTAATTTCCGTTCCAATGAGCCCTCCTACAACATTCTAGGACCACTGGGTCAATACGATCACCCCTGGGAAAAAGAAAAAAAAAAAAAAAAACAAATAAACACGCACCCGTGATCTTTCTTCTGGCAAAAAATGCAAAATTCCACATTTTTGTAGATAGGAGCTTGAAACCTCTACAGTAGGGTTCTCTGATACACTGAATATGATGGTGTGATTTTCATTAAGTTTCTATAACTTTTAGGGGTCTTTCCCCCTTTTCTCGAAAATCAGCCAAATTTTCTCAGGCGCGTAACTTTTGATGGGTAAGATTAAACTTGATGAAACTTATATATTTGAAATCAGAATTAAAATCTGATTCTTTTGATGTATCTATTGGTATCAAAATTCCGTTTTTTAGAGTTTCGGTTACCATTGAGCCGGGTCGCTCCTTACTTACAGTTCGTTACCACGAACTGTTTGATACCAAACCTGCTAATAATGTTGCACCAGCAATATATGGGGTACCTTAACTTCACCAATATTTTCCAGTACACAGCCCTAATCACTTGAGTGTATTTATCTGATATGTCGTACAAGGATATGACCTTCAGTAAAGCTCTTCAAACTACACCCTGTTCATAATCTATAAATATGAGGGCTTAATAGGTCTAATAACACAGGCATTTCTTAATTATTAACCTAAGGGCAAAAATTTGGCTCACTTACCCTCACCCCTTCCTAAGGGGAGACTTATTGTTCTTCTTCTTCTTTGGAAGCCTTATCTGTATCATCTCTAAGCCTAAAATAATCATCATACTAAGTAATCTGCTTCCTACATAAACCAAGCTAATCCCTCTATACACCCATTTTTATCACCTTTCTTATAATGGTGTTTAATTAAAGCTATCCTAAAAGGATAGCTTCCCCTTTTTAAAAATTAAGTAAGAAAACAAGTTTTTCGGCTGAAAGTAAGGAGCAATATTAGAACTTAAAAAGAGCAGAAATTATTACGCATATAAAGTGGGGTGCCCCCTCCTCAACACCTCGCTCTTTACACTAAACTTTTTTAGTACTTTAAAAAAAGCGTCTTGTTGTTCTAATTAAACGGCCCCCGTGTTTCAGGAGTCAGTATTAAAGAATTGGAAAAATTCAATTTTTAGCGTAAAGAGTGAGGTGTTGAAGGGGGAAACCCTTTTTATATACGTAATAATTTCTGTTCGTTTTAAGTTTTAATGTTGCTCCTTACTTTCAGTTGAAAAAACTTATTTTTTTTATTTAATAGCAAAACAGAACCTTTCTCTTTCTTTCAAATACATACTCTTTAGATGTTGAGTAAAATCCATTGTCTAAGCCAAACTTTCGATTTCTTGGGCAAATCCATTTTTTAGTAAAAATATAAAATGATAATGGTATTGTGTGTATTATGCGGGCACCGCGAAGAAGTCAAGTTTGGTTAATGCTAATGAAATAAAATAAAGTAGGTTGAATATATAATAGTTTAGGAACAAATTTGGGCTGTATATTTGCACATTAGGGGGGGGGGGTAAGGGATAAAGCATAGCATATATTAAATACGTAGCTTAACCTAACCTAGGTACCTTTCCCCCCCTAAACCCCCAAAAACAATCGTTTAAATATTGTAACTCATTGAGAAACCACGGCTATGCAA
The DNA here is from genome assembly GCA_027921565.1 of Artemia sinica. Lineage (NCBI taxonomy): Eukaryota > Metazoa > Arthropoda > Branchiopoda > Anostraca > Artemiidae > Artemia > Artemia sinica. The sequence goes on along the minus strand of CM051260.1, from coordinate 75,119,542 downwards.
TCATTTACCAATAGCGGTCTCTTGCAAATAGCCCGTTTGACGGGTTTCGAGACTGGTTTCCTTGATACATTCTTCGCCGTGCCCGCATAATGCACCAGTATCATGAGAATATTGCCTTATTTCAATAATAGGGTATGGTAGTAAACACATCTCTTTTGCAGAAATTCTTTTCCATCACGATAAAAAAAAGAGATTAAAAAAGGAGAAAAACAAAACCCACCAAGATAACTACCTATGGAATATTTATGTAGGAGGGATTGGGGTAATGAATCATGCTTCTTCTGCCCTGTGTATTTTATACTCTCGTTCTCCCCCTTCATTCCCTTCCAATCCAATTTCTTATTTTAGTAATGTTTCTTCTGTAATTTCCACGACTAAGCTTTTGAAACTTAAACCGGACAACTTTACTCGCAATTTCAAAATTAATAGGCTATATTCCTTTCTTATGATTTCATATACTAGCCTTAAGCTTAAAACATTATATTCTGTTGAGCCCCGTTTAATTTTAAAAACACTGATTAACAAGAACTTATGAATTTCAACTAGGAGTAGTCAGCCCCTCAATTAGAACAATTATTTATTGATTATTTCTTTGGAAGTCCTGTACTTACTTCTTTCACATAATTTTGATCAAATATTTTTATGGTCAAAAATTTACAATAAATAGACAACAAAATAAATTCTGAATTTTGTATATTTGATAATAATAATTGTTTAAAACAAAAGAATGAGAAATACTTTATTTAGTTTTACAGAAACTCTACAAAGACATACTTTCGTTTCTATACACCTGAACAGTGTTTCCACTTCTCCCGATTTTTCGGGAGATCTACCGAATTTGTAACCAATCTCCCGACAAAAAAAGAAGATACCGAATCTCCCGAAAATCTCCAGAAAACTTAATCCCCGGAATATTTTACTTTTTGGTCATTCTTTTCTTCTTTTTTTTACCTGTCCGTTGCCTGTGGTCTTTTAGGGATTATTCCTAACGTCCCAGGCAATTGAGGCACTGCGACTTTAATTTATTGGCATAGGTATGAACATTGCCCATTATCCATTCCACAGTGGTTGCATTGGTTTTCTGTTTTTGATCATTTAAACACCTTCAAGGTTTGTAATTAACTAATTATTTTCAATTCATAAACTAATCACAGTTGTTTCCTTGCACCAAGAAAATGGGAACTAGCACTATGTGGGTCCAGCTGATTCATTAGCTTCAAAAGCATCAAGAATTACTACAAGTTTTAAGAAATATGACAAAAATTAGAATTTGTCTGCAGTTGCTCTGTAGAACCGAAGGGGTTTGCTTCAAATGATCCAACACAAGAAACAGAGACGAAAATTGCTGCATTTTGAAAACAATTTGCGATTTTTGCTGGTTGACAAGTTAGTCCCATTCCTGAAAAAATATGCCGCATAAGAATTTTACTGATAAAGAAAGACTGGGTAAGCAGAAAGTGACGAATATAGTCCGCCAGGGCCTGTCAGTGTATTATAAAACATAAAATTGCGAAGAAAGGATGAAAACGAGTACAAAAAGTCGAAAAGTGCGATTGACAAAGAATGGCGGGAACATTCCGATAGTGCCAATGATGATGAAATAGTGACTCTGACAGCCGTGGATTACTGGAAATCGGCTTTGAGTGCGAGGGACCACCGTGGAAACCAAACTTAGCAAAGTTTGTGCAATACTTGTTTTCCTTGCCATTTTCGAACGTAGCTTCAGAAAGACTGTTCAGCTTACTCAAGAAGTAAAGACAGGCAGAAGGAATCATTTGGTAACAGTACCTTTGACGTCCACAATTCAGACGAAACTTGAAATGAAATGAGACGGAGTTACAGCAGACACACTGACGGTTGACCAGCTCCTCAGAAAGAGGCTAAAAGGAGTAGAAGCGCATCCCAGCACAGCCGAGTTACCAGCACAGCTAAAAAGCCATGCGATAGACACATATTATGAATGTAATGTGGTATATGTATCTGAAGGTTTTGCTATTTTTTATACTTTTTTTCAGTTATATCAACACTAATAAGCTATGATTTTGCGTTTTCTCTTTATCATTTCTGAATACCTCTGGGGATGGTGGTAAAAAAAAAATTATACACTTAACTCAGACTCAATGGTCAAAGGCCTAGTGTCCGTATTCGTCAGGGCCTAGTGTCCGTAATTCGTCAGGATTTTCTGTCCCAGTCCTGAACTTAGTGGGCTGTCGTGTGGAATCTGAAAGGGCCAGAAAAGTAAGGGTCGATGAAGAAAAATGTCTTAATTTAACAGCTTTAGAGTCTGAATGAAATATAACTGCACTTAGTTTCAAAATTAAATAGATTTCAAGCTTGTAGCTGCTTCCTTTTGTCATGTTTGACAACGTTGATTGCCGAATTTTCTTTCCGGAATTGCAGCTGGCTCCAGTAAATCTGCACTCCAAATATTTAGAATGTGGTACTTTATACTCAAATCGCTCGAACACCTCAAAAAACTCAATACAAAATACAAAAACTGAAAATTCTACCAAATCCTGAGATCCATCTCCCGATTTTCTCCCGAATCCTGAGAGCCATCTCCCGATTTTCTCCCGAAAATTGTCAAGATTCTACAGATTGTTTGAAAAGATAAGTGGAAACACTGCACCTGAAGCATCTTCTATCTATTGTTTAATTTTAAACAACTTTTGAAGGGTTTTACCAATTGTAAAGTTATTGAGTAAACGTTGCGATTGGCCAACCCGAAAGAACTCGTATCATTTCCCAATTAATCCTTACAGCAGAGATTAATGTAGCAAAACGTAGTAAAATTATTCTAAACTCAGCCTAATTAGGGAATTAAATCGTTCAAGTTGTGTTAGGTGAAAATATGATTAAACGAAATTTCTTATAAGATATTTGCTCAGATTAACTCGTGGTTAAACACGAGTTAGTTTATCTTTAACTATAATTATATTTTAAGAAAATTTATCTTAAAAACCACGGTGGTTTTGCCAAAGTACAATCGCAAAGATTATAGTTAAAGATAATTTTTGATATCCTCAAATAAAATACAAAAAAAACTTCGAATACATAAATGAATATCACAAAAACCTGGATTTGGAATTATTCGGACTCAAGAGAAAGAAACTAATTGCTTAAATTTCGGTTATTCAGCATCTTTTTCTTAGGTTTACAAAATCTGTGTAACGTAAACCGTCATTTCCAAGGATTAGAGAATTCTTATTAATGACAAGTTGAACAAATTTTGAAGGGTTTTATAAATTATAAAATTGCTGAAGAAGTGATACAATCGGCAAAGCCGGAAGAACATTCACTATGTCTAATTGGGACTCTAAGAGAGTATCAATGGTGCGAGACTTGGAATAATTAAGCAAAACTCAGCATAAGTATTATCTCTTAGACAGTTTTAATTAAAAAAAAGAGGGAAGTAAAGAGCGAAGTTGAAACTTAAAACGAACAAAAATTATTACTCCAGAGCCTATCTAACATATATTAATAAAACTAATGCAAATAAATAAACTGGTGATATTTCCCTACGTTTGTAGGATTACAGAAAACTAGCACTTTATTGAAACACAAAAGCCAAGTATAAAATACAAGAATATTGATTTAGGAGTCAAAAGTAAATATGTAACCTCACAACAGCAAACTAATCAATAACGCTTTTCATAGTCCTACAGAGCTGTGATATCAGTAACTTTCAGTATACAATTAAAATCATCTTAAAAATTAGACATAAAAATAATAACTTTAAAGTCATTATGCAGCATATAAAATAATGGATTGCTTTATCAGGTAGCATCTTGGTCTCACCTAGTATTACTCGAAAAGAAGAACATATCAACCGTAATATGAACTCTGGAAATAAAGTTATTTCTCTCTATAAAACGGAGAAGTTTAAGTTGTGATACAGAAGTAGAATGCTTATATTGAATTCCACGGCGCCATGTTCCTTCCCGTGCTATTCCACGACGATAAGTTCCTTCCCATGCTATTCCACGACGTTATGTTCCTTGGAACCTTTCCAAGCAAAGCAATCAAACACGTTTTGAAACTACGGTTGAGATTGTATAATCCAACCAGACTGGTTTACATGATATGTGCTTTAGCAACTTCGTTCATCCGTCATCATAACATGTTTTTTTCTTTTTTCTTTCCTGGTTTAATGTTCAAAATTCCTTATATTGCGTATTCAAAGGATGGTCTAATTCTAGAAATACTGGTTTACACCTGGAGGGCTTATACTCGTGTTTTTCCGCTATAAATTAAGATGTAATTGGTCTCTCTGGATCAGTTGATTATTAGAACTTATATTAAGCCTGTTAGAATCAAACTTACTCGTTCTAATGGACAACATAAGAATTATAATGGTGAGTAAATACACATTATTCTTGATTTATCATAAGAACATAAGTAGTGTAGCTATAATATAAGGAAGCGGACAGTCCCCCCATCATTCAAGCGGACAGTACTCCTTTATAGTACTAATTAAAGGTAGCGGCCAGGTGGGACATTACTGTGCTAATCTAAGGTATCACACAGTTAGAAATCACCACGCCTTAAAAACTCATATCTTTGGTTGGTTTTTTATGTTGCAATTAGAATCGGCAAACCATGAAAATTCGTGTTGTTCACGAAACAATGACTTTGGTATTAAATTCCATGATTCTGATAGAGTCATGGCTGTTCACATATCATGCATACATTGATGGTTGTTTTAATGGTATGGTTGAATGAAGTTAATGGCTATGGAATTGTAATGGAATCAATTTTCAAAACCCCGAAATTTTCCAATTAAAATTACCCAAGTAAAATAAAATCGCCCAAAATACGAACCCAAAAACTCAAATAACCCACAGATCAAGTAACACTTAATTGTCGAATTTAAAAAGTAGCGAAACAATTATATTACAATTGTAACTATATGAAAAAAAATATTTCCCACGGGAAATGTAACAGCAATAAATATCAGCGTGACCAATTGTACATGATACGCGACCAAAAATGTAATTTAAATCTTAAGAGCTTGAATTTCCAAACTGTCAAGAGATGGTAGAATTTATTATACAAAAAATAGTCTCTCGAGATACAAAGTAGAACTATGTATCCCACCGCAGTTACAATGTAAAACTTTATTCCGTTAAGAAAAATTCCAAAGTGAAGTTTTAAATGTTATAAATCGCATCAAAGTTAATTTAATTCGACTAGCCGATTGGTAAATCCCTGTCCAATAGTAATATGGGACATACAGTCCGAACCAATAGAACAACAGTGACAAGATAAACCACGACCAAACACTACTGAAATATTCAAACTCTTGTATTTCAACGAAAAAAAAAATCCAAAATGAACTTTGAAACATCAAGAGAATGTAACAGTTACAAGAAAAACCACAACAAAACACTACTGAAATATGCCAACTCTTACATATCAAGGAAAAAAAAAATCTAAAATGAACTTTGAAACATCAAGAGAATGTAATAGTGAATAGGTAAACCACGACAAAACGATACTGAAATATTCCAACTCTTGCAGTTCAACGAAAAAAAAAATCCAAAATGAACTTTGAAACATTAAGAGAATGTAACAGTGACAATGTAAACCACGATTTAACACCACTGAAATATTCCATCTCTTACATTTCAACAAAAAAAAATCCAAAATGAACTTTGAAACATCATGAGAATATAACAGTGACAAGGTAAACCACGACAAAACACTACTGAAATATTTCAACTCTTGCATTTCAACGAAAAAAAAAAATCCAAAATGAACTTTGAAGCATCAAGAGAATGTAATAGTTACATGGTAAATCACGACAAAACATTACTGAAATGTCCCAACTCTTACATTTCAACGAAAAAAAAAATCCAAAATGAACTTTGAAACATCAAGAGAATGTAACATTACAAGGAAACCACGACAAAACACTACTGAAATATTCTAACACTTACATTTCAAGAAAAAAAAAATCTAAAATGAACTTTAACACCACTGAAATATTCCATCTCTTACATTTCAACAAAAAAAAATCCAAAATGAACTTTGAAACATCATGAGAATATAACAGTGACAAGATGAACCACGACAAAACACTGCTGAAATATTCCAACTCTTGCATTTCAACGAATCCAAAATGAACTTTGAAGCATCAAGAGAATGTAACAGTAAGATAGTAAACCACGACAAAACATTACTGAAATGTTCCAACTCTTACATTTCAACGAAAAAAAAATCCAAAATGAACTTTGAAACATCAAGAGAATGTAACAGTTACAAGGTAAACCACGACAAAACACTACTGAAATATTCTAACACTTACATTTCAAGAAAAAAAAAATCTAAAATGAACTTTGAAACATCATGAGAATGTAACAGTGACAAGGTAAACCACGACAAAACACTACTGAAGTATTCTAACTCTTGCATTTCAACGAAAAAAAAAATCCAAAATGAACTTTGAAACATCATGAGAATGTAACAGTGATAAGGTAAACCACGGCAAAACACTACTGAAATATTCAAACTCTTGCATTAAAAAAAACAAAAAAAATCCACAGTTACAAGGTAAACCAAGACAAAACACTACTGAAATATTCAAACTCTTACATTTCAATAGAAAAAAAATAAAAATGAATTAGAAACATCATGAGAATTTAACAGTGACAAAGTAAACTGTGACAAAGCACTACTGAAATATTCCAACTCTTGCATTTCAACGAAAAAAAATCCAAAATAAACTTTGAAGCATCAAGAGAATGTAACAGTGACAAGGTAAACCACAAAAAAACACTACTGAAATATGCCAACTCTTATATATCAAGGAAAAAAAAATCTAAAATGAACTTTGAAACATCAAGAGAATGTAACAGTGAATGGGTAAACCACGACAAAACACTACTGAAATATTCCAACTCTTACATTTCAACGAATGAAATCTAAAATGAACTTTGAAACATCAAGAGAATGTAATAGTGAGAAGGTAACCCATGACAAAACACTACTGAAATATGCCAACTCTTACATATCAAGGAAAAAAAAATCTAAAATGAACTTTGAAACATCAAGAGAATGTAACAGTGAATTGGTAAACCACGACAAAACACTACTGAAATAATCCAACTCTTACATTTCAATGAAAAAATCCAAAATGAACTTCGAAGCATCAAGAGAATTTAACAGTGACAATGTAAACCACGAGAAAACACTACTGAAATATTCCAACTCTTACATTTCAACGAATGAAATCCTAAAATGAAATTTGAAACATCAAGAGAATGTAACAGTGAATAGGTAAACCACGACAAAACACTACTGAAATATTCCAACTCTTACATTTCAACGAATGAAATCTAAAATGAGCTTTGAAACATCAAGAGAATGTAATATTGAGAAGGTAAACCATGACAAAACACTACTGAAATATTCCAACTCTTACATTACAAAGAAAAAAAAATCAAAAATGAACATTGAAATATCTTCAGAATGTAACAGTGACATGGTAAAGTACGACAAAACACTACTGAAATAATCCAACTCTTACATTTCAATGAAAAAATCCAAAATGAACTTCGAAGCTTCAAGAGAATTTAACAGTGACAATGTAAACCACGAGAAAACACTACTGAAATATTCCAACTCTTACAATTCAACGAGAAAAAAAAAATCAAAAATGAACTTTGAAACATCTTCAGAATGTAACAGTGACAAGGTAAACCATTTGAAACATCAAAAGAATGTAACAGTTACAAGGTAAACCACGACAAAACACTACTGAAATATTCCAACTCTTACATTTCAATGAAAAAAATCCAAAATGAACTTTGAAGCATCAAGAGAATGTAACAGTTACAAGGTAAACCACGACAAAACACTACTGAAATATGCCAACTCTTACATTTCAACCAAAAAAAAATCTAAAATGAACTTTGAAACATCAAGAGAATGTAACAGTGACAAGGTAAACCACGACATAACACTACTGTAATATTCCAACTCTTACATTTCAAGAAAAAAAAAATTTAAAATGAACTTTGAAACATCAAGAGAATGAAACAGTATCAAGGTAAACCACGACAAAACACTACTGAAATATTCCAACTTTTGCATTTCAATGAAAATGATCCAAAATGAACTTTGAAGCATCATGAGAATGTAACAGTGACATGGTAAACCACGACAAAACATTACTGAAATGTCCCAACTCTTATATTTCAACGAAAAAAATAAAAAATGAACTTTTAAACATCAAGAGAATGTAACAGTGACAAGGTAAACCACGACAAAACACTACTGAAATAATCCAACTCTTACATTTCAACGAAAAAAATCCAGAATGAACTTTGAAGCATCAATAGAATGTAACAGTGACAAGGTAAACCACGAGAAAAGAGTTATATCATGTTAAAAAAAGTGGAGGGGGTGGGTTGGAGGGAGGGGGTGGAAGGGAGGGGGGGGGGTTAACAGGGGGTTGGGGAGGGGAGGTTTAGGGGCAGGAGTTGGAGGGGGAGGGGCAAAAAGTTGGGGTGAGGGGATCCTTGGGGTTGGGGTAGGGGACCTTACAACACTGTTCAAATGGTAGTTGTGTATTATGCCGGACACAGTCGAGAATCGCCCAAATAAAAAAAAGTAAGTATCTCTGAATAGGAGTTAGCATTCCTTCAGATGGTTTACCATTTTCGTTTCTGTCAACGCTTACAATCATACCATAATTAAGAATCATGTCTAACATTAAAACATCCATAACAGTTCGATTAGCTCATCGTCAGAGTTTTTATACCCGTGTTCAACGCTAAACATTAAACAACCACGCCTAAAATATTGCTTAATAGACAGAATTTCATAGCAATTAATTTCATTCCACCATACCATTAAAACGACCATTGATGTATGCATGATATGTGAACAGCCATGACTCTATCAGATACATGAAATTTAATACCAAAATCATTGTTTCGTGAACAACACGAATTTTCATGGTTTGCCGATTCTAATTGCAACATAAAAAAACAACCAAAGATATGAGTTTTTAAGGCGTGGTGATTTCTAACTGTCTGATACCTTAGATTGGCACAGTAATGTCCCACCTGGCCGCCACCTTTAATTAAAACTATAAAGGAGTACTTTCCGCTAGAATGGTGGGGGGACTGTCCGCTTCCTTATATTATAGCTACACTGCTAACATAACCCCCTTTTTATTCCTATAGTTAGCAGTTAACTATCTATCATCTGGGTTTTGCACAGAAAGCGAACTCCTGTAACTACCTGACGCAAACCCTCGAATCTACTATATCTACTATAACAGCTGTTTAGATATTTTGACTAAAGGGATACTTTTCTCGCTTCTCTTGAAAATTCCAATCCATATTTCACTGCAGTCTTAATTAGGGAAACTCGAAGAAAGGAACATCACCTACTCAGCTAATAATCAGGGTAAATTATTGTAGAGAAAAAAAGAGGATTTGGGGAAGGGGTGCAAACCCCACCATTAATATACTGAATAAATTTCAAACTTAACTAATACTTGTATTTTTTTTTCATGTATCGTATTTAAAACTGTGTTTTATGGCATTCCTTACAGGTATAGGCTATTTGGCTCTAAATGTTTCTTATGTACCTCACAGAAATATCACGTTTTTTAAGACAATAATTGAACAATACGTCTCCTTTAAATACAAACATTATCGTTAATGTATTTGGAGTGGGCTTTGGGGTGTTGGGAGGGGGTGCAATCCCCACCATTAATATTCTGAATAAATTTCAAATGTAGCTAATAGTTGAAATTGTATTTTTTTTTCATGTATCGTATTTAAAAATGTGTTTTATTTAGTAGCTGGTAAAACATGTGACTAGAAAACAATGAAATTGATTTTTATTTCCAGGGCTCTGATATTCAAACATCAAGTCAAAAGTGACCAAAGCTCGATGCCGGCCCGGTTAGCACCGACACGGAAGAGTTCAATTTTGAAACTATTTTAGAGGAAGGTGGCCCAAAGCTTGGTGGTGAGAGTAGCACTACTGACACGGACACAATCAGAAGCATAAACTTGAGGAGAGATAGTGTGACTCACTTCGCACCTTGAACTGTTTATAGCGAGCTACCTATAACTTCCACGGTAAGCACCATTTATCAGATAGCTTCCAACTTTATAGCGCACTCACAATTTCGATATGTAAATCTCCTTTTAAACCAGTTGCTGATCATTTAAATTTTACATTCGGCTCAGAGATGGCGTCCATGTAGCTAAGTTAAAATTGATCAAGAACTATTTTGGGTACTTTATATTGGGTGAGGGGTGGGGGGGGGATGAGTATTACATGAATAAATGCAGATGTATTTTTCAATGCACAATATCTTCAAATTAAAAGTCGAATAGTTCTTATCAATCGTTCGGCCAATGCAGCCTTTACAGGACTATGACTATAATAGACTGTGTATTATATTTCGCTAGTTCTTTTGCAACATGGGGATTAACAAATTCACTACCGCGATCCGTTTGAATTTTTTTATATAAATCCTGTTCGAGAATGCTTTCTATGGCCTGAGCAACTTCAACACCTCTCTTTGACCGCAATGGAATGGCATATGCATAGCGACTACAAACACTGATTGCAAGTAGAATGTACTTGTACGGTGTATTGTGACGTCTTCGAATCTCATCTAGAGTTAAGAGATCTGCTTGCATTATATGCAATGGGAAAAAGGCTTTAGTTTTTCGATAATGATTGGCATGAAACCTATGATTTCTATGCAGAGTGTAACTTGATTCATTTTGTAGATAGTCTTGTTCACTTTTAGTGTGAACACCAGTGACTTTGGAAAGAGTGGTGAGGGAACTTAAACTTCCCACTTCACTAATATTTTCATTAACACGTTTCAGAACTTCAACCATTTTGAACGTAAACACGTAGTGTAACGTCCGCTACCCTTTTGTAAACTAGTGGTTGGCGATGGTGGTGATGGTGACGTTGACTTGATACGTCTTCGCTTTTGTCTAGCTATCAGTGGCGTGCTCTTCCTTATTGTCAAATCAATTTTTCCACTTCGTGTGCTAGTATTTTCCAAGATTGATTTAAAATCTTCTTCTTCTTCTTCATTTTCATGTTTTAATGGTGTTGAGGGTGCATGTTCAATTAATTTTTTTAGAATTTGCCTATTGCTAATAAGGCTTTTGGGGAAGTTTAATGTATTTAGAAAGTTGTATAGATGAGCGTCAAATGATAATAGTCCTTTACGATTTGTAACCATATCATAGATTAAATCAAGTAGATTATAGCTCTTGCCCTGAATTATAATCCCCTTCCCATTCTTATCAACTTGAATATGATCTTGACAACTTTCCATGAGATATGTTATGAGTCGTTTACTTTGTTCACGATATGAGTGAGGCATTAGATTTCCAATTTTCGACACAATGGAATCTAATTCCTCCTTCTTTAATTGTGTTCCAGCAGTAGCAGCAGAAGAAGAATCCTGAGGAGATGTTCTTTTTTGTGATCAATACCATTGGCCTTCGCACGATAGGGCTTATTTTTGTCCACTCGGCGAAGTGCATCTTGAAGTAAAAGCAGTTTTTATCATCCTCAATATTCTCGTTGTTAATGAATTTACTCAGATTGTCCTCAAAATGTTCCACGGGTGAGAGAGCGAGTTCTATTGGAGCCAATTTATAGAGTTTAGTCATCTAGAGAATGGGGTCCCCCGGGGGCAGCCGATGTGGTGGCCACGGGTCCCGCTGCGGCGGGCCAGGAAAGGCCACGGGAAGCGCCACGGGAAGCGCCGCGGGGCCAAGAAGCAGGGGCCCGCTGTGGCGGGCCGGGGGCTGGCATTAAATAGTGGAAATTGATCTGCCTTGCACACACACACACATTGAAAATTGTTTGTGATAAAAAAAAAATTAAAAACACCCATTACCCAAAAAACCCTCCCACCCAATTTGTACTTTTTTTAAATGAATTTAAGTTAATTTTTCTAGACCGAGTTGTTTTCTGTACTCTATATATTCAACTCGGTCTGAAAATAAATTATAACCGTGTGGTAGTACCTTCACACCATCCTCAAGTACATAGACTTTGTCCGAAATGGCCGACATGGCGTTTTTCTCAACTCTAACTGTGTAGTTTTTAAATTGTAAAGAGCGAATCGCCATGACTTTCGCTCTTGGGACTAAACTACGTTCCACACAGTTTCTATACACACTCATGTCGAAATTATTTTTTACAGAGTGTGTAGGTACCCCCTTGCAAACTTGTTTGATATCCTTGTTGTGCGTTTCCACACAGTATACCTTCTGTTCAGGAAACACACCACTGGATATCAGATCGCTACCCGTTTCAGATTTTAACATTAACAATTGATTTGGGGCCTGGCGTTTCACTAGCTCTGGGTAGACGGATTCATCCCAATTAGTGTAGTCCATTCGTGAGCTAATGTACGCGCTATTTTCCAAATCATTCAATAGATTTTCAGTTTTGACTTTTAACAGGAGTGAATCAGTGTCCCCGTAATACACTTGAACTTGTCCCTCAATCGGCCACTGTACCTTGCATACATTATAATAAAATGACAACATGAGTTTCTTAGATATTTCAGTTATTGCACTTCCGCCTGCAATATTTTTATTTAAAACAATGTTTCTTTTCTTGCGGTGTAGGAGCACCATACCAGAGTCTATGATTGTGAACGATGTGAATTTTGGATCCGCAATGATTCGAGCACAATCTTTGGGATTGGTTACAATGTCACATCGACTTCTGTTTCGTACGCTTTCGCACATTTTACCGAAAACTGAGTTCAAAATGAGTTTATAGACTTCTTTTTCAACTTTCGTTTTCGCTTGTAAACGCTTACTGACAAAGGTGTCAATAAACGTTTTCATGTAAGGCTTTTGCTCAAATTGGAGGGCTCTATGAATCTTTGTGACTTTGAAACCATTGGACACCATCCATTTCAATAGCACGTGATGAACGACGATATTCTTTTTCGGGTTGAGGTCGGCAATTAGTTTTTGTTTTGAAGGTACCCAGTGCATACTCTCATCCTCTACTAAAGATAAATTGTAGGGGCTCAGAGAGTCCCTACCCACCGGTCTATTTATGCACGGAAAAACAAAGTCTTTTACCGAGTCATGGATTTCCATGGGTATTTCACCGTCAATTTCAAAAAACCATCCCTGTGCCCCATTCTCCTCAACACTAGCAATGTCGGGAAAATTCGAAGCACACGGATTGTCAAGCCATTTATATTTGCCACACGGCAAACAGTAGTGAGACATTGCCGATGGGTAAAGAGAATTCATTTCCAAAAAAACTGCGTCCGACTTTTCATCGGTGTGCTGTCCGGTCGGATCAGTTTTCATGATACGGTCCCCGTGAAAAGCATACCCACCCCTCATTGATCTCTCTACAAACAGATGCTGATCCACATCGGCGATCAGACCTATTTCTTCTTTGCTGATTTTAAGTATCAAGTCCACCACCAGGTGAGGAGTGGAAAAATAATAACCTAAATCCAACCCCAATTCCCCATAGATTTTATCCGTATTTTTGCACACAATGTCCAGAAGAGTGAGTACGTCACTGGCCAAGTATAGTTTACAATAATCCCACCCATTTTTACATCCGACCTTTGCCCAAACCCTCTTAGCAAATTCGTAGTCGCTAGTGGTGCACTCACTCTCAGTAAGAGAATTGTAAAAAGCTTCAATGGGCGGTAATGACACCTCATCTAGCTTCGAGCCAGAGTTGTAATAATCATATGGATATATACCCTTACACGTTAATAAATCATACATTTCATCATCGGGGAAGTGCTGTTTGAGGAGGGGGAAGCTATCAAAATTGTCACTTTTCTGTACCTGAATCAATTGACTTAAAGATTTGGGGAAGAAACTGAAAGAGTCTAAAAAGCGGATTTTATTCAGGCACGTGTTACCCTTGCCAACTGTTTTCCACATGAATTCTAGCAGCAGTAGCTTCTCCGATGATTTGGGTATGATATTATATGAAAAAGAACCATCTATCCATGCGTCATCTACAACTCCACCCTTGGCAATGCGGGCCAACGACGTTAGAACAAACTTTAAGTCGTAATTGGAATTGTGTATAAAAACAGGTACGAAATATTGCTGTCTAACGTTTAAATTGCACGACTGATGTGCTACCCCCCTAAAGTTACTCCCCCGATGTAATTTCCTGCCACAAATGATCATGGTCGATCACCTTCCTCCTCCCCCCATTCCCAACACCATCATCAAATTCTCCCTTGCAAACCCAACACATTTTACGATTTTTAATAGCCATTATGTCATCTGGCGATAGGAGCATAGGATAGTTTGTGTAACGAGGGCGCGAAATCGCACCATTCGCTGTTTTGATTAGACTGACCAATGCCGAGCACATGCAGTCTTCACCGTCACCCAACATCTCAACTACATCCCAGCACTTGCATGGTATTATTGGAATCTCGTTTCGCGTGAGCGTAAGAGACCTCTATGGCTTCATGTATTTTAAAACGATTTGAATTTGACGAAAAGTACACGTTTGTCAGTTTCGCTTCGCAGTCTGAAGCGATCTTATTGCTCTGCAGGAGCGTGTTTTGGAAATTTTTAAAACATAAGATCGCTCTAGCTCCGCTTACCGTCTCTACAGCCTGTTATCCATGACGTTTACAGTGTTTCATGTGATGCTTTAACTTTAAATCAGAGCGAAATCTTGAGAGGCATGTTGGACAGTAATAACACACATTCCCCTTTTTACCCTCCCCCAAAACCCTACTAATATCGGTAATTGGATTAAAATGTCCAATTGAATCGGGGTCTGTGGGTGGCGTGTATAGAAGCCACACCCAATGTTCCACTGATTCAATTGAAGGACCCCTCACTGGAAATAATACGCCCTTCTTATCGGAACGGTGACCCTCTTCAAATTCGGTTTCATACTGTAACACCGTGACACCAATCTTTAAATGTGCATTAGCCCGCTCGAAAATATCTATTCCTTTTAGTGTCACGGGAAATTGACCATTTAAACAATTAAAACCTACTATTGGGAACTTTGAACCCACCCTACCATTAACTGCCATTTTATCCAACTTTTTATTAGTGGCATCTTCGCGCAGAGGTCTGTAGGCGCCAATTAAAAATGCATACTTGAAACACTGTAGCCTCGTATCGAAACAGATTCGTTGTACCCCCTGACATCCCTCTAAATCTGAATGATATTTTAATTCAATTTCCGTTCCTCCCCCATGCCCACCTCTTAAAATAAAATCCTTTTTAAATCTACAAATATTAACATTTAAACTTTCAATAAATAAAACCACCGAGCCACTACCCCCCTCACTATAATTTTCCCACTTACTTTGAATACTATTAACCCAATTTAGAAAAACCTCCTCATAATTTGATAAATGCGGGCGAATTACCAACATATCTGTGTGCAGGTATTTCGAATACACCTCGCCCGCATTTTCATTAAAAAAAATATTTTAAGTGCTATTGATGCTTTTAAACTGACCAACACCCCCCCCCCCCAACCCCCATCTGTTGTTCAAGAATGGCTCGAATCTTATTAGTATATAAATGTGTAATGGCCTGGGGATCTGTTATTATATCCCCCGACACTAGAGAGTTGAAGGGGTCACCGAATTTGGCACTGTAGACCTTTGTGTGGTGCAAGGCAGAGTTGGAAAGAAAAAAATCTGGAAGAGGGGATACTTGTGTTGTTGCTGTATCGTTACTACTACTACTAGCTGTATCATTAAGCGGAATGTTGGGGGATGACATAAAATTGTCAATAGCACCACCCCCAGTCTGTTCAATTGCACTGGATGGAGATGGCATGAAGTCCTCTAAGTCAGTTAGTATGTATTCCAAGGTGTTTGGGGATAGCTGATCAAGCCAGCCTGTATTGTCCTGTGACGTAATTTCTTTATGAGGACCCGGTTCAGATGCACTACTAACATCGCCTAAATGCTCTCGCATAAATCTATCTGTCCATTCCGGGTCCTCCATCATGTCAATGTCACAAGTTAAATCGTCTAGGCTAGCCATGTCCCCAAAACGATCATTTAGAAAACCCCTATGCCATTCCATATTGTCTAGAACTAATGTAGGTTCATCTCTAAACTCCATTGGTGGTGCTAGAATTGATTCAGGTCCACTAAATGTTGATGTTTCATGACCCAATGAAGATGGCGCTGCTATTTCATTAATCTATAGAAAAAAGGTTTATTTTCTATGTGAAATAACCATTATTTTATAAAGTTGAAAAACCATGTTCATTTTTTCACCCCACCCACAAAACTCAATTCCTCCTAGCATTTTTTGAACTAAATACTTACCCCCGCCCCCCCCCCCACCTCCCACAGAAAGCTCAGAAAGACGCAATACCCCTATTTATGCTGAAGCATTTCTAGTCGTATGTTTACCTGGATATTTAATAAGTACCATTTTCCCCCAACCCACAAAACTCGATTCCTCCTAGCATTTTTTAAACTAAATACTTGGCTCCATCCCCCTCCCCAGAAAGTTCAGACAGATGTAATACCCTTATTTATGCTGAAGCATTTATAGTCGTATGTTTACCAGGATATTTAATAAGTACCATTTTTCACCCCACCCACAAAACTCAATTCCTCCTAGAATTTTTTAGACTAAATATTTACCCCCGCCCCCCACCTCCCACAGAAAGTTCAGAAAGATGCAATACCCTTATTTATGCTGAAGCATTTCTAGTCGTATGTTTACCAGGATATTTAATAAGTACCATTTTTCACACCACCCACAAAGCTCAATTCCTCCTAGAATTTTTAAACTAAATACCTGCCTCCATCCCCCCTCCCCAGAAAGTTCAGAAAGATGCAATACCCTTATTTATGCTGAAGCATTTCTAGTCGTATGTTTACCAGGATATTTAATAAGTACCATTTTTCACACCACCCACAAAACTCAATTCCTCCTAGCATTTTTTAAACTAAATTCTTGGCTCCATCCCCACTCCCAGAAAGTTCAGAAAGATGCAATACCCTTATTTATGCTGAAGCATTTCTAGTCGTTTGTTTACCAGGATATTTAATAAGTACCATTTTTCACCCCACCCACAAAACTCAATTCCTCCTAGAATTATTTAAACTAAATACTTACCCCCGCCCCCCACCTCCCACAGAAAGTTCAGAAAGACACAATACCCTTATTTACCCTGAAGCATTTTTAGTCGTATTTTTACCAGGATAATTAATAAGTACCCTTTTTCACCCCACCCACAAAACTCAATTCCTCCTAGCATTTTTTAAGTAAATAATCATGTATAAGGTAGAGGTAAAATACCTACATTTCCAAATTCAGACCGCACTTGTACGCCTGAAGCCCCTGGCAAAGCATGAAGGGGGGTGCCCTCCCGATCTTGACTAGATGAGGCAGATCCATTATGATAATCCATCCACTCCCTCTTGAATTTTCTGCCAGGTTGCATAGAGGTTTTTGCAGAGCTGACACTGGCTTGAGAGGCTCCTGGCTGGTCCAGAGAACTTGTAATGGAGCTAGCATATCTGATGATGGAAGGCCTTGTAGCTAGCATCAATGTGGCATCGTTCCATCTTGTTCTCTTTTCAGGGGGGGAGTAATTGTAGGAATCTTCCTCCTCCTTAAAAAAGAAGCAAAATTTAGTAAGGAAATAATAACCCCTCTTTTACAGATAAATTGTCCTCTAAAGCCGATTCTGATGTTTGTAGCGCTCTATGTCTTAGCGTTTTACAAATATTTAAAAAAGCTTCTAAAGAAAATTTTGGAAATTTGAGTTTGGGGGGGGGAGGGGGATAACAAAAACATCTTCCCATAACATAAATTATCCTCTAAAGCCAATTCTGATGTTTGTAGCACTCTATTTCTTAGCGCTTTACAAATATTTAAAAAAGCTCCTAAAGTAAAATTTTGGAAAATTTTGAGTTTGGGGGGGAGGGGGATTTAAAAAACATCTTCCCATAACATAAATTGTCCTCTAAGTTGATTCTGATGTTTGTAGCACTCTATGTCTTAGCGCTTTACAAATATTTAAAAAAGCTCCTAAAGTAAAATTTTGGAAAATTTTGAGTTTGGGCGGAGGGGGATTCCAAAAACATCTTCCCATAACATGAATTATCCTCTAAAGTTGATTCTGATGTTTGTAGCACTCTATTTCTTAGTGCTTTAGAAATATTTAAAAAAGCTTCTAAAGTAAAATTTTGGAAAATTTTGAGTTTGGGCGGAGGGGGATTCCAAAAACATCTTCCCATAACATGAATTATCCTCTAAAGTTGATTCTGATGTTTGTAGCACTCTATTTCTTAGTGCTTTAGAAATATTTAAAAAAGCTTCTAAAGTAAAATTTTGGAAAATTTTGAGTTTGGGGCGAAGGGGGATTTCAAAAACATCTTCCCATGATATAAATTACCCCCTAAAGTCAATTCTGAGTTTAGTGTAGTATTCTTTAATTAACGATTTTAATATCAATTTTTTAGTATACCATAACGGTAGACCCTATTTTAAATTGACAACATTGTTCAAACATCACTTATGCATCGTATTTCAAAGGCTTTACTCACGTTTAATTTGACCATAAAAAGAATCTATTTGTCAAGGAAACCATTACCGCTATCCTTAAACATGTGGTATTAATAATTTCAGATAATACACATGTAAAAGGTTGTTTGGAAATTGTCACTCTTGCTAACAGGATTAGACACAGATGCTTTTAGAGCGGAAACTCTATTTTTGATAATGGGGAAAGTAATATTTTGAAGGAAATAAATATTTCTAAAGAAATAAGCTCGTAAACAGAGCAGGGGAGGAGGGATTTTATTTACATATTAGAAAAAAGAGCGTACTTTACGTTTTCTATCGACTATAGTCATCATATTGTAGGGTTTGTATTGTTGGAGGAGGGAGGCTATGCCCCTGAAATTTGAATTTACCGGAGGAATGGTAAAATGATTTTATTTGGAAATAAATTAAGAAATTTAGTAAACTGTACTCACATTATAAATTGATGTATCCATAACTTCAATGTCAATAATATTTAGTGTTCTATCCATGATATGTTAAATCATTATGAAAATTTAATCGTAAGGTATGAGCATTTTGTACAAAATCTCAAGGACGAATAAAAAATCAGTCCTTTTATTTATAACCAATCACCGATCAAGTTATCGTATATTGAGCAACCTCTGCAGTCTCTGATTGGACCCCTAAAAAACGGATGTTGCCTCAAATAACAGTCTGGTTGAGTTATATAATTTCGACTATACTCTCAAATCATGTTGGACCAGTTTATAGGTTGCCAGCTTTTTTTTAAAAAATGTCCACGTGAAGCTGTGCTGCACATTCTTGTGCAATTCATATCAATAACAAAAAAACCAGTCTAATTATCTTATAAAGCCTTGACTATAGTTTCAAAACATGCTTGGCCACTTTATACCTTGCCGGCTTTGGTTTGCAATGTCCATGTGATAATGTAGTGCCTCAGGCGTGGGTTTTCTTGTAGGCGTGAATGTACGCTTGAATGTAGGGTTCGTATCTATTACACTTTTGAGCATATTCTTGTAGGCGTGAATGTACGCTTGAATGTAGGGTTCGTATCTATTACACTTTTGAGCATATTCTTGTAGGCGTGAATGTAGGTGTCATTTCTTATATATGCTCACTACTGGAGTGTCCTCCTCAAAAACATTCTTTGTATCTGGAAATCAATCCAATCGAGTGAGCTTTTTTTGAAGTCTCTACGACAACGCCTTCTTTAAAAACCTTATATGCCCCCAGGGCATAACTTAAAACCCTTGCCCTGAGGGCTGTGGGTGAGTGTACTCCTTAAAAACATATTTTCTATCTGGAAATCAATTACGCTGAACAAAATGGTAATCTCAAAATTTTGATTGGATATGTTTGGGGAAATAATGGGTGTGGGGGGGTGGTCTAGTTGCACTCCAATCACTTTCGACTATTAAAAGGGCACTAGCCCTTTAAATTTCCAATCAAATGAGCCTTTTTTGAAGTTTCTACGACAACACCTTGTATGAAAACCGTATATGCCACCAGGGCATAACTCAAAACCCTTGCCCTGAGGGTTGTTGGGGAGTGTCATCCTCAAAAACATATTTTCTATCTGGAAATCAACTACGCTGAACAAAATGGCTCTTTCAAAATTTTAATTGGATGCGTTCTGGAGCATGATGAGGGGGGGACTAGTTGCCCTCCAATCACTTTCGACTATTAAAAAGGGCACTAGAACCCTCAATTTCCAATCGAATGAGCCCCTTTTGAAGTCTCTACGACGACCCCTTCCATATGAAGTGCCCTGCTCTAAAGTAAAAAAAATAATATATGGTATATTGTGCCAACATTGTTCTTATATGCCCTCAGGGCATAACTTAAAACCCTTGCCCCGAGGGTTGTGGGGGAGTGTCCTCCTCAAAAAGATATTTTCTATCTGGAAATCAACTACGCTGAACAAAATGGCTATCTCAAAATTTTGATTGGATGTGTTTGGGGTAATGATGGGCGTGGGACGCTAGTTAACCTCCAATCACTTTCGACTATTAAAAAGGGCCCTAGAACTCTCGATTTCTAATCGAATGAGCCCCTTTTCAAGTCTCTACGACGACCCCTTCCATATGAAGTGCCCTGCTCTAAAGTAAAAAAAAATACATGGTACATTGTGCCAACATTGTTCTTATATGCCCTCAGGGCATAACTTAAAACCCTTGTCCCGAGGGTTGTTGGGGAGTGTCCTCCTCAAAAAGATATTTTCTCTCTGGAAATCAACTACGCTGAACAAAATGGCTATGTCAAAATTTTGATTGGATATGTTTGGGGGAATGATGGAGGTGGGGAGGCTAGTTGCCCTCCGATCACTTTCTACTATTAAAAAGGGCACTAGCCAAAGGGTGGCGTGAGAGGGGGGTTAGTTGCCCTCAAATCACTGTCGACTATTAAAAAGGGTACTATCCCTTTGAATTTCAAATCGAATTTCCCTTTTTCAAGTTTCTACAACAAAGATTTCATTAAAAACCTTATATGCCCCCAGGGCAAAACTGATAATCCTTGTCCTGAGGGCTGTGGGGGAGCGTCCTCCTTAAAAATATTTTTTCTATCTGGAAAAACATTTTTTCTATCTTGAACTGCTCTGAACAAAATGGCTATCTCAAAATTTTTATTGGATGTGTTTGAAGGAATGATGGGCGTGGGAGGGGGCTAGTTGCCCTCCAATCACTTTTGCCTATTAAAAAGGGCACTAGCCCTTTGAATTTTCAATCGAATGAGCATTTTTTGACGTTTTTACGACAACGATTTCTTTAAAAACCTTATTTGCCCCAAGGGCATAACTTAAAACCCTTGCCCTGAGGGCTGTGGAGGAGTTTCGTCTTCAAAAACATATTGTCTATCTGGAAATCAACTACGCTGAACAAAATGACTATCTCAAAATTTGATTGGATGTGTTTGGGGAAATGATGGGCGTGGGGAGGGCTAGTTGCCCTTCAATCACTTTCTACTATTAAAAAGAGCACTAGCCCTTTGAATTTCCAATCGAATGAGCCTTTTCTGAAGTTTCTACGACAACACCTTCTATAAAAACCTTATATACCCCCAGGGCGTAACTTAAAACCCTTGCCCTGATGGTTTTGGAAGAGTGTTCTCCTCAGAAACATATTTTCTATCTGGAAATCAACTACGCTGAACAAAATTGTTATCGCAAAATTTTGATTGGATGTGTTGGGAGGAACGATGGGCGTGGGGAGGGGGGCTAGTTGCCCTCCAATTACATTCGACTATGAAAAAGGGTACTATCCTTTCGAATTTCTAATCAAATGAGCCTGTTTTGAAGTTTCTACAACAAAGCTTTTTATAAAAACCTTCTATGCCCCCACGACATAACTTAAAACCCTTGCCCTGAGGGTTGTGGGGGAGTTTCCTCCTCAAAAACATATTTTCTATCTGGAAATCAACTACGCTGAACAAAATGGCTATCTAGAAATTTTGATTGGATGTGTTTGGGGGAATAATGGGCGTGGGGGGCACTAGTTGCCCTCCAATCAGTTTCGATTATTTAAAAAGGGCCGTAGAACTCTCGATTTCCAACCGATTGAGCCCCTTTTGAAGTCTCTACGATGACCCCTTCCATGTGAAGTGCCCTGCTCTAAAGTAAAAAGATAATATATGGTACATTGTGCCAACATTGTTCTTATATGCCCTCAGGGCATAACTTAAAACCCTTGCCCTGAGGGTTGTGGGGGAGTGTCTTCGTCAAAAACACATTTTCTATCTGGAAATCAACAACGCTGAACAAAATGGCTATCTCAAAATTTTGATTGGATGTGTTTGGGACAATGACGGGCGTGGGGGAAGGCTAGCTGCCCTCCAATCACTTTCGACTATTAAAAAGGGCACTAACCACCCCAATCTCCAATCGAATGAGCCCTTTTCGAAGTTTATACGACAACTCCTTCGATACGAAGTGCCTGTCGAAGAAAGAAAAAAAAACACATTGTGGCCACATCGTTCTTTACTTAGGCAGCGCTAGCGCGCAGCCTATGATTTCTGTTTGCTTTGGGTTTCATTTATTTATTTATACTGATTTGTGGTAGTTGTTTGCTTGGTAGATTATTTTGATCCTATTTCTGTTCATTTTTGTTTTAATGGAGTTCTTTACTTTTTTTTGAAAACTCATTTTGTGGAAAAAATTTTTTGAATCAAATTGTGTTCGTTTTATATTGACATAGTCTTTTTCAGAGAATTAATTAAAAAAACTTTTTCTACAAAATAAGTTTTTCAAAGAAAAGTAAGGAGCTCCATTAAAAAAAAAAAATAAGCAAAAATAAAATAAAATAATCTACCAATCGTGAAACTACAATAAATAAGCATCGATAAATAAATTAAACCCGAAACGAACAGAAATTACAATAAATAACCGAGTAAAACTCAAAACTAGCAGATATTAACCTAAGTTGGGCTCACAACCCATATGCCTTTCCAAGGCCAGAGCATAATTTGCACTTTACTGAAAAAAATACATATGAATGTGCATTGTCACTTTAATATACATTTACTGATATTTAGTAATTAAAATGTTAACATTATTTGACTTATCAAAGTTACAAAAGTAAAAACATATATATTTTTTTCAGTAAAGTGCAAATTATGTTCTGGCCTTGGGAAGGAAAAGGGGTATTGATCCCAACTTATGCTATACATTCGAGGAAATTATACCTTTGAGCAGGACACTCCTCCCACAGTCTTCAGGGCAAGGGTTATAAGTTATGCCCCGGGGGCATATAAGTATTTATTGAAATCTTTGTCGTGGAAACTTGAAAAGGGGCTCATTCGATTCAAAAAAGTCTAGTGCCCTTTGGAATAGTCGAGAGTGATTTGAGGGCAACAAGCCCCCCTTTGTCGCCCACCTTTTCCCCAAACACATTAAAACAAAATTTTTATGTAGCCATTCTGTTCAGTGTTGCGGATTTCTAGATAGATATTATGTTTTTGAGGAGGACACTCCCCCACAGCAACCAGGACAAGGGTTGTAAGTTATGCCCTGGGTGCATATAAGGTTTTTATAGAACGCGTCGTCATAGAAACTTCAAAAAGGGTTCATTCGATTGGAAATTGAAATGGCTGGTGCCCTTTTTATGGTCGAAAGTGAGTGGAGAGTGATTAACCCCCCTTTCACGCCCACCATTTCCCCAAATATGTTCAATTAAAGTTTAGAGATCAAAGTTTAGCCATTTTGTTCAAAGCAGTTGAAAGTCCTGGAAATTATGTTTTTGAGGAGGACACTCCCCCGCAGCCCTCAGGGCAAGGGTTGTAAGTTATGCCCTGGGGGCATATAAGGTTTTTATAGAACGAGTCGTCGTATAAACTTCATAAAGGGTTCATTCGAATGGAAATTGAAATGGCTAGTGCCCTTTTTTAATAGTCGAAAGCGAGTGGAGAGTAATTAACCCCCCTTTCATGCCCACCATTTCCCAAAACACATTCAATCAAATTTTAGAGATAGCCATTTTGTTCAACGCAGTTGAAAGTTCTGAAAATTATGTATTTAAGGATAACAAACCCCCTAGAGTCCCCAGGGCAAAGGTTGTAAGTTATGCCCTGGAGGCATATAAGGTTTTTATTGATAGTGTTGTCGTAAAAACTTCAAAAGGGGCTCATTCAATTGGAAGTTGAGAGGGCTAGCGCCCTTTTTAATAGTTGAAAGTGATTGGAGGGTAACTAACTTAAATATACGACTTACGGATGGTAACTAGTTTAAATATACGATTTGTTTATAAATTAAAAAAAAAACACATTTTGGCCACATAGTTCTTTACTTAGGCAGCGCTAGCGCGCTGCCTATGATTTCTGTTTGCTAAGGGTTTCATTTATTTATTGATACTGATTTGGCGTAGTTGTATGCTTGGTAGATTATTTGATCCTATTTCTGTTCATGTTTGGTTTAATGGAGTTCTTTACTTTTTTTTGAAAACTTATTTTGTTTGGAAATTTTTTTTTTAATCAATTTGTGTTCGTTTTATATTGACATAGTCTTTTTCAGGGAATTAATAAAAAAAAAATTCCACAAAATAAGTTTTTCATAGAAAAGTAAAGAACACTATTAAAAAAAATAAGCAAAAATAAAACCAAATAATCTACCAAGCGTGAAACTACCACAAATCCGCATCGATAAATAAATAAAACCCAAAACGAACAGAAATTACAATAAATAACCAAGTCAAGCTCAAAACGAGCAGTAAATAACATGAAATGAAACGACAACGCTTTCTACAAACACCTTATATACCCCCAGGGCATAAATTACAACCCTTTCCACAAGGTCTGTTAGGGTGGTTGTCATCCTCCAAGACCAAATTTTCAGAACTTTCAACTACGTTAAACAACATGGCTATCTCAAAATTTTGATTGGATGTGTTTGGGGAAAAGGTGGGCGTTTGAGGGTTGTTAGACGCCTTCCAATCACTTTCGAGTATTAAAAAGGGCACAAGCCACTCCAATTTCCAATTGAATAAGCGCTTTTCGAAGTTTCTACAACAACTTCTTCGATTCACAACCTTCGAAGTGCCCTGCTCTAAAAAAAAAATTAATAAATAATACATTGTGCCAACATCGTTCTTATATGCCCCCATGGCATAACTTAAAACCCTCACCCTGAGGGTTGTGGGGGAGTGTCTTCCGCTTTACTTAGTCCCCGTTTCTTGTCTTGCTCTCGAGTGTCCCCATTCTTTACTTAGGCAGCGCGATCGTGCTGCCTATGATTTATACAACAACTTTTTAAATAAGCCTTGTATGCCCCCAGGGCATAACTTACACACCTTGCTCTGAGGGCTCTGAGGGGGTCAGCATCCTAGAAGACCCAATTTCCAGAACGTTCAACTACGTTGAACAAAATGGATATCTCAAAATTTTGATTGGATGTGTTTTGGAAAATGGTGGGCGTGAGAGGGGCGTTAATCGCTATCCAATCACTTTCAACTAGAAAAAAATGCACTAGCCGTATCAATTTCCAATTGAATGAGCTCTTTTGAAGTTTCTACGACAGCGTTTTCAATAAAAACTTTGTGTGCCCCAGGGCATAACTTACAACCCTTGCCCCGAGGGCTTTTGGGGGAGGGGTTGTCATCCTTAAAGACCTAATTTCCAAAACTGTCCAGTACGTTGAATAAAATGGCTATCTAAAAATTTTCATTGGATGTGTTTGGGGAAAAGGGTGGCGTGAGAGGGGGGTTAGTTGCCCTCAAATCACTTTCGACTATTAAAAAGGGTACTATTTCTTTGAATTTTAAATCGAATGAGCCCTTTTTCAAGTTTCTACGATAAAGATTTCAATAAAAACCTTATATGCCCCCAGGTATAAATTATAATCCTTGCCCTGAGGGTTGTGGGGGAGTGTACTCCTCAAAAACATATTTTCTATCTGGAAATCAACTGCGCTGAAAAAACGGTTATGTCAAAATTTTATTGGATGTGTTTGGGAGAATGATGGGCGTGGGAGGGGGGCTAGTTGCCCTCCAATCACTTTCAACTATTAAATGGCAATCGCCTTTTCATCGAATTTTCATTCGAATAAGCTTTTTTGAAGTTTTTACGACAACACTTTCTTTAAAAACCTTATATGCCCCAAGGGCATATCTTAAAACCCTTGCCCTGACGGCTGTGGGGGAGTGTACTCCTCAAAAACATATTTTCTATCTGAAAATCAACTACGCTGAACAAAATCACTATCTCAAAATTTTGATTGGATGTGTTTGGGGAAATGATGGGCGTGGGGGGGGTCTAGTTGCCCTTCAATCACTTTTGACTATTAAAAAGGGCACTGGGCCTTTGAATTTCCAATTGAATGAGTCTTTTTTGAAGTTTCTACGACAACGCCTTCTATATAAACCTTATATGCCCCCAGGGCATAACTTAAAACCCTTGCCCTAAGGGTTTGGGGGAGTGTCCTCCTCAAAAACATATTTTCTATCTGGAAATCAACGACGCTCAACAAAATTATTATCGCAAAATTTTGATTGGATTTGTTTGGGGAAATGATGGGCGTGGGGGGGGGGGGCTAGTTGCCCCTCAGTCACTTTCGACTGTTAAAAAGGGCATTAGCCCTTTGAATTTCCAAACGAATGAGCCTTTTTTGAAGTTTCTACGACAACGCCTTCTATATAAACCTTATATACCCCCAGGGCATAACTTAAAACCCTTGCCCTAATGGTAGTGGGGGAGTGTTCCTCCACTTTACTTTGTCCCCGTTTCTTGTCTCGTTTTCGAGTGTCCCCATTCTTTACTTAGGCAGCGGGATCGTGCTGCCTATGATTTATGCAACAACTTTCTATATAAGCCTTGTATGCCCCCAGGGCATAACTTACAACCCTTGCACTGAGGGCTCTGAAGGGGTTATCATCCTAGAAGACCTAATTCCCAGAACGTTCAACTACGTTGAACAAAGTGAATATCTCAAAATTTTGATTGGATGTGTTTTGGAAAATGGTGGGTGTGAGAGGGGCGTCAGTCGCTATCCAATCACTTTCAGCTATTAAAAAAGGCACTAGTCCTTTTAATTTCCAATTGAATGAGCCCTTTTGAAGTTTCTACGACAACGCTTTCAATAAAAACTTTATATGTCCCAGGGCATAACTTACAACCCTTGCCTTGAGGGCTTTGGGGGGAGGGGTTGTCATCCTTAAAGACCTAATTTCCAGAACTTTCAACTACTTTGAATGAAATGGTTATCTAAAAATTTTGATTGGATGCTTTTGGGGAAATGGCGGGCGTGAGAGGGGGGTTAGTTGCCCTCAAATGAATTTCGACTATTAAAAAGGGTACTATCCCTTTGAATTTTCAATCGAATGAGCTTTTTTTGAAGTTTTTACGACAACACTTTCTTTAAAAACCTTATATGCCCCAAGGACATAACTTAAAACCCTTGCCCTGAGGGATGTGGGGGAGTGTCCTCCTCAAAACATAAATTCTATCATGATTACATTATGATTTGAATACATGATTTCCGGAACTTTCAACTACGTTGAACAAAATAGCTATCTCTAAACTTTGATTGAATATGTTTGGGGAAATGGTGGGCGTGAGAGGGGGGTTAATTACTCTCCACTCACTTTCGACTATTAAAAAGGGCAATTTAAATTTCCAATCAAATGAGCCCCTTTTGAAATTTCTACAACAACTTTCTATATAAACCTTATATGCCCCCGGGGCATAACTTACAACCCTTGAACTGAGGACTCTGATGGGGTTATCACCCTAAAAGACCTAATTTCCAGAACTTTCGACTACGATGAACAAAAACTATATCTCAAAATTTTGATTGGATGTGTTTGGGGAAATGGTGGGCGTGAGAGGGGGGTTAGTTGCCCTTCAATCACTTTCGACTATTAAAAGGGCACTAGTCCTTTCAATTTTCAATTGAGTTAGCCCTTTTTGATGTTTTTACAACATCACTTTCTATAAAAAACTTACATTCTCCCAGGGCATAACTTACAACCCTTTCCCTGAGGGTTGTGGGGGGATGGGTTGCTATCCCTAAAGACCTAATTTCCAAACCTTTCAACTGCGTTGAATAAAATGGCTATCTAAAAATTTTGATTGGATTTTCTTGGGGAAAAGGTGGGCGTTAGAGGGGGGTTAGTTGCCCTCAAATCACTTTCAACTATTAAAAAGAGCAGTAGCCCTTTGAATTTCCAATCGAATGAGCCCTTTTTCAAGTTTCTACGATAAAGATTTTAATAAAAACCTTATATGCCCCCAGGCCATAACTTATAACCCTTGCCCTGAGGGCTCTGGGGGGGAGGGGTTGTCATCCTCAAAGACCTAATTTACAGAACTTAAAACTACATTGAATAAAATGACTATCTCAAAATTTTTATTGGATGTGTTTGGGGAAAAGGTGGGCGTGAGAGGGGGGTTAGTTGCCCTCCAATTACTTTCAACTATTAAAAAGGGCACTAACCCTTTGAATTTCCAATCGAAAAAGTCTTTTTTGAAGTTTCTACGACAACGCCTTCTATAAAAACCTTATATGCCCCCAGGGCGTAACTTACAACCCTTGCCCTGAGGGTTGCGGGGGAGTGTCCTCCTCAAAAACATATTTTCTATTTGGAAATCAACTACGCTGAACTAAATGGATATCTCAAAATTTTGATTGGATGTGTTTTGGGGAATGATGAGCGTGGGGGGGGGGGGCTAGTTGCCCTCCAATCACTTTCGACTATTGAAAAGGACACTAGCCCTTTGAATTTCCAATCGAATGAGTTTTTTTGAAGTTTCTACGACAACACCTTCTTTAAAAACCTTATATGCCCCCAAGGCATAACTTAAAACCCTTGCCCAGAGGGTTGTGGGGGAGTGTCCTCCTCAAAAACATATTTTCTATCTGGAAATCAACTACACTGAACAAAATGGCTATCTCAAAATTTTGATTGGATATGTTTTGGGGAATGATGGGCTTGACGGGGGGGGGCTAGTTGCCCTCCAATCACTTTCGACTATTAAAAACAGCACTAGCCCTTTGAATTTTCAATCGAATGAGCCTTTTTTGAAGATTCTACGACAACACCTTTTACAAGAACTTCATATGCCCCCAGGGCATAATATAAAACCCTTGCCCCGAGGGTTTTGGGGGAGTGTCCTCCTCAAAAAGATATTTTCTATATGGAAATTAACTACGCTGAACAAAATGGCTATCTCAAAATTTTGATTGGATGTGTTTTGGGGAATGTTGGGCGTGGGGGGAGCTAGTTGCCCTCCCATCACTTTTGTCTTCTAATAAGGGCACTAGCCACTCCAATTTCCAATCGAATGAGCCCTTTTTCAAGTTTCTACGATAAAGATTTTAATAAAAACCTTATATGCCCCCAGGGCATAATTTACAGCCCTTGTCCTGAGGGCTCTGGGGGGGGAGGGGGTTGTCATCCTCAAAGACCTAATTTACAGAACTTAAAACTACATTGAATAAAATGACTATCACAAAATTTTGATTGGATGTGTTTGGGGAAAAGGTGGGCGTGAGAGGGGGGTTAGTTGCCCTCCAATTACTTTCAACTATTAAAAAGGGCACTAACCCTTTGAATTTCCAATCGAAAAAGTCTTTTTTGAAGTTTCTACGACAACGCCTTCTATAAAAACCTTATATGCCCCCAGGGCGTAACTTACAACCCTTGCCCTGAGGGTTGCGGGGGAGTGTCCTCCTCAAAAACATATTTTCTATTTGGAAATCAACTACGCTGAACTAAATGGATATCTCAAAATTTTGATTGGATGTGTTTTGGGGAATGATGAGCGTGGGGGGGGGCTAGTTGCCCTCCAATCACTTTCGACTATTAAAAAGGACACTAGCCCTTTGAATTTCCAATCGAATGAGTTTTTTTGAAGTTTCTACGACAACACCTTCTTTAAAAACCTTATATGCCCCCAAGGCATAACTTAAAACCCTTGCCCAGAGGGTTGTAGGGGAGTGTCCTCCTCAAAAACATATTTTCTATCTGGAAATCAACTACACTGAACAAAATGGCTATCTCAAAATTTTGATTGGATATGTTTTGGGGAATGATGGGCTTGACGGGGGGGGGCTAGTTGCCCTCCAATCACTTTCGACTATTAAAAACAGCACTAGCCCTTTGAATTTTCAATCGAATGAGCCTTTTTTGAAGATTCTACGACAACACCTTTTACAAAAACCTTATATGCCCCCAGGGCATAATATAAAACCCTTGCCCCGAGGGTTTTGGGGGAGCGTCCTCCTCAAAAAGATATTTTCTATATGGAAATTAACTACGCTGAACAAAATGGCTATCTCAAAATTTTGATTGAATGTATTTTGGGGAATGTTGGGCGTGGGGGGAGCTAGTTGCCCTCCCATCACTTTTGTCTTCTAATAAGGGCACTAGCCACTCCAATTTCCAATCGAATGAGCCATTTTCGAAGTTTCTACGACAACTCCTTCGATACGAAGTGCCCGGGTATGGAGAAGAAAAAAAATTAAATAAAACATTGTGCCCAAATCGTCCTTTACTTCCGCTTCTAAAGTTAAACAACCACCCCTTCCATAAAAACCTTAAATGACTCCTGGGCATAACTTACAACCCTTGCGCCTAACCTCTGGGTTTGTTGCAACCCCAAAAGCCTTGTTATATGATATTTGGAAAATTTGGAATAGAATGATCATCTCAAAATTTCTATATTTCGGAACAAAACGACATGTGTGTGGCGGGGGGAGGGGGGATAGCTGCCCTATGATCACTTTGACTCTTAAAAAGAGCACTAGAACGTCTGATTATCAATCCAAATACCCCCCTTCGAGGTTCATACGACGATACTTTCTATAAGAACATTATCAAAATTTTGATCGGAAGTTTTCGGGGAAGTGAATGGCATGAGAGAGGGGTTAGTTGCTCTTCAATCACTTTCAACTGTTAAAAGGGGCACAAGCCCTTTCAATTCCCAATCGAATGAGCCCTTTTTGAAGTTTCTACAACAACACTTTCTAAATAAACCTAATATGTTCCCAGGGCATAACTTACAACCATAACTTACGTAACTTACAACCCTGAGAGCTATGGGAGGGGGGGGGTGTTGACATCCTCAAAGACATAATTTTGAGACCCTTCAACTACGTGCAACAAAATTGCTAAATCAAAATGTTGATCGGATGTGTTTGGGGAAATGATGGGCGTGGGGGGCATTCCCCCTTCAATCGCTTTTTACTATTAATAAGGACACTAGCTTCTCAATTCCCAATTGAATGAGCAGTTTTTAATTTTCTATGACCACGCTTTCGATAAAAAAAACCTCATAGGTACCCAGGGCACAACTTACAACCTTTGCCCTGGGGGTTGTTGGGGACGTGTTTGGGGAAATGGTGGGCGTGACAGGGGGGTTGGTTGCCCTCCAATTACTTTCTACTATTCAAAAGGGCACTAGACCTTTCGATTTCCATTCGAATGAGCTATTTTTGAAGTTTCTACTGTAATGCTTTCTTTGCAAACCATATGTGCCCCCAGGGCATAACTTAGAACCATTGTCCTGAGGGCTGGGGGGGGATTGTCATCCTCAAAGACATGATTTCCGGAACTTTCAACTACATTGAACAGAATTGCTATTTCAAAATTTTCATTAGATTTTTTGGGGAAAGGGGGGTCATGAGAGGGGGGTTAGTTGCCCTCCAATCACTTTCAACTATTAAAAAGGGCACAAACTCTTTCAATTTCCAATCGAATCAGCCCTTTTTGAAGTTTCTATGACAACGCTCTCTATAAGAACCTTATATGCCCCCAGGGCATAACCTACAACCCTTGCCCTGAGGGCTCTGGGGGAAGTGTTATCCTCAAGAAATAATTTCTGAACTGTTCGACTACATTGAAAAAAATAGCTATCTCAGAATTTTGATTGCATATGTTTGGGGAAACGGTGGGCGTTAGGGGTGGGTTAGTTACCCTATAAATCCCTTTCGACTATTAAAAAGGGCACTAGTTCTTTCAATTTCAAAGCAAATGAGCTCTTTTTGAAGTTTCTACTTCAACGCTTTCTATAAAAACTTGAAATGGCCCCAGGGCATAACTCACAACCCTTGCCCTGGGGTGTGTTTGGGGTTTCTCATCGTCAAAGACCTAATTTCCAGAACTTTCAGCTACGTTGAACAAATTTACTAACTCAAAATCTTGATTGGATGTGTTTTGGGGAAATGGTGGGCGTGAGAGGGGGGTTAGTTGCCTTTCAATTACTTTTGACTATTAAAAAAGGCACTAGACCTTTCAATTTCCAATCGAATGAGCCCTTTTTGAAGTTTCTATGACAACACTTTCTGTAAAAAAAACTCATTTGCCCCCGGGGCATAATTTACAACCCTTGCCCTGACAGATGTGGGTGGAGTGTCATCCTCAAAGTCATAATCTCTAGATGTTTCAACTACGCTGAACAAAATAGCAATTTCAAAATTTGGATTGGATGTGTTTTGGGAAATGGTGGGCGTGAGCGGGGGTTTATTTGCCCTCCAATTACTTCCGACAGTTAAAAAGAGGACTAGCCCTTTCAATTTCCAATATAATAAGCCCTTTTTGAAGTTTCTACGGCAATGCTTCTGTAAAAGCCTTACATTCCCCCAGGGCATAACTTACACCCCTTGCCCTGAGGGCTGTAGGGGAGTTGTCATCCATAAAGACCTAATTTCCAGAACTTTCAACTACGTTGAACAGAATGGCCATCTTAAAATTTTGATTGGATGTGTTTGGGAAAATGGTGGGTGTAGAAGGGGTGTTAGTTGTCTTCCAATCACTTTCGGCTATTAAAAAGGGCACAAGCCATTCCAGTTTCTAATCAGATGACCCCTTTTCAAAGTTTCCACGACAATACCTTCGATACGAAGTGCCTTGGTCTAAGACCAACCAAAAACAAAAATAATAAATAATACATTGTGTCAACATCGTTGTTTACTTAGGCAGCGCTATTGCGCTGCCTATGAAAAGATACCTTTTAGTTTTCAACTTGATTTGCATATTCAATTTAAGTTTTACTCGTTTTAAGATTATTTATTAATCTATATTAGTGGCCTATCTGTTGTATGTTTGTTTGCAACGATTGTTTATTTAGTTCTGTTTGTTTGGGGTTTTATTTTTTGGTATTTTTTAGTTTAAATTACTATAGGTTTTTATGTTTGCTGATCTTAAGTTTAATATGGTGTTTACTTTTCTCGGAAAATCTTCTGTTTCAGAAAACGAAATTAAATGAACAAATTGGAATTTTAAGCAACAACTTTAGTCTACTAGATTTGAGTTTTTTTTATGGTGTTTTTTAATATATTAATATTATTTTAAATTATGTGTCAAGTGTTTATTCTAGTGTTTTTCTTTGGTCTCTTTTATTACTTTTTCTTTTATCTCTTTTTATGTCTTACGTGTAGGTATTTTCCAGGGCCGTATCCAGGATTTTTGTTCAGGGGGGGGGGGGGGGGGTTACTAATTTTTGACTTTTTTTTGGGGGGGGGGGTACTAATTTTTGACTCAGTTTTCAACTAATTTTACTGATTTTTACCTAGGTTTTACTAATTTTCGACTTATTTTCGAGTCGGTCAAAAATTTCGGGGGGGGGTTCAAACCGGGTAACCCCCCCCCCCTTCCTGGATACGGCCTTGGTATTTTCTATGCCTACATATTAGTATGTAGTATGTATTACTTTCCCCATTTGAGATTTTATTTGTACATCTAATATGGCGAGGGAAAGTCAATTTGGGCTAGTATAGGCTGCTATTATATTAATTAATAGTATATTACCGACTTATGTATTGTCTTACCCATTATCTTCCTTGGAGATAATATTTCTGAGAAAAAAGGTCTATTTGATGTACTGAGTTTACTTCCAACAAATCATATTGCCAGTGAAACGGTCTTTGGGACACCATGTTAAGGTTAATTGCTATTTCGCTACCGATTTGGCGCATGATTAGTTATATAATTAGCACGTAACATGACTTTCAATGCTTTTACCTGTCTCAAACTTGTTGAATTTGCATTCTATCATAAACTTCTTGATTTAACTTTGCATATCTTCAACACGAAGATAAAATTATTTTTTATACTCTATAGAAGGAAAGTAAATGATTTATTTTTTTTTTTTCGTGAACATATCATTAACTACACGCTGATTTTTTTTTTTTTTTTTTTTTTAAGTGCTTTAAGTTCTTTACAAAATATGCCAACATATTAAATTACCAAGGACAACAAATTAGAAGTTTTTTGGCCCCCCCCCTGGACCGTTTTAGGTCTCTCCATACTTGGAAACCACACTTTTCCTAGGTTTTGCTTTTGGTTATTTTAAAAATATAAAATTTCTAAGGCAATGCCACATTTTCGTCAGTAATGCCACGTTGAACCATGAGAAAAAAAAACAAGCAAAACTAATTAGTTAAATTTGACAACATTTTTTGTCTGTAAGAATTTGAATGTTAACAACGTGTCGACTCCAATGACAATTAAATCTACAAAGAAAAGCTTCTTCTTCTTATGCTATTCAAATTTTTCTATAAATTTTCACCCGCAATTTATTTTTTGATTTACCAACCATTTCTACCAAGAACTGTGTAATTGTATATTGAGGTGTTTTTTTTTTATAAAATTTGAATTTTTTCGTCTAAATTTAGTCGTCTAAGTAGTAGTTCCGGATAGTAGTTCTGGTTAGCCACCGTTTTTTTTATTTTATATTGTGATATAGCACACGTAGTATAACAAGGCCGTATCTAGGATTTTTGTCCACGAGGAGGGAATATTTTTTTTTTTTGGGGGGGGGGGGGTCACAAAAAGGACTCAAAAACGCAACCAAAATTTGTTTATTTACATTGTTGTCTTGTTTTTATGAATCAGACAATCATTTCGGGAGAGAATCAAACCCCCAGCCCCCTCGGGATATGGCCTTGCAGCGTAATCAAAAGCTGTATAATATTCGCTAATAGTAATTTACTCAGACTTAATGAAGTTGACACTGTTTCTAGTTTTCTTACATGGTGTTTTTGTTGCCAAACTATTTCACGGACATAAAGCATGAATATATTTTGCGCAAAAAAAAGTTTGCTTTTGGCTACTACAATTTGACCACCACCCCCCTCTGGATATGGCCTTGCAGCGTAATCGTACTATCCTGCGTACAGTAGGATAACCTGACCATTTCCTTAAAAAAAATGTTATGATAAATTTGATTGCTATTAAATATTGTACTTTTATCTCTCTTCTAAGGAGTGGACGCCCCTTTGGATATTCAACCTGTGACTGATAATCATATTTATTTCTTCTGCTCTGTTTGAGTTTACTTCAAAAGGTTAGCTTTTCTTTCTTTCTTTTTTTTAGCACTGAAGACGGCTTGACGGGGCCCTCGTTTTCTCGTTCATTTAATTATATTATTTATATTTTGTCTTGTTTTTCATGTGGAATGTATAGCCAGTGTGGTCTTAGAATGTGTTTAGATTGAAAATCTAGGTCTATTCTCAGTGCTGACAGAGAATAGTGCTTTTTTAGGGAATTCTAGAGTTTGTCCTTCGAGAGTCAGAAAAATGAAGGAAGATTTTCAACCCCTGTAAATGTATTGGTGGGTGCAGTTCCGGATTAAACTTTAACAACATGGCAGGTATTCATTCATTGTTACATTTCATTGTCACCATATAATCATTCTGAAAGCAGTTTTTAATATAGGCACGTACCTAGGGAGTTAAAGGAAGGATTCAGGCTGCCAACCCACATAATACCTAGATTTTACCGTTTTCCCCATAATTTCCCGGAGCTTATAATTCGAATTCTTTCTCTTTCAGATTCGGGACTCCCCCCCCCCCCGAATGGCATCACTGAGGACTGGATAGGGGTAGGTCTGTCCGTTTGCCTCCTAGATTTTGAAAAATACCTTTGTTTTTCTTTCAATGAAAAATGTCTTTTTTTGTGTATTTTCATCGAAGAAATACCCATCCCCCTGGATTTTAAAAAAATAGGTTTTGCCCTCCTAATTTTCATGAAATGGGCCATTGCAATCCCCGTTAATATTGTATCACCTAGATAAGCCCCTGAGTAATTACTGTATCCTAGATATATACATTTATGTTTTGTCTGGATCAAAACCATAGTTATTGAGAAGATATTTCCCAATTACTATCATATTACTAATTGAGAAAGCAAATGAGATTATGTTTTCTGTTTTTTCTTTCATCATAGACTATGCTTTAAACCACACCTGCCCTCCTCTCTGGTGACAGCTTTCTATTAATAGCTATGAGAATGTTTATTTGAGGGTGAGATTCTTGGGCTTAAACCCAAGGTACATATTATAATAGCAGAATTTATACCTTGTATTATACAGCCAATATTAAAAGAGCATAGAATACTATAAATAAATGAACCATTGAAGGAAATAAATATGGTGAACAATCAAGTCTAACTTCGAAAGAAATACAAGTTACGATAACTATGGACAATGTTCCTGAGCACAATCCCGCCTATAGAGTAGATTGTTATTTGTTCTTTACTGAAAACAAAATATACTTTTTGTGCAGTTTTTTTTTATTATTACAGCTTTAAACAACTAATTGCAGTTCAAACTTCTAGGATTTTTTTTCCTGTGTCTGTGCAAGTGTAACAATCAATGTAGTTTTATTGAACTTAACAAGTAACACGTTTTTGTGAACGACTTCATCCTATAAATTCATTCCTTTAAGCTTTCAATAAAGCCCATATGCCACTATAGCCTTTTAGTGAGTTTTAGCGAATCAATGCCACATTTATTTGTACATTAAAAACGGCGCAAAGTATTTGTGCAAATTATTCGTTTGCTTTCACTGTTTCAGAAATATTTTTATTACCTTTTTTTTACATCCTTCTCTTTCAAATGTATCCATTTCTTTAGAATGTTTGGTGAAAAAATTGGCTGCACAACACTTTCAATTCAAAAAATCTATAAAGTTTTCAGTTAAGCACATAAACGACGCTTAAGGTTCTTCAGGAGTTTCAGAGGCGGCAACACCATTTTTTGTGAAGATACATGTTAGTTTTAAGTTTCAACTTTTCATTCATAAAAATTTTTCCTTTTTTTTCGTTAAAGAAAAACTCCACATTTTTTCATTTCATTTTTAATATAATTTCATTGAAGTTTCGTACAAGATATAAAAGTAACGCTCATGCTTTTTTTGGGTCTCTTAAAGTCTCTTTAAGTTTGAGTCTCTTAAATATTGTATTTTTGGTTCTTTTTTTCTCTTGTGTTGAGTCTCTGAAAGGTGTAAAGTCTCTGATGTTGAAATTCATCTTTTTTTAATGCATTTGTTTCATTTTGGGCTCTCCCCTGTTTTTTCCTGGCCGAAGAGGCTGACGGGGGAGTATATGTTGAAGTTTTTTTGTTGTGAATTTATTGGTTGAATAAATTGATTGATTGTATCAGTGGATCTTAACATCAGCAATGTATTGAGCTGAAGTTTCAAATTTGATAACACAACTTTAACTACTTGTATTCTTCCTCAAAGGGGGTGTCCCAGGGTGAAACATTGGCCTTTGACGTACCAAGGATAGTGAAAAAATCCGATTGTTTCAACTTGTTAAGCGGAAAACTGAACAACCATATGTGTTAAAAAAGAAAAAGAAAAATAGGGAATCCAGTTTTTAATGAAAAGACTTCCATTTGCAGCTCTTTAGTTTTTTGTGGCAGCGAGCAATACATTAAAACAAAGCAGAGATCTGGGTGAAAAATCAGCCAAAATCAACACGCATAAGTGAACCTAAGGTGGATGCAGTGAGCAAAAAAAAAAAAAATTATTTTGACGTTCTTCGTACTTTTCATATAGTGCAGCCAATTTTGAAATGTGCAGGAGCTAAATTCAGATAAAAGAAAACAAAGTTTCCCTTAAAGGGAAATCCAATCAGAATACCCCTTAAAATAGGCTTTTAATCACCTTTGAAAGTAATTTACTTTTAGTTGATTACTTTGAATCTAAAAGCTAAGGCAAAAAGCGTAAAATCGGACCACCACTGCTAAAAAACAATGAAAAATCACCTTTGACCTCGGAACAATACATGCTGGACTTCATTGATTTACAATGGGTGCTCGAAATGAGACCAGCGGCCTTAATTAATAGTTAATTTGCGTTTTCGACAATGGCAACTATTCATAAACTAAGCATTGGCTGTTCATTAAATTATAGTAACCAGCATAAATACCCCTAAGTCATATATTTGCGCTACATTTCCTAAATTATAAATGCTCAATCCGGTGCTTTCTACCCTGCTGAAGGGCTAAATAGATCTAGGGCAATTTACACCCGTCATGGCAATAAGGGTGTATTTCACGTTGGATTTGAACTTAGAACATTCTTTTAGACTAACTGCCATCTTTAGAGACTCTTGTGCTTTATATGCATGCACCAGACATGAAATTTAAAATTACAATGCGGATTTTGTACAAAGCAGCAAAAAAACACGATCTTTTTGAAATTTTAGCGCACGCGCTGTGAATTTTTGCATGCGATCGAAGTTTTTTTTACTTTTTCACACTAACTTTTTTCTCAGATTGTTAAATTTAAGATTTTTATTGGAAAATAAAGAAAGTTCTAACATTGAAAATTATTTTGACAAGGAAAACTATTTCTTACAATTCGAAAAGTATGATTTATCATTGGTGCATCCATGAATAATAAGTGGGGGGGGGCATCGACATCCACTTAAGCGCCTGCTTCCTATTAGTCATTTGTCGGTACCACTTCGCAACCTATTCAAGGATTTTTTCATTTTCATTTGGCCTCAGCGTCCTGATTTTTTCATCCTCCATCTTTAAAACTTGAGCTAACCATTTTGACTTTTCTTTCATTATAACCATAGGAAGTTGGGTCTAAAACATTTTCCCGTACAACTTTTCGTCAGAGATGGTCATTTAAACGAGAATCTAGACCATTCTTAGACTTCAGAGCCATACTTGCCAACGATTCTTACCGTAGATTCTATTTTGAATCATAATATTAGCTCTATGAATTGCCTTCCTCAGGGGGCGCCAATTTACAAAAATGTAGTGAGGGTAATGTTTTTTTCAGTTTTTGAAATAAAATGCAAAAAGGGCAATATCGATACTCTAGGGGGATATTTTTTAAATGATAATGCCAAAAAAAGATATGTTTTAAAATCTAGGGGGGTGGCAGTTGTCTCCTTCTTCTCCCTAATTGGCACCGCTGGTCTTCCTGTTCTATCATACTCTTTTCAACTGTGAAATAAGACTTTCAGCTGAACGGTTCAACAGCATGCTACCCAGTTTTTCTTACTTTTTGGGGGGGGGGATTTTTTGGTTATTTCTATAGATTACGACAATGTTCATAGTTGAAAAATTGTTTTTCAAAAAAATTCCTTTCTTATCACTCAGTGTATGAGTAATCCTGTTCCATAAGCAGTTAAATTGCCAACTGAGCTCATGGGCGCCCATAAGAGGGGAGGGGGCAAGAGAGGGCGCCAGCCCCCCCCCCCCCCCACCTCGCCTGGCTGAATGACGGTGTCATATATTTTTAATAATTTAAAAACACTTTTTCAACAGATTAAGTTTTCAAGGAAAAGTAAAGAGCTCTATTAAGCCAAAGATGAGCAGAAATAAAGTCAAATAATCTTACAAGCGTAAAACTACCACAAATCACCATCAACAATTAAATGAAACTCAAAACGAATAGAAGTTATAATAAATAGCCAAGTCAAACTCAAAACGAGCAAAAATTAACATTACTAGGGATGACAACCCCCTTGCCTTCTCAAGACCAGAACATAACTTAGGCTTTACTAAAAAAAAAAAAAATGACCGTGGATTATTAGTTTAATATACCTATACTGATATTTATTCCTTTAAATAAAAAAGGGTAAACAAAAGTGGGTAAATTTTTTTTTACTTATTTAAGTAAAAAAGTGAGAACATTTAAACATACTTTGTTTTCAGTAAAGCGCAAATGATGTTCTGGTCTTGAGAAGGCTACACTTCGATGATTACTTGAATTCATTTCTGCCCATTTTTGGCTGCCCATTTTGAGCTCTTTGCTTTTCTTTTTTAAAAACTTGTTTTGTGGAAAAAGTTTTCTTAGATGAATTTCTGTTTGTTTTTTATTGACAAAGTCGTTTTCATGAAAAATTTATATCTTTTCGGTCTTTTTTTCTATAAGAATCCATAATTTGGCATAACTGTGGGGGTTTGACATGCCCAATATCCCTAAAGACATAGTTGCTGGACCGTTCTACCATGCTGAACAAAATAGTTGTCTCAAAATTTTGTTTTAGATTTGTTTGGGAAGTAAATCGGCTTGAGAGACGGGCTGATTGCCCTCCAATCTCTTTTTACTCTTAGAAAGGACCCTAGAACTTTTAATTTTGAATCGAATTAGCTTCTAGAAATGTTTCAATAATATTTTTAGCTATTATAGAGTGGTGGAAAACCTGCATGTATACAGTTTTTTTGCTTAATTGGAACGCCCCCTAAACACTTCCTAGAAGTTTCACTTTAATACTCTTAGCGTCATTAGTTACAGTAACTGTAGTTGTAGTACTAAAAGTATACACATAGTGCCTTCTCGCTAGTTCAAAATCCCCCACAGCTTACTCTTAAAGATCTAACTTAATAATATAAGTTGTTCTTGAGATATTGCTTTATCACCTTTTTGAAAGTCCACATGCTCATAGTTTGTTTTGATTTAGTTCTACGTCCACCTAAATATTTCTTATATTTGATTACTGAAGACGTTATTATATTCTCTTTGGACTATTGGCTACAAAATGGCTATCCTACAATTTCAATCGAATGTGTTTGGGGAAAGAGGATATTAGGAAGGGGGAGGGGGGCTACTTACTCTCCATCACGCTTGACTCTTAAAATGGAACTAGAACTAAGTATTTCCTATCAAATGAGCCTCTTCAAAAGTTCATAAGACCACCTCTTCATAAAAACTTTACATCTCCCCGGGGCACAACTTAAAACCCTTACCCCCATACTCTGGAGGATTGTGTCAACCCCAAAGGCCGTGTTATGAGATCTTTGGACTATTTTTGAACAAATGGCTATCTTAAAATTTCTATCGGATGCATTCGGGGAAAATATAGCGTGGGGTTGGGGTATAACTACCCTCCAATAAATTTAACTCTTAAAATGGCTCTTCGACTTCCGATTTCCAATCCAATGAGCCCCCTCCGAATTCTATACGGCCAACGTTGCCATAAAAAACCTTAAATGCCCCCGGGGCATACCTTTAAACCCTTGCCCTGAGGACTGTGAGGGGGTTCTCATCTTCAAAGACATAATTTCTGGACTTTTAAACTACGTCAAACAAAATAACTATCTCGAAATTTTGACTGGAAGTGTTTGGCGAAATGATGGGCTGGGGGGGATGATTACACTCCAGTCACTCTTGACTATTAGAGAGGGCACTAGCCCCCGCAATTACCAACCGACTGAACCCCTTTCGAAGTTTCTACGACAACAAATGGCCATCTTAAAATTTCTATCAGATGCGGTTCGGATAAATATAACTTGTGTGTATGTGTGTGTGTGTGTGGGGGGGGGGGTGTATTTACCATCTGATCACTTTAACTCTTAAAAAGCACACTAAAACTTCTGACTACTAATCCAATGAGCCCTTTTTGAAGTTTATACGGCCACCATTTCTACAAAAACCTTATATGCCCCCGCAGGGTGGAACTTACAACCCTTGCCCTGAGGGCTATATGGGGGGGGTATCCTCAAAGACAAAATTTCTTGACCTTTCAACTACACTGAACAAAATGGCTATCTAAAAAAATTATGATTTAATGTGGCTAGAGAAATGATTGGTGTAGGGGGGGGGCTTGTTGACCTCCAATCACTTTTGACTGTTGAAAAGGACAATAGAACTTCCGATTACCAATCAAATGAGCCCCCTCTGAGGTTTATACGACCACTCTTTCTATAAAAAAAAACCTTATATCCCCCCACGGAATAACTTACAACCCTTGCTCTGAGGGTTGTGGGGTGGGGGTGGGGGTGGGTTTACCATTCTCAAAGTCATAATTTCCAGACCTTTAAACTAAGCTGAACATGTCTATCTCAAAATTTTGACTTGATATGTTTGGGGAAGTGATTGACATGGGGGAGGGGGAGCTTGTTGCCCTCCCTGAGCTCTTTTTGAAGTTCATATGGCATTTCTTTCTGTAAGAAGTGCCCTGGGCTAAAAAACAAAACAATATATTGTGCCCACGTCGCTCTTTACTTAGGCAGCGCTATCGCGTTGACTATGATATTTTGTCTTGAGATTTCAATCATACAGCACTGGAAGCGCATATTAGACTATGTAAGCCCCCCCCCTAAAATTCAGTCTTTGGGCGCCCATGATTGAGTTGCCAGTGTGCTTTCAGCGTTCTGCTTCTTCAGTTTCAAGTGATTTGCGGTAGCGAACTGTAAGTAAGGAGCGGCAATTTGACAAATTTGATTCAGCATAGTTGAAAGGTCCAATAACTATTACTTTGGGGATGACAATACCCCTATAGCTCCCGGAGAAAGGGCTGTAAGTTACACAATTTGCCAATTTTTTAAATATAGTATTTGTTATTGGGACATTACGTTTTTTGGAGAGAGGTATTTACTACGGGGAGAATTTCCACAGGGATAATTTTCCAGGGCAAGGAAGTTTTCCGGAGGAAATTTTCTAGGGAAATTTTACAATGGGGAGGGAAAAGGATATCCTGTTATGAATTGAAAAACGGTCAGAAATTAAATTAAAAATAAACAAGTTTTTTTCAACTGGAAGTAAAGAGCAACATTAAAACTTGTAACGAAGAGAAGAGGGGCTTTCCCCTCCTAAACCTTTGGTCTTTAAGTTAAAGTTTAACTTTCTGTCACAATTCTTTAAGAAAGACTTCTGAAACATAAAAGCAGTTGAATCTGAATGAGAAGCTTTTTTGAAGCACTGCGAAACTTCAGCGCAACAAGAGGCATAGAGGAGGGCACGCCCCCTCACATACAGGATAATCTTTGTTCGTTTCAAGTTGTAATATTTCAACTTTTAGTTGAAGAAAAACTTCATAAAATGTATGAAAAGAGAAG
This sequence comes from Artemia sinica, assembly GCA_027921565.1. NCBI lineage: Eukaryota > Metazoa > Arthropoda > Branchiopoda > Anostraca > Artemiidae > Artemia > Artemia sinica. Next base: position 75,076,487 of record CM051260.1, on the reverse strand, counting down.
AAGAAAATATAATAGTAAAATAGTCAAACAAATGTGATTCAAAAGAAAAAAAAACTGCCCTCTATATTGAAACCATGTTTATATGCACGTGACTGAGGGCACAGGGCATACTCTTCTATAGTTGTGAGCTAACTTCCGTGAGAAATCAGTTACTACTTTCTTATGATACATACTCCTTCTTCAAGAGTATACAGCATTCTGTAATGATTTTCACACTTTTCTGGCAAAAAGTGGAAACTGGATTGTTTATATATATATATAATATATATATATATTATATATATATATATATATATATATATATATATATATATATATATTATATATATATATATATATATATATATATTATATATATATATATATATATATATATATATATATATATATATATATATATATATATATATATATATATGTGTGTGTGTGTGTGTGTGTGTGTGTGTCATTAGGGTATATGTGATTGTCCCTCAAAAACGTCGAGGACGTGATTTTCACGTGTTTAAATGCTTTTTTTTTAGAATACCTAAAATTAACATAAAAAAAGAGCATAAATATATCACCGCTTGACAAGATATAATTTAACATAATGAAATCCTCGGTTAATCATTGCAAATATATGTCAAACAAAGAAGGTCCAATTTAAAGACCGCTAAAAATAGCTTGCAGTTGATTAATTTTGTATTAAGACCAATGGAATATGTGCACCGAAGCACACTTTAATGTCTTTTGTTTCTTAATAACAGTTAGTTTGTTTGTTAGGAGTAGGTAGTCTCAGTTTTAGTGAAATATTTTTCGCTTGTCAAAGAGCGAAAAAAAAGTCATATACCATTTCAAAAGCACAATTTGAATCCATGCTGATTACTTTAATTATTTTATTTGTTACGCGCCCACTAAAAGTAGCATGCGAATCCCGTATGAGATTTAATAGAGGCCTATTTGTTGCAGTCCATATGCCTGCTATAAAACAGGGCAGCAGTAAAAGCGAAACTGTGGTTATTAAACAATTTTTGTCGGGTCAAATGCTTTGAAGGTGCATTTTGTCTTTATAAATACGCAGAAAAAAATGCACTGATTTGAGGAATTTAATGCACAACCCAAGAGCGTTCCCAGGATTTTTTTTTGGGGGGGGGGGAGAAATATCTTTAAAAAAACGCATCAAAATGTGTTTATATTCATTTTTGTTACATTTTTATGAGTCAGGCAAACATTTTTTTTACGGGGGGAGGGGGTTCAAAACCCTTAACCCCCTCTGGATACGAAGTTGGCACAACTCCCTTGGAGAAGCACCCAAATGGCGTAAATCCACAAAATCTGCCACTGCTAATTTGGTGGTAAGCCTGTCTTTATGAATGATTATGATGTATCGTTTCACAAAATCTATAAAAATGTAGAAAAAAAACACGGTTAGTGAGCAATGAAATAAAGAATTTTTAAAGACTAAAACCTATGATTGCTACTTATTATTCCTTTTATTGTGTTGCATGAGCAACTCTTTGGTTCTGTTTTTTTTTTGTTATTTTCCACCGATTTTAGTTTATTGCCAGAAAGTGGTAAAGATCTGAACTTTACTGTTTTCACGGAAAGCATGGACTTCAGGCTGGAATGATAAATATAGTATTACGTTTAAGAAATTTGTACGTAATTTTTGCCGGGGCTAAAAAATATGGCTTTAGTCTGTCCTTGTGCCAGAGCCTACAGTGGAGGAACTGAATTGCAGATTTTTTGGTCTATGTCAGAGAGAACTTTCTGAAGTCGTTCCGCCAAGCTTTCGTTTCTTCGAGCTATGATTCTACTCTCGAAGAGAAGCCTCAATTCGAGCTGGCAAGCAACCAGATGCCAGTATCGAGTTGAATCTAAGCTAAATTCTAAAATTGCTTAATATGCAGAACGGATTTCTGGCCCCATCGCCTCTATATTTTTATAGAATAAAAAAATAGAAAATTTGTGTATCTAAAAAGGGGCATTTTCTCATGGGCTTGTAAATACTGCCATCTACTTTTACAAACAGTTTTTGCTTGTGGTTTCTGCGTTTAGGATTGATATAGATGAATGGTACAACTTGTGCTTTTAAACCGCAATAATTTTATCATTCCAAAAGCTGACCCACAACGAGAAAACCAAAGTTCTCAGCTAAGTATGGTAACATTTTTTTTTTTTTTTTTTTTTTTTTTTTTTTTTTTTTTTTTTTTTTTTTTTTTTTTTTTTTACACCGACCAACAATCCTTTAAGAGAGAACATGAGTATGTTACCTCAGTTTGTTCGTGACATGCATAATTTTACTTCATCGCTTTCGCAAACATTGTGGGAAAGCAAAACGAGATAAGTCCTGAGTTGATATGAAAGAGATAAGTCCTGGTTTGGTGTGAAAGCAAGCTGGAGAATATTATTGGGCTGTGGCCCGTCCATCCCTCCTACTATCGACTTTTTAGCAGAACAGTGTGCAAGTTGCACCCTGTTTGAGGTATTATCAACCTGTATTACTGGAGACATAAAGTCAGTCGCTAGCCCCTCAAGCAACTCCTCCTGGCCCTCCCAATTCTAACTCTTTAGCGGAAAGACAGGTATGCTGCACCCTGTTTAAACAGAAAAATGTCACGATTTTTCAATTTGTAAGACTCGAGAATCGAAATGTACCCATATCCTCGTTATAAGTGTTCCCGTCCAACACCGCATTCTAGTAAAAAGTTAGCCATGTGACATTTTGTTTTAGCCATAGTAAAGCGAAGATTTTCAGGCAGTAATATTAAAGCACAAGTTAGACCAATGGCCCCTACAGCCCCTCCTCCCACCCAGTCCCTCATTTTTTTATATAGAAAAGCAGGTATGTTAAACCTTGTTTGAATCTTAGTCATGCAAGGTTTTTACACTATCTGATTGGAGTCATAAAGTGGTCCCATCCTTTTTCAACATCCCTTTCCCCTCCCATCACCAATTTCTCAGCAAAAAGGTAGACATTATGCTCCATGTTTGATCCGGAGTTGCTCAAGTATTTTTGATTGGTAAGATTGCAGAGCCGAAGAGCAGAAGCCTGGAAGCCCCACAACACAGTTTATATAATTAGTAGTATGATCTTTCCCTATCTCACGCATTATAAAAACCCGGACCGAGGTGCAAGTACTCCAGAGAACCTATAAGTAGGGTAAGAAGTACCATTTCTACCAGACGTATAGCAAATACCATACCAAACAGGTTTTTCTGGTAGGTAAACAGGTCATTACACCTTTGCCGAGAGGAATCGATTTTTTGTGTGTCAGTCGATTAGAGAAAGTTGGTTTTTGTTTTTGATAAGAATTGCACAATGAATGTATCGTTTGACGTGGGCATTTTTTATGAGCCAATCAGAGGTTGTTCAATATACGATAACTTGATTTGTGGTTGGGATTTGAATAAAAGAAATGGTTATGTTATTTGCTTGCGTATATAGGAATTCCCATGTTATTTGCTTGCAGGTATAGATATTCCCTTGTTATTTGCTTGCATGTATAGGAATTCCCATGTTATTTGCTTGCGTGTATAGGAATTCCCATGTTATTTGCTTGCATGTATAGGAATTCCCATGTTATTTGCTTGCGTGTATAGGAATTCCCATGTTATTTGCTTGCATGTATAGGAATTCCCTTGTTATTTGCTTGCGTGTATAGGAATTCCCATGTTATTTGCTTGCATGTATAGGAATTCCTATGTTATTTGCTTGCGTGTATAGGAATTCCCATGTTATTTGCTTGCGTGTATAGGAATTCCCTTGTTATTTGCTTGCATGTATAGGAATTCCCAAGTTATTTGCTTGCGTGTATAGGAATTCCCTTGTTATTTGCTTGCATGTATAGGAATTCCCATGTTATTTGCTTGCGTGTATAGGAATTCCCATGTTATTTGCTTGCATGTATAGGAATTCCCATGTTATTTGCTTGCGTGTATAGGAATTCCCATGTTATTTGCTTGCATGTATAGGAACTCCCATGTTATTTGCTTGCATGTATAGGAATTCCCACGTTATTTTGCTTGCGTGTATAGGAATTCCCATGTTATTTGCTTGCGTGTATAGGAATTCCCATGTTATTTGCTTGCATGTATAGGAACTCCCATGCTATTTGCTTGCATGTATAGGAATTCCCACGTTATTTTGCTTGCGTGTATAGGAATTCCCATGTTATTTGCTTGCGTGTATAGGAATTCCCATGCTATTTGCTTGCATGTATAGGAATTCCCATGTTATTTGCTTGCGTGTATAGGAATTCTCATGCTATTTTAAGGGCTTATGTCCCCCCCATGCTATTATAAGAGTTTATGTCCCCTTCCTATGCTATTCCAGGAGCTTATGTTCCTTCCTATGCTATTATAAGGGCTTTTCCGTGTGGTTTTTCTTTACTTGGTACCCATTAAAAACAAAATTTTTGTGTTAAATAAGTAGTTCTTATATCTTTTAAAAGAGCTTTACGGGGTTTGAGACACTCTGTTGCCTGATTCCGTTTGATTTTTCTTTACTTAGTGCTCATTAAAAACGAAATTTTTGTGTTAAATAAGTAGTTCTTGTATCTTTTAAAAGAGCTTTACGGGGTTTGAGAGACTCGGTTGTCTGATTCCGTGTGATTTTTCTTACTTGGTACCCATTAAAAAAGTTGCTAGCGAAAACCCCGTGTGGATGAGTTGAAATAAAAAATTTTAACAAGAAATGGCTGAAAAGTGTTTTGGGGGAGATGGGTTGATGGTAGAAGGATGTATTAGCGAATTTAAAGTGGAGGGCGAGTTGCTAGCGAAAAATCTAAGCTAATAGGGTTTTTGACCGTAAACTCTAGTTTTTTTGTAAGAAAATTATGGAAAATACAATTCGTTGGTTCATAGGTGAAACTTAAGTCCAGGTATGGATCGAAAAATAAACTATTTCTGTAGAATTTGAGCTAATAAGGGTTTTTGACCATAAACTCTAGTTTCCTGTAAGAAAAGTATGCAAAATACAATTCTCTCGTTCAAATGTGAAACTTAGGTCCATTCTCTGGTTCAAATGTGGAAAAACCCGTGTGAATGAGTTAAAATAGAAATTTTTTTTAACAAGAAATGACTGAAAAGTGTTTTGGAGGAGATGGGTTAATTGGCAGAAGGATGTATTAGCGTAGTTATAGTGGAGGCCGAGTTGCTAGCGAAAAACCCGTGTGGATGAGTTGAAATAAAAAATTTTAACAAGAAATGTCTGAAAAGTGTTTTGGGGGAGATGGGTTGATTGGCAGAAGGATGTATTAGCGAAGTTATAGTGGAGGGCAAGTTGCTAGTGAAAAATCTAAGCTAATAAGGTTTTTGACCGTAAACTCTAGTTTTTTGTAAGAAAATTATGGAAAATACAATTTGTTGGTCCATAGGTGAAACTTAAGTCCAGGTATGGATTGAAAAATAAACTATTTCTGTAGAATCTGAGCTAATAAGGGTTTTTGACCATAAACTCTAGTTTCCTGTAAGAAAATTATGGAAAATACAATTCTCTCGTTCAAATGTGAAACTTAGGTCAATTCTCTGGTTCAAATGTGAAACTTAAGTCCAGTTTCGGATACTCATAATAATGAGGACTGATGGTTCTAATTCAATATTTTTTTTCATAAAAACAAACTATTTTTTTAAACTTCGAAATTATTCAACTTTTTTTTGTACGTATCTTAAAATGACAAAATATGCTTACGGCTCTAACAATTGTACTCTGTGATTGGTCAGAGACACAATGTGGCTTTTCCCACTGGTATTCTATGTCCGGATATCGACACTACCTAGTCTATTGCATGTATTAAATCAGTATTTTTTACGCAGTAGTACGATGAACACATAAGTCATATCTTTTAAAAAAGTGAAGATGGAGCATTTTAATAAAGTGTGTTCACATGTCAATGTTATGTAGCATTGAATGCTGACAAGGAGAAGTATTTAAACTATGAAACAAGTAAAATGGTAGCACTATTGGAAATGTATATGTGCATTGTCATGACAGTAAGGAATTTAATTTCTTTGGAGTACCAAAAAAAATTCAACTCTTTTTATGGTGGATATGCGAGAGTGAGATATCCAGAGATGATAGCACTCAAAGAAAATGCCAACATAAAAATAATAGTTGATGAAGAGGGACATCTTCTTGCCAGTGCTTGTGGTAACATGCTACCTATTGTTACACCCCATCGTCAACTTTCGGGTATTAGCATTCAACGGAAGATCAAAAGAAGACATGCATACTCTTCTACTAATATCATAAAACCATATCTTGTCGACGTGCCGAAACTGTTACATTTGTAAAAATAATGTTGTAATAGACGGTGAAATTGCTGGAAAAATAAAAAGGGCATTGGCAGAAAATATCACTAAGGAATATAAAGATGAATCGATGAAAAACAAAGTGCCAGCAAACTTCACTACCATTAATCAAACAATTAATGAACCAAATAATAGCAAAGATGATGTGCATATTGAACATGTGGATGACCCCCCATTAGAAATGTGTTCACATGCTAGTGTTATTGTAGCATTGAATGCTGACAAGGAGAAGTATTTGAACTATGAAACAAGTACAAGTGGTAGCACTATCGGAAACGTATGCGTGCGTTGTCATGACACTATGGAATTAAATATCTTTGGAGTACCAAAAAAATCAATTATACAAATGGTGGATATGGGAAAGTATCATTTCCAGAGATGTTAGTACTCAAAGAGAATGCCAACATAAAAATAATAGTTGATGAAGAGGGGTATCTTCATGCTAGTGCTATAGGTAACATGCTACCTATTGATAGAACCTTTCGTCGGCTTTTAGGTATTAGCATTCAAATGAAAGCAAAGAGGAAAAGAAAGGCCTACTCTGCTACTAATATCATAACCCATATCTTGTCTACGTGCCTAAACTGTTAACTGTGTAAAAATAATGTGATAATAGACAGTGAAATTGCCAGAAAAATAAAAAGGGTATTGTCAGAAAATATCACTATGGAATATAAAGATGAAACGATGAAAAACAAGGCACCAGCAAACGTTACTGGCATTGATCAAACAGTCAATGAATCAAATAATACAAAGACGAAAAGCATATTCAGCCTGTTCATGAGACACCAGTAAAAATTGTGTATGATTCAAAATGGAATAATGATTATTCTACTGATTACGAACTAAGAGAAGACAATAACTACAATATCAAGAGAGAACATGGTGAACCATTTTATGGAACAGATTCAAAATGTCCAAAGTTAATCATTGATATTAATAATGTGTCATAATATATTTTTGTATTAATATTCTACATAACACTATTTCATTAAAAACATTACATTGTTATGTGTTCATTATTTTTTAGAGTAAGCTAGCACATCAAGCGTTTAGAATGTCTATTAAAACATCGACGATGTAAGAAAAGGAATTTGCGTACATGTATTGTCAAACACATGGGATAACATTGTCAAAATCTAGGTATCAGAATGAAAAATTGTAGGTAAGTAAGTAAGCAAGTAAGTAAGGAAGTAAGTAAGTAAGTAAGTAAGTAAGTAAGTAAGTAACAAACTCTTTCTTGAATTCACCTCATGGATACACAATGCAGAAATTTCATTTAAGAAATTATGAAAAATTGTAAGCAAGTAACAAAAAAATTGTAAGCAAGTAACAAACCCTTTCCTGAAGTCACCTCTCGGATACACAATGCAGAAACTTCATTTAAGAAATTATCAAAAAATTGTAAGTAAGTAGCAAATTCTTTCTTGAATTCGCCTCTTGGATAAACAAAGAAAGTCATTTCATTCAAGAAATTATGAAAAAATTCTAAATAAGTAACAAATCCTTTCTTGAAGTTACCTCATGGATACAGAACGCAGAAATTCATTTAAGAAATTATCAAAAATTGTAAGTAAGTAGCAAATTCTTTCTTGAATTCACCTCCTGGATCAATAAAAAAGACATTTCATTCAAGAAATTATGACAAAATTCTAAGTAAGTAACAAACTCGTTCTTGAAGCCTCCTCCTGAATGCACAATACAGAAGTGGCGCGCCACTCTAAGTGACCTCGATCAACCCAACTTTTGGTATCTCCTTACTATGACTCTGTTTGTGTTTCGTGTCTTGTGGCGTGTCTCGTCTCTATGTGTGTGTCATCACAGAGACGACACAGAGACGTCACTTTTTTGCAATGTGTAGGAACCAGTGGGGGAATCCCCGCTCGTTTGGAAAGGTGCCAAGGAAAGGCAAGCAAATAGCATGTAGTTTCAAAACGTGTTTAATCACGTGTAGAGTCCATAGTATGAAATTTCTGTATTGTGCATGTAAACGGCGAATTCAAGAATGAGTTTTTTACTTACTTAGAATTTTGTCATAATTTCTTGAAGAAATGTCTTTTTCTGTATCCAAGAGGTGAAAATCAATAAAGAGTTTGTTACTTACTTTTCTTTTTTTATAATTTCTTGAATTAAATTTCTACATCGTGTATCTAAGTCGTGAAAACAATAAAGCGTTGTGTATCCATGAGGTAATTTCAAGAAAGGATTTGTTACTTATTTAGAATTTTGTCATAATTTCTTGAATGAAATGACTTTTTTTTGTTTATCCAAGAGGCGAATTCAAGAAAGAATTTTTTACTTACTTACAATTTTTGATAATTTCTTAAATGAAGTTTCTGCATTGTGTATCCAAGAGGTGACTTCAGGAAAGAGTTTGTTACTTGCTTACAATTTTTTCATAATTTATTGAATGAAATTTCCGTATTGTGTATCCAAGAGTTGACTTTAAGAAAGAAATTGTTACTTACTGAGAATTTTTTCATAATTTCTTGAATTAAATTTCTACATCGTGTATCTAAGTCGTGAAAACAATAATGAGTTTGTTACTTACTTGGAATTTTGTCATAATTTCTTGAACGAAATGTCTTTTTGTTTATCCAGCAGGTGAATTCAAGAAAGAATTTGCTACTTACTTACAATTTTTTCATAATTTCCTTAATGAAATTTCTGCATTGTGTATCCACGAGGTGACTTCAGGAAAGAGTTTGTTACTTGCTTACAATTTTTGATAATTTCTTAAATGAAATTTCTGCATTATGTATCCATGAGGTAACTTCAAGAAAGAGTTTGTTACTTACTTAGAATTTTGTCATAATTTCTTGAATGAAATGTGTTTTTTATTGATCCAGGAGGTGAATTCGAGAAAGAATTTGCTACTTACTTACAATTTTTGATAATTTCTTAAATGAAATTTCTGCATTGTGTATTCACGAGGTGTATTCAAGAAAGAGTTTGTTACTTGCTTACAATTTTTTCGTAATTTCTTAAATGAAATATCTGTATTGTGCATTCAGGAGGAGGATTCAAGAAACAGTTTGTTACTTACTTAGAATTTTGTCATAATTTCTTGAATGAAATGTCTTTTTTATTTATCCAGGAGGTGAATTCAAGAAAGAATTTGCTACTTACTTACAATTTTTGATAATTTCTTAAATGAAATTTCTGCGTTGTGTATCCATGAGGTAACTTCAAGAAAGGATTTGTTACTTATTTAGAATTTTTTCATAATTTCTTGAATGAAATGACTTTTTTTGTTTATCCAAGAGGCGAATTCAAGAAAGAATTTGCTACTTACTTACAATTTTTGATAATTTCTTAAATGAAATTTCTGCATTGTGTATCCGAGAGGTGACTTCAGGAAAGGGTTTGTTACTTGCTTACAATTTTTTTTGTTACTTGCTTACAATTTTTTCATAATTTCTTAAATGAAATTTCTGCATTGTGTATCCATGAGGTGAATTCAAGAAAGAGTTTGTTACTTACTTACTTACTTACTTACTTACTTACTTCCTTACTTACTTGCTTACTTACTTACCTACAATTTTTCATTCTGATACCTAGATTTTGACAATGTTATCCCATGTGTTTGACAATAGATGTACGCAAATTCCTTTTCTTACATCGTCGATGTTTTAATAGACATTCTAAACGCTTGATGTGCTAGCTTACTCTAAAAAATAATGAACACATAACAATGTAATGTTTTTAATGAAATAGTGTTATGTAGAATATTAATACAAAAATATATTATGATACATTATTAATATCAATGATTAACTTTGGACATTTTGAATCTGTTCCATAAAATGGTTCACCATGTTCTCTCTTGATATTGTAGTTATTGTCTTCTCTTAGTTCGTAATCAGTAGAATAATCATTATTCCATTTTGAATCATACACAATTTTTACTGGTGTCTCATGAACAGGCTCAATATGCTTTTCGTCTTTGGTATTATTTGATTCATTGACTGTTTGATCAATGCCAGTAACGTTTGCTGGTGCTTTGTTTTTCATCGTTTCATCTTTATATTCCATAGTGATATTTTCTGACAATACCCTTTTTATTTTTCTGGCAATTTCACTGTCTATTATCACATTATTTTTACACAGGTAACAGTTTAGGCACGTAGACAAGATATGGTTTATGATATTAGTAGCAGAGTAGGCCTTTCTTTTCCTCTTTGCTTTCATTTGAATGCTAATACCTAAAAGCCGACGAAAGGTTCTATCAATAGGTAGCATGTTACCTATAGCACTAGCATGAAGATACCCCTCTTCATCAACTATTATTTTTATGTTGGCATTCTCTTTGAGTACTAACATCTCTGGAAATGATACTCTCCCATATCCACCATTTGTATAATTGATTTTTTTTGGTACTCCAAAGAAATTTAATTCCATAGTGTCATGACAACGCACGCATACGTTTCCGATAGTGCTACCACTTGTACTTGTTTCATAGTTCAAATACTTCTCCTTGTCAGCATTCAATGCTACAATAACACTAGCATGTGAACACATTTCTAATGGGGGGTCATCCACATGTTCAATATGCACTTCATCTTTGCTATTATTTGGTTCATTAATTGTTTGATTAATGGTAGTGAAGTTTGCTGGCACTTTGTTTTTCATCGATTCATCTTTATATTCCTTAGTGATATTTTCTGCCAATGCCCTTTTTATTTTTCCAGCAATTTCACCGTCTATTACAACATTATTTTTACAAATGTAACAGTTTCGGCACGTCGACAAGATATGGTTTATGATATTATTAGAAGAGTATGCATGTCTTCTTTTGATCTTCCGTTGAATGCTAATACCCGAAAGTTGACGATGGGGTGTAACAATAGGTAGCATGTTACCACAAGCACTGGCAAGAAGATGTCCCTCTTCATCAACTATTATTTTTATGTTGGCATTTTCTTTGAGTGCTATCATCTCTGGATATCTCACTCTTGCATATCCACCATAAAAAGAGTTGAATTTTTTTGGTACTCCAAAGAAATTAAATTCCTTACTGTCATGACAATGCACACATACATTTCCAATAGTGCTACCATTTTTACTTGTTTCATAGTTTAAATACTTCTCCTTGTCAGCATTCAATGCTACAATAACATTGACATGTGAACACACTTTATTAAAATGCTCCATCTTCACTTTTTTAAAAGATATGACTTATGTGTTTATCGTACTACTGCGTAAAAAATACTGATTTAATACATGCAATAGACTAGGTAGTGTCGATATCCGGACATAGAATACCAGTGGGAAAAGCCACATTGTGTCTCTGACCAATCACAGAGTACAATTGTTAGAGCCGTAAGCATATTTTGTCATTTTAAGATACGTACAAAAAAAGTTGAATAATTTCGAAGTTTAAAAAAAAATAGTTTGTTTTTATGAAAAAAAAAATATTGAATTAGAACCATCAGTCCTCATTATTATGAGTATCCGAAACTGGACTTAAGTTTCACATTTGAACCAGAGAATTGACCTAAGTTTCACATTTGAACGAGAGAATTGTATTTTCCATAATTTTCTTACAGGAAACTAGAGTTTATGGTCAAAAACCCTTATTAGCTCAGATTCTACAGAAATAGTTTATTTTTCAATCCATACCTGGACTCTAAGTTTCACCTATGGACCAACAAATTGTATTTTCCATAATTTTCTTACAAAAAACTAGAGTTTACGGTCAAAAACCTTATTAGCTTAGATTTTTCACTAGCAACTTGCCCTCCACTATAACTTCGCTAATACATCCTTCTGCCAATCAACCCATCTCCCCAAAACACTTTTCAGACATTTCTTGTTAAAATTTTTATTTCAACTCATCCACACGGGTTTTTCGCTAGCAACTCGGCCTCCACTATAACTACGCTAATACATCCTTCTGCCAATTAACCCATCTCCTCCAAAACACTTTTCAGTCATTTCTTGTTAAAAAAATTTCTATTTTAACTCATTCACACGGGTTTTTCCACATTTGAACCAGAGAATGGACCTAAGTTTCACATTTGAACGAGAGAATTGTATTTTGCATAATTTTCTTACAGGAAACTAGAGTTTATGGTCAAAAACCCTTATTAGCTCAGATTCTACAGAAATAGTTTATTTTTCGATCCATACCTGGACTTAAGTTTCACCTATGAACCAACGAATTGTATTTTCCATAATTTTCTTACAAAAAAACTAGAGTTTACGGTCAAAAACCCTATTAGCTTAGATTTTTCGCTAGCAACTCGCCCTCCACTTTAAATTCGCTAATACATCCTTCTACCAATCAACCCCTCTCCCCCAAAACACTTTTCAGCCATTTCTTGTTAAAATTTTTTATTTCAACTCATCCACACGGGGTTTTCGCTAGCAACTTTTTAATGGGTACCAAGTAAAGAAAAATCACACGGAATCAGACAACCGAGTCTCTCAAACCCCGTAAAGCTCTTTTAAAAGATACAAGAACAACTTATTTAACACAAAAATTTCGTTTTTAATGAGCACTAAGTAAAGAAAAATCAAACGGAATCAGGCAACAGAGTGTCTCAAACCCCGTAAAGCTCTTTTAAAAGATATAAGAACTACTTATTTAACACAAAAATTTTGTTTTTAATGGGTACCAAGTAAAGAAAAACCACACGGAAAAGCCCTTATAATAGCATAGGAAGGAACATAAGCTCCTGGAATAGCATAGGAAGGGGACATAAACTCTTATAATAGCATGGGGGGACATAAGCCCTTAAAATAGCATGGGAATTCCTATACACGCAAGCAAATAACATGGGAATTCCTATACATGCAAGCAAATAACATAGGAATTCCTATACACGCAAGCAAATAACATGGGAATTCCTATACACACAAGCAAAATAACGCGGGAATTCCTATACATGCAAGCAAATAGCATGGGAGTTCCTATACATGCAAGCAAATAACATGGGAATTCCTATACACGCAAGCAAATAACATGGGAATTCCTATACACGCAAGCAAAATAACGTGGGAATTCCTATACATGCAAGCAAATAACATGGGAGTTCCTATACATGCAAGCAAATAACATGGGAATTCCTATACACGCAAGCAAATAACATGGGAATTCCTATACATGCAAGCAAATAACATGGGAATTCCTATACACGCAAGCAAATAACATGGGAATTCCTATACATGCAAGCAAATAACAAGGGAATTCCTATACACGCAAGCAAATAACTTGGGAATTCCTATACATGCAAGCAAATAACAAGGGAATTCCTATACACGCAAGCAAATAACATGGGAATTCCTATACACGCAAGCAAATAACATAGGAATTCCTATGCATGCAAGCAAATAACATGGGAATTCCTATACACGCAAGCAAATAACAAGGGAATTCCTATACATGCTAGCAAATAACATGGGAATTCCTATACACGCAAGCAAATAACATGGGAATTCCTATACATGCAAGCAAATAACAAGGGAATATCTATACCTGCAAGCAAACAACATGGGAATTCCTATACACGCAAGCAAATAACATAACCATTTCTTTTATTCAAATCCCAACCACAAATCAAGTTATCGTATATTGAACAACCTAAGATTGGCTCATAAAAAATGCCCACGTCAAACGATACATTCATTGTGCAATTCTTATCAAAAACAAAAACCAACTTTCTCTAATCGACTGACACACAAAAAATCGATTCCTCTCGGCAAAGGTGTAATGACCTGTTTACCTACCAGAAAAACCTGTTTGGTATGGTATTTGCTATACGTCTGGTAGAAATGGTACTTCTTACCCTACTCCTATAAACATAAGCGACATTAGATCTTTTCACGGGTAGACAAGTCAGATCTCTCTTGAACGCGAAACTTAGCTTTAACGTTGGAACCACAGTTTATATAATTATCCAGTAAGCTTATCGCAGATCATTTCTGGTCTTCGTTCTCGGTGCGAACAAAAAGCTCCTCCCACTTCTTCGTGCAGTTATGGATCAGTGTGTTTGCGTCTATCAATGAGAAATGGTTACTAAGTGCATTATTCGTAATAGCGGGTTTCCACTTGTTTCCGATTGTTTCGCGTCTGACTTGTCTACCCGTGAAAAGATCTGATGCCGCCTATGTTTCTACGTTCTCTGGAGCACTCGCACCCCGGTCCGAGTTTTTATAATGGGTGAGATAGGGAATGATCATACTGGATAATTATATAACTGTGGTTGGAACACTAATTTTGAAGAAACTAATTTTAAATTTATTTATTCTAATACATACATGAAAATCGGTAATTAGTAGTGCAATGTTATTATTAGATGTTTTTAGGAATTAAAATAGGTTTCAAAGTCTCAAGTTGGTTTCAAAGGCATTTTGAGAAAGTTTCTGCCAAAATACGTGTTCCAGGGTAATTGGACCGCTGATGGAAAACCAAATGAGAGGAGCTATTTGTACGCGCCGATATATAATATATATATATATATATATATATATATATATATATATATATATATATATATAATATATATATATATATATATATATATATATATATATATATATATATATATATATATATATATATAATATATATATATATATATATATATATATATATATATATATATATATATATATATATATATATATATATATATATATATATATATATATATATATATATATATATATATACATATATATATATATATATATATATATATATACATATATATATATATATATATATATATATATATATATATATATATATATATATATATATATATATATATATCTATATATATATATATATATATATATATATATATATATATATATATACATATGTATATATATATATATATATATATATATATATATATATATATATATATATATATATATATATATATATATATATATATATATATATATATATATATATATATATATATATATATATTATTTTTGTAACAACACCTATTTTGCCCCCCCCCTAAAAATCCTGGATCCGCCCTGAACCATCGCACCTATTCCACCAGTTATTAGAAGAAGAAATATTCCTTATTTTCACAAATTTCATCAACCCCCCGCCCCCTTTTTTTTTATAAAATCCTACATAGGCCAATCAGTTGAGTCCACTGATATAAATATAGATTGTCATAATTGTATATAAATTAAGTCATACCTGTGAGATGGACAGTTGCAAACCACTTGGCCGGCTCACAAAGTTTTTTTCTGCTTTCGCAATTACGAATAATGCACTTTCTAACCATTTCTCATTGATTGAGGCAAACACACTAATCCATAAGTCCACAAATAAGTGGGAGGAGCTTTTTGTTCGCACCGAGAATGAAGAGCCAGAAATCATCTGCGGTAAACTTACTGCGAATGATATAAACTGTGCCCCACAATATCAGGGCTTCCACTATCCCAGAATTTTCGGGGATTTCCCCGAAAATCTATGTGTCTCCCCGAAATAATTTATTTTTCCCCGAATCCCCGAAATTTCCCCGAAAATAACTCAACCACGGTTTGACCCCCTAGTGATTATCCCTAGCAAACATTACTTTACATAACATAATTTTTTACTACTCTCTTGTTCGTTAATTTTCGTCTCCTGTGTTACTTTGCATAAGAACCAGACCAATACAATTTAATTATAGACGGTTCATTATATTTTCACAAAAGTATCACTTTCTTCTACTTAGATTTATAATTTCGAATGCAGGATTCCAAATGCTATAAGATTCTTGCATTTACATCATTCGTGTCAAGTATCTTGACAAAAATTAGCCAAGAATCATACTTGAAGTTGTTTAACGGAACGCTCATTTAGATTCTGGTTTTTGAAATTGAACTTCTAAAGAAAGAGAATTGTTTTGAAAAACCGAATCATAAGTTTAAATTTGGTTTTCTTTTGCTATTTTCGATTTTGGACATACTGTATTGATGTTAAATACTTAATAATTGATCTTATTCCCCAGGAATTCTTACCATTTAAATTTTTGTTTCATTTGGTGTCTAAAATTTAAGTTATTTTCTTTTTATCTGAGAATAGTATTTGTCATACCACCCTTTATGCTCAAACGTACCCAGCACTCCCCTCACAATTATTATTCTGGTCCCTTCACCCGTGTAATATTTTCAGTGACGTTATATTTTAAACTGCAGTTTTAGGAACTTTTTACCGTCTTGCAAACCTGTTAGTTAGGCAAAGGAAATTTTGCTCTCCGCAAAGGAAATACTCTCCGTGGAGAGTATTTTCAGCAGAGGAGAATTTTCTGCGGGGTAAACTTTTGTGAAGAGGGGGGGGGGGTATTTTCCGTCTTTTCTGTGGGAGGATTTTTATTTTTTTGGGGGGGGTAAACACCTAAGTCCTTTAGAAGCAGCATGAAAAACCAATAATGTCTCAATTGTCGTCAAAATTCCCTTTTTAATTAAAGTTTAAATTTACTTGTTTAGTTTAGTTTTTGTTTGTTTTAAGTTTTAATATTACCCCGTACTTATAGGTTGAATTTGTCTATTTAATTTACTTATCTAGAAACCGCAAACAATATTTGTTTTTGTTTTTAAATATTATAATGAATTTCTGAGATTAATGACTTAATAAAAAATTGCTACTGGTATTTACTGTTCACATGTGTTCACTATTTTTCTTTGTTATTTTTTAAAACAATTTTGAAGTTTTTGCCGCAATATCAGCAATAAGTGTTTTCAGCTATGGGTTCCAATCCCGGGCTCTGGCTCTAAAACCTATTTTGTAAAAGGCTTGATTTACTACGCAGATACAAGCCCTACTTGAGCCTGAAAACGAAGCTAAAACCAATTTTGGCTCCCAAATTTTCGCAACGAAATTCCATTTTGTTTTTTTCCTCGAAAAATCCCCGAATCTTGAAGACTTGTCCCCGAAAACTCCCCGAATTTTTAAGGCTTGTCCCCGAATTTTCATTTTCGAGAGTGGAAGCCCTGTCCACAATGTCCTCTGTTACCTCGAATTGCCAACTTGATTAGCTCAAAATAGTCATTTTGTACCTTGTTCAAACCAGAATCATACAATGAGTTTCAATCTATATGGTTAGAGAGATGAAGATGGCTCTTGCCAACTCCCTGTTTTCTTTTTGGAGAAAGGTAATCATGTTAAGCATTGTTAAATTTGCATCTACTTTTTCACAATTGATCCGGGCAGTCCAGGTTTAAAGCAAAGGTCTTCCCCAAATTTTTTTCTAGATCAAAGCAGCATTTCGGGTCTTTCAACGATAGTATGCTAATCTAGATACATTGTGCTTTTAGTATTAAGCTTCTTCATTCAATTACAGGGGTGAATATCCAGCATTTTTATTGTGGGGGGGGGAGGGTTCCATATCCGGATAGTCAAGGGGAATGGGATGTATAATGAATTTTTTCTCCACATTATTGGAGTACGGCACAAAATTTCAAATGAACGATCTAACGGTTATAATCATTTTGTAATTTCAAAATATTATCCTTATTAAAGTAAAATGGAGGGCGCAATTGGTATTAAGTATAAGCAAGTTGAACCTGAAATATTCATTTTGCCCATATCTTCATCAACATTCCTTGAAAATAAAAGTAAGTTGGCCGAATATATTTAATTTTAATCTTTCTTGTGATATTTTGTATTCAAATTTTATTAGTAAATGAATTTATTTTTTAAATTTGGCCTGACAATTTTGGGGAAACAGTGTGTGGGGGGGGGATGCCAGGGCCATATCCAGGATTTTTGTTTAGGGGGGGGGTTTTACTAATTTTTGACTTTTTTTTTTGGGGGGGGTGGTACTAATTTTTGACTCAGTTTTCGACTAATTTTACTGATTTTTACCTAGGTTTTACTAATTTTCGACTTATTTTCGAGTCGGTCAAAAATTTCGGGGGGTTCAAACCGGGTAACCCCCCCCCCTGGATACGGCCTTGGGAAGTGCTAATCAATATTTTAACTTGCGCGCAAGATAAGCCATAAACCGCCATTAGTTATAACAGCACTGTTTTTTTGCACTGATTTTATAGATAAATACTTTATAGACTGAAAACTGATAATTTTTGTCCATTTTAAGTTTGATTTTCATATTCTACATTAGAAAATCTGTATTTTCTTTTTAAACCTATTAAAGCATCGCCACCTTTAAGCGATAAACTCTTATTGCTAGACTTGTCTTCATTAGTATGGCCATTCGATTACCTTTATTGATATTGGTACTGCTCAATGGATCTCAATGTACCATGGACATCAAAACAAAAACATACACCCCCCCCCCCTGGAGCTACCTCAGTCCAATTCACACCTGAAAACTTCAATTTGCAACGAATTTAATTTTGGCTGCTTCAAAATTAATATTTTGGACGATAGTAGGGGAGACTGGGTATGGCGTCAGGGGTAACGCGGTCACTAGGATATCTCGTAAAGTGGATAACGCAGATTCACACCGATGGGTGCTGCCATCTTGAGACAGTTTATGGAAATACTACTAGAGTGCTCGGCATCTTGCCAGCCTTAGTTTGTCCGTTGTGTAAGAAAGACTGTTTTGACGTTTCACCTTATAAGATAGACAATAGTTTAATCCACTATCAGCTCTTTCTGTTTACATTTCACGGAACGAGACTTATCTCGCAATAACAAGGTAAGTCATATTGTTGTATCATGTAGAATTTTATTAAGGTTTAAGTACTGATATTCTGATTTTTAGTCGTTAAATAATAACCATGCGGTTGGGGTAATGGTGGTCACCGCGCTAGGGGTAATGGCAGTCATGACCGGCATTACCCCATTAGTACTCATTTTTTTTTTCTATGTTTCAGATGCCCAGAAAATAAATAAGGAAAACAGATAAAGCTGCATGGACTGCATAGGACTTAAAGAATGCAAAGACAGCCATTTCTAGAGGATTATCGATTCGAAAGGCTGCTGATCAATTCAAAATACCATTCAGCACGTTGCAAGAACGAATGAAGAGTGGGATTGATTCTGATCCAAGCTTAGGCAGGAAGTGTGTCTTCCCTCCTGTTCACGAAGCAGCTCTAGCTGACCATGTAAAAACTTTATCAAAGATTTTGCTACAGCATCACTGCACTGAAATTAAGAAAAATTACATTTGAATATGCAGAAAGAAACCTATTAAGCCATAGATTTGATAAAGAAACAAAATGGCTGGCTTGGATTGGATGTACGGATTCATGGACAGAAACAAAATTAGTGTGCGCAAACCTGAAGCCACAAGCATCGGAAGAGCCATTGGGTTTAACAAAGACGAAGTAAATCGTTTTTTTCTAAAATTTAGAACAGGCTATGGATAAATACAAGTTTAAAGATACCAATTATTGGAACGTAGATGAAACAGGGATCACCACTGTGCAGGACCCTGGTCTAATACTGGCAGAACGGGGCCAAAAGCGTGTGGGTTCTATAACAAGTTGGAAAAGGGAAAAACATTACAGTTGTGTGTGCAATGAGTTTGGGAGGGCTTTATGCTCCACCAATGTTCATATTTCCTCGAGCTCGTATGTCGCCACTCTTAGAAAAAAACGGGCCACCTGGATCAGTTTACTCATGCTCTAAGACAGGCTGGATCAATGAAGAACTGTTCGTTGTTTGGTTAAAACACTTTGCTCAGTTTACTCATGCTAGTAATGACAACAAAATGCTTCTTATTCTGGACAACCATTCCACTCATTGCTCATCTGAAGCATATGATATTTGTAGGGAGAAAGGGATTGTTATGGTGTCACTATCGCCCCATACATCACATAGACTTCAGCCTCTGGATGTAGTATTTTACTCGCCTTTGAAGACTGCTTACAAAAGGGAATGTGATTTGTTCATGAAATCCAGGAATTTAGTAAAAATAACCCCTTACGATGTAGCAGAGATATTCAATAAGGCATATTCACCAGTTGCTACGATTGCAAAGGCAACAAGTGGGTTCAAAAACACAGGGATCCATCCTCTTAATCCAGGAGTTTTCACAGATGAGGATTTTTTGGTAGAGGACTTCCTCCAGAAGAATCAAGACTTAACGCCTGTTTGTGTGGACGTTTCCTTGAAAGCTACTGCATATGAAGACATCGTATAAGTAGGCCGATACGAGGTCACGACTAAAGAAAACTTAGAATCCTCTGTCCTACGTGATGAAGTTCATATTCAGCCTAACACACAAATTAATGTGTCTATACAAGAGATTTCTCCTATACCTGGATGCAGTAATTGGGCTGATAAGCCAAGAAAAGGAGCGAGACAAAAGCAACATTCTCAGATCTTGACTTCAAAACCGATGAAAATCCTGCTTCAAGAAAAAAAAAGAAAGCGAAAAGAAAAAGAAACCAAGATCAAGGAAAAACTAAAAAGGAAAGAAGAAAAGAACCAAAGAACTAAGCGAGTAAAAAAAGAATTTAATGGAGAAAAGAAAAAGCCTGCTGTTCCTGAAAGAAAAACACAAAAAGTGGAGCAAAAGAAAATGATCAGGAAACTTTTTGAATCTGACTCCGCCACTTCAATTGACGAGGAAAACATTTGTGAAGACGAATCAGAAAGTGAGCTATGTTTGACAGAGATCGGCAGAGAAAACTGTTTCTATTGGGAAGACACCGGGAAAGATGGAGAAATGTGGTATCGGTGCACTTCTTGTGCTTTATGGGCACATCAAGAATGTTCCGGATGGGCCACTCCTCAGGGCTATTTGTGTGACATGTGCTCAAGAAAGTAAAATTGACTTAAAGTTTTGCAAGCTCATAAGTTATATGAATATTTTTTTTTTGGCACTTGAATTCTTTAAGCCGTTTTTTGCTATGGAAAGATGTTTTTTTTTTAAATAATTGATTTCTAATTATGCCCATACTTTCAATTACATTTTTGTAATTTCCTAAATACGGAATCATGTAACAATATAAATTATGATGATTTCAATTTAACGTGTTTATGTCATTGAAATTTCCCACATTTTTTTTATTTACAGCCCTTTAGTAGAACATGACCTTACCGACTGCCATTACCCCTAGGATAGGGGGTAATACCGGTCAAAGCTGGTTTGGCAAAACAATGCTTAATGCCTATATGTAATCTTGATTAAGACTCAATTCAAGTATGTAATAGGTAAAATATACTATGCTAGAGATTTAACATCTTTAGGTTTGAATTTTATCTTTCTTTTAATTTTTATTCTCATTTTGCCTTAGGTGACCGCCATTACCCCAGTCTCCCCTACCCAGTATCAGGGCTGTATCCAGGATTTTTGTTCGGGGGTTATTTATTTGGGGGGACGCATAAAAGACTTTTTAAATGCATCAAAAGTTTGTTTAAATGCATTTGTTACGTTTTTACGAGTCGGACAAACATCTCGGGGGGATTTCAAGCCCACTAACCCCTCCTCCCTCCTGGGTACTGCCTTGCCCAGTGACGTCAATTTGAAAAAGATAGGTGGGGACAAAATGTATTTTTTCAAAGTCTTGGTAGGGCAATTATCTTTTCAACGAAAATACCAAAAAGGCATGTTTCGATAAAAGTATAAAATTAGGTATTTTTTAAAATCCGGGGGAGGGCACAAATCTAGGGGGCACACATTCACCTGTTTCTTTTTTTTAATTTGGCACCCGCTACAAATAATAACTCCACAAATACATTTTTTTTAGTCAAGATTGAAATTTTCCTAGTTTTTAAAGATATACAAGTATTTGCGTTTGTACAACTTTCTAAGTAACAAATTACTGCCATCAGATTTCATTTTCACTGTCCTTGGTAAATTAAGCTTCCAGTCCCTAATATGACATTAATTGACCTGGCAATATTTCAAGCTGACGGGTACACAAATTCCAGTTTTTTGTTCTGATGAAATATGTCAAAATGATTTATATTCGAAACAGTACTGCGGAACAGCAAAATCACAACGGAAGTAATATCTTTATTGTATTATTATGACATAAATTCAAACATAGTAATAACTTTGAAGGAAGACACTTGAACAAGTGCACAGTAAATCAACTCAAGTAAGTAAATCATAAACGTGCGAAAATTAATGACCAAAAAAATAAAAAGTAATTATAAGACCTATCATAATGTTTTATCTTGTAATTTTTAGTGGGAACTGGGAGTGGGTATGGGTTTCAAAATGCTTGATATTATCCAAAGAGGGGTTTGACGCTTGGCGGCTTCGTGTATATCAAAAGGAAACAGCAGCGTGTCCCTGCGAAAAAAAAGAAGCAAAATACCTGGTCATTTCGAACTGATTAACACTCAATACGAGTAGTACGAGTAGCAATCACATTTTTTATTATACCACATTATCTTTCCCTTTAAAATTAAAACTAAAATATATTGGTAACGCTTAATCAAACAGTGAAAAAATCAATAAAATAAAATTGAATATTCCCGCTTCGCATCTGGAAGTCTTTGTCAACGAAGAAAAAAAAACGGTGTACAATAAACAAACAAAAAAATACAACGAATAAAAATCTTTCTTTTGTTTATTGTATAGTGCTTGTTGTGCTTTTCTTTTTGTTTTGTTCAGGCTAGTTTTTTTTTTCCATTGTTAGAGGCGTCCGGATGTGAAGCCGAAATATTCAGCCTTTTGTTATAACTTTTATATTAAAAAGGTTTGTATTGTCTACTCTCACTAAGAAATTTTACGTATTCCAATATATTTTTGTTTCAATTACAAATAACAATTAAAATTTACTTTCCTATTAGTAACTCCAAAGCACTGAAGGAAGTTAATGTTGAAATCTGGGATGCTTTCATTTCTTTTCTAATCCTTAGGCCTTTTTTAAGCCTTTGCTACTTGTGATACAGCTAGTACGTGCCATAAGTTTGAGTTTCCTCTATGGGGGAGGGGCAAAACACAAGAAAACAATACAGGAATAATCTCAAGTCGCGGGAAGGGTGGTTATTGGCGCAAAGCCAGCCTTTCAGAGGGTGCGTAAACGCTTCGAGAGTTAAAATCCCTAGACAATTTTGTTTTTTATTAGAAGAACTAGTTTTTAGAAAGATACGTACAAGACTACGCGTTTGCTATAATGTCACAGGTTTTCTATGTAGTCCACGCTTATACTAGTCTTTTTTTTAATTTTGACTTCCCCCTTCCTTGTCCCAAAATCAAATTTCTAAGTAAGTGCCTACTCCGGCCTCATGTTATCATCGAAAGGATTGTTCCAATTTTCATTATTGATTTCAATATCTTTATTTGACATGTTTATTCCTGCTTCCAAAGCGTTAGCTTTGACGATATAGCTACAACTACATTGCAGGAAATAGAAATTTTAAACGGCAAGTGCTTGCTGGGAAAAATAACGGACTTTTTACCATCGAAATCAGATTGACAGATTCTCTAATATCTGAACCTGGGTTCGAACCGGTAAACAAATAATACATAACTGCATATGTAAGCTGAGATCTAATAGGCTAATCAGCTTTTAAAAAATGGTTTAATGATGCAAAACTCAAAGCAATTCTTCAGAAAATTTTGGAAATAAGACAAAAAATTATAACTAATGTCAGCTGGATCTCAGACCAGTTCAGACGGGTTGGGCTTATGTTGAACGTTGATAAGTGCGAATATACTTCATTTAATTCGAGTGCGAGTCTCCCTCTTAACTGTGGTTTTTTCTCTATTCCCTGTGGCTCTTCTTTTCGGTGGTTTAGTCTTCACAATACTAATAATCTCAAAACACTTCGGGCTCTGACAGTTTCTAATGCAAAAAAAAATCAGATAGGATATTCAAAAATTGTTGCAAATAGAGGGAGGTGCAATAGAAAAGCGCTTGGGAAATTATATTCTTCATTTTGCGATCATTCTATTCTTTTTTTTATCTGGTTTTCTTCCAATTCTGAAGCCTAAAGATCTGAATTCTATCCGGACTTATTATTTTAGATTTTCTCGGTATCTTTTGTGCCTACCTCCCTGGTTCCGGAACCGGCATCTAATATCGCGATTCGGTCTCTCTGATTTACGGAAAAAAGTGACTATGCTTGCTGGAAAGCTTGCGTTATCTGCAGGTCTTACTGCGCACCATAATTTACGTCGTTTTATGTAAATAATTGTTAAGTGTGCGAGTTTGCTTTTTTTTTTTTTTTTTTGTTCTTGATGTACTCCGCTTCTTTTTTATAGTGGGTAATAAATAAATTATCATTATTATTATATAAATCACTACCTTAAAATAATATCGTATTTCAATTACCAAAAAAATTAAATATTTTTTTAATTTTAAGTAGTAACGTAATTTATACAATTTATTTCAGGTGACATTTTTTAAATATATTTTTTCAACAGAGATAAAAAACGTTTCTAACAATTATTTATGAATTTTATTAAAGAAATAAGGATGCTCACTTGAACCTGCTAAGTTAGATCAGAGGTGATCTCTGTCTGTATTACATCACAAAAATCAATGAATATTATATTTAGATAGCCTAAATAATTCTCTTTATTAAAAATTTAGGGAGGGTGTCTTTAGCTTAAGTCCTACATCCTGAAACCTTTGGATTTTTGTGCTTTTCCTATTTTATCCTGTATTTGTCAATACGATGTGCCTGTTGTTTTACTTTTTCCCACTATCTTTTCCTATCCTGACTTAGAAGTACTTCAACATCAAACTTTCGATGTGGGAGATTTTTGAATAATATGAGGATATTTAACTCGTTAAATTTAAAAAGCAAGCCTTATATGCCAAATTAGTCAGCAATCCTGAGTGTTATTACTTACAGACCTAAGTTTGTTTTATAATTAAAGCTATAAGATTTAAAACTTACAATAATTTCCAAAATTGAAAATCTCAAGGAAGGGAGAGGGAACAAAAGTCAGCTTTCTCCAACCCGAAGTAAGGTTGCAGATGGACTTTAATGGAAACAAGATATTTTTTGAATTGTTTATAATTTAATTTTGCTACAAAACTAGTGAATAAATTGGGGGAGGAACACGCTAAAAGGTGCCATCTAAAAATTTTCGTCAGAGAATTTTTAGCATTAGTGGTTATAACTAGTAGGGAATTAATTTCCTATAAATTAATTTCTTTTTTGTTCAATATTTTTATTTAATTCAAAATATAAACAAACAAATTTCTCCGTTGAAACTTAAAAAAGTGAGGAATTGTATTTACCGTAGAATACCGTAAAAGTTCTAAACTGGAAATCGTTCATAACTTTCGTTTTTGGGTGAGGGCGACAGTAATAAAAAAGTCTGATAATTTGACAAGAAGTTCAAAAATTCAAAAATGTGGAGTTTTAGAGTTATCGAGCCTAAAGCTACCCTCCTTCTGTGTCCGTCCCTAAGCAAATCCAAGCCTATTTGTCTCTTTTTTAAGGGTACTGGTCCGTTTTATGCAGCCTTCTGAGCTAAATACTACTCCAAAATTTTCTAACTCCTTGAAAAGGGGCTATTGAAAAGGAAACAAGTTAAGAAATTAATTTTTCTTCACAAGGTACAGAAAAATTTTGGTACACACATTTTGAATACACTCCTACTACATTCACCCCATGATTAGGAAGTATATAGCACAATCATATATTTCCCTTGCATTTTTCCTGTTTCTTGATTTCGTCTGCCTTAATTCAATTTACGGCTAACCAGGTCGAAACAAGAGTGAAACCTGGGAAAATACTTGAAAAAAATATAATTTTGATATATATTTGCACATTAGGGGGTGTTAGGGGTAAAATAACAGAACTTAAGAAACGATCAGAAATTAAATGTAAAAAAATTTAATTTTCATAGGAAAGTAAGTGGAAATTTCTGGGCTTAATTGTCCACAGGAATTTTTTGTGGATGGATTGTCCGGGATGAGGGGGAGGGCTGAGAGGTGGGTTTCCTGTCAATATTTTAAAAACAGTCAGAAACTGAATTAACATTTTTTTTTTTCAACTGAAAGCAATGAGTAACATTAAAACCCATATGAGCCAGAAATTATTCCATATATGAGGGGGACTGCCCCTCCTCATCACGTGGCTCTTTATGCTAAAGTTTGACTTTTTGTTCCATTTACTTAAGAATGACTCCTGAACTACAAGGGTTATTAATTATCTTTTCTTAAGTACTAAGAAACTTTAGTGTGAAACTTTAGGTTGCCAACTGATGACGCTTCTTTTTTTTCCTATGATTAGAGATTTGTCATAATTTGGTTGTTTATTTATTATTATTTATTTTCATTTTTTGTTTGTTTTGTTCGTTTGTTAAGAGTTTTGCTTACAAAAGTGTGACAAAATTGTAAGCCTGTTCACTGATCTCTGTGACCAGAGTTTTTGGAACCCAGTGATTAAAATCAATCCATTAAATTCTAAACAGCATATTTTATGCCATATATTAAATAGATCATATATTAAGCAGATAAGAAAATTCACTAGTTTAAACAAAACGAAGGAAAATTACCTTTTCTTATTCTCTGATAAGACCTATGATTCCTGGCTTCCAAACAGCTTCTTGTTTAGATCATAGGCCGCGCAATATAGCAACTTAAGTAAAGAGCGACGTGGGCTCAATGTATTATTTACTTATTTAGTTTTTAGACCAAGGTATTTCGTATAGAAGGAGTTGTAGTAAAAACTTCAAAAGGGGCTCATTGGATATTGTAACTTCCAGTGCCCTTTTTAATAGTCGAAAGTAATTGGAAGGCAACCAGTCCCCCCATGCTCACCATTCCTCAAATACATCCATTCCTCAATAGAGGTTTGAGATATCCATGTTGTAAGGTGTATTTGAAAGGTCCAGTATTTATACCTACGAAAATGACACCCCCCACAGCCCTCAGATCAAGGGCTATACGTTAAGCCCAGGGGTATATAAGGTTTTTTTTTATGGCAAGGGTGGTCATATAAACTACAAAGAGGGTTCATTAGAAATCAGAAGTTCCAGTGCCCTTTTTAATAGTTGAATGTGATTGGAGGGACCCCCCCCCCACGCCCATCCTTTTTCCAAACCCATCCAATCCGTATTAAAAATTCTAATTAAGTCTTGGGGGATGAAACCCTCCCCCTCCCTTCAGGGCCCTCAGGGTAAGGACTTTAAGCCATAGTAGTTCCCCACCATTAACATTTAGGGTTTTTCAAGAAAAGGTGGGTGTATATCGTATAAACTTCGGATGCAGTAAGTTCGATTGGAAATGAGAAGTCCTAGTTTTCTCTTTAAAATCAAAAGTGATACGAGGGTAACTAGCCCCTTAAAGAGCGAGGCGATGAGGAGGGGACAACCCCTTTTGTATACAAAATAATTTATTTTCCTTTTTAACTTTTAATATTGCTTCTTACTTTCAGTTAAAAAAACATGTTTTTTTAATTTGTTACTTATCGTTTTCAAATAATACAAAAATTCAAATAACTGTTTGATAAAAACTGTTTGAGAAAAATTTTAATTCCTTTATGTTAAAATTCAATGTCATAGTCATATTTCTTCACTTCATTTCTGACTAAAATCAGGAGACAATCACGTTTGAACCGGAGATCTCTCGATCCGCAGAACATTTCAATAAAAAATACTATGTGTATGAGCAAATGCAAAACTTACAGCCCTTTCCGGTATATCAAGGGGGTTGCCCTCTCCTCAACACCTCGTTCTTCATACTAAAGTTTTTTAGTAGTTTAAAAACATCTTCTTATTGTTCTAATTGAACGACTATTTTGTGTTAGGAGACTATTTTGTATAAGAATTCAGATATTAATGTAAAAAGAGGAGGAGGGTAACACCCTTTATATACGTAACAATTTCTGTTCGTTTTGAGATTTAATGTTTCTTCTTACTTTCAGTTGAAAAAACTTGTTTTTTTTAAGTTTAATTTTTGATAGTTTTTTAATAATACTGAAAAATCCGGCTCCACTTCCACGAAAAACAATCCACCCCCTCCAACAGAGAGATCCTCTAGACAGTTCGATCTCTGTGAAAATGTACCACGGACAATTACCCTTAACATCTTCACACGTAAAACAGAGTCGGCAAAGAGAAAGTAAGGCAAATAAAAACAATTTCGTATAGGAATTCTGGCATATTCATCCAGTGTAAAATTTCCCCTGAAAAGTTCTGCCACCGGAAACTTCCTTCCCATAGAAAATCCCCCCAGTAATAACTTAACTGCCCCTCCCCCACCCAAAAACTGTATGCAAACATCCCAATAACAAATACTATACGTAAACAGTGGGCAAACTTTATAGCTTAAGGACCTTCCCCTAGGGGATGTGGGGCCGCGTTATCTCCAAAGGTATATTTTTGGATATTCCAACTATACTGAACAAAATGGTTATCTCAAAATTTTAATAGTACGATTTTGGAAAAAAGAGCATGGGAGGGGGGTCAGCTGCCCTCCAATCTTTTTGGTCACTTAAAAAGGGCACTAAAACTTATAATTTCCGTTCAAAAGATCCCTCTCCCGATGTTATAGGAACATTGGTTTATTACAATTACTCCTGGGGGAAAAAATAAACGCACATCTGTGCTTTCTTCTGATGAGAATTAATAAAATTCCTCATTTTTGCAGATAGGAGATTGAAACCTTTACAGTATGGTTCTTTGATACGCTGTATTTGGTGATGTGGTTTTCATTAAGGTTCTTCTAAGTTTAGGGGGTATTTCTCGCATTTTCAAAAATCAGACAAATTTTCTCAGGCTTGCAGTATTTGATGAGTATCACTAAGCTTAATAAATCTTATATATTTGGAATCAGCATAATAAGTCAATTCTTTTGATATATCTATTAATATCAAATTTTTTTTATCAAAATATTTTTTATTGACGTAAAAAAAAAAAATCCATTTTGGTACTTGTGTACTACAGCGACCCCACTCAAGAAGTGAATTTAGGTTAGTCCTAATGAAATATACCAAACTATGATGAAAATGTAATACTTTATTAACAAAATTAAGGAAACTACGACAAAGAATTTTGGAAAGCAGGCCGCCCTGAAAACATTATATTAAAAATCGAACCTAACCATAATCCCAACACTATATATTAAATATTTAATTAAAATATACCTACAACGTAGTTTTTTCACTGAGCCTAAGCTAATTGTCTCCAAATACAAACAGCTAAACCGATTTTTCTCGGATTTAACACATCTACTCAGATCAGGAACTTGAGTGGGGTTGCTATACTACATAAGCACCTCCGTTTTTTAGAGTTTCGGCTACTATTGAGCTGTGTCACTCCTTAATTACAGTCCGTTACCACGAACTGTTTGATAAAAAAGGTATCAAGTGATGTATTCATTTTCAGCCTCGCTAAATTATCTTGAAACTACAAATTTACCGAAATGGCAATTTTTTCTCCCAAGACAGATTTTTTAGAAACGTGTTTTTAGACTTTTAGTTACCATGCGCTATTTGAACCCTCTTAGTCTTTTTAAAGGCTCAAACTGTAATTTCCTCAAAAAACTATTATTGAAGTAAAAGAGATCACAAAGAGCAGCATCAAGTGATGTATTCAATGTAATTGTAGCTAATTTATGTTGAAAACTGCATAGTTACCGGAAGTGTCATCCTCTTTGCTGATATGTTAGGCTAGTAAAAAGAACACCACTTCTCCCAATCTTGATTAATGCGCACTGCTTAAAGTTTACAGCAACTCTACTTTTTGTAACGATAAAAACCTTAGCGTAAAGAGCGAGGCGTTAAGGAGGGGACAGCCCCTTTCATATCCGGAATAATATCTTTTGGTTTTAAGTTTTAATGTCGCTCCTTAATTTCAGTTTAAAAAAAAGTTTTTTTTATTTAACTTCTGAACATTTTTGAACTAACGCATGCTCGAATTTGGCTCACCGTATATGAAAAATTAAAACAAACTTTTCATATTAATTTAGGCAGATTTATTCCGTAGATGAAGGGTTGCCCCCTTCTCAATACCTTGTTCTTTACGCTAAAGCTGTTAGCACTTTTAAAAAAGCTTCCTATTCTAAGTAAACGGCCCACGTCCTTCAGTAGACGCTTTTAAAACATTGGGACGAAAAGTCAAACTTTAGCGTAAAGAGCAATGTATTGAGGAAGGGGCAACCCTTCATATATCGAATAATTTCTGTTTGTTTTTTAAATAACACCGGTAAATCTGGCTCACCCCTATGAAATATACCCCCCCCTCACGGAAACCTCCTCCGTGGAAATTCTGTCCAGCTTAAAGTGCAACCCTCCTTCCGTCAATTCCCTCCAGACAGTTCCATCCTCGCTGAGAATCCCCCTCCCTGTAAAATTGCTTGCAGACGATTCAGCCTGAAAAAGTCTCCTTAACATTCTGAATAAGACTTTAATCTCGAATCGGTTTCTCAATCCCCGGAACATGTTTGGATCCCTCAATCCCCGGAATAATACCCCCCGGATAATTCTCCGGAACACGTCCACATGAAAAATTTGGCAAAGAGAATGTAAGACAATTAAAAAGAATTTCGTATAGTAATTCTGTCCAATCCCTTCAGTGTAACATTTCCCCTGAAATATTCACCCCCAGAAATTTCCCTCTACAAGGAAGAATCCCCCTATAGAAATCCATCCTTAACACCCCCCCCCCCAAAAAAAATGTCTGTATACTTCCCAATAACAAATACTATGCGTTTTCATAACTTCATTCTTACAAATTTAATAACTTACAGGCTTCTCCCCACGGACTGTAGGGCCTTATTCTGCACCTAAGGACATAATTATTTGAACTTTCAACTATACTGAACAAAATAGCCATCTCAAAATTTTGATCAGATAATTTCGAGGAAAAAATGAGCGTGCCCAGTTGGCCTCCAATCTTTTTGGTCACTATAAAGGGCACTTGAACTTTTAATTTTCGTTTTAATATACCCCCTCCCGATGAAGCTTCTTCAGTTGCTTGTAACATTTACTGTAGGATTCTCTGGTTTGTTGAATTTGATAGTGTAATTTTCATAAGGATTCCAATAATTTTAGGGGTGTTTACCCCTATTTCAAAAATCAGACAAATTTTCTCAGGCTTGTATCTTTTGATGGTAACGCTAAACTTGAAGAATCTTGTATATTTGGAATCAGCATAATAAGCTGATTCTTTTGATGTATATATTGATATTAAAATTCCGTTTTTTTTAGAGCTTTGGTTACTATTGAGCCGAGTCGCTCCTTACTTACAGTTCGTTACCACAAACAGAGATAAGTTTATTCAAAATATTTGCTGATAATTACATAGGGGCATAAGATAGGGTACGGATTCCCTGATTAATTTGCTTGTACAACAGAAATCCAATTGAAAATTGATAAGAAATATAGCATTTCATTGCCCACTTTATGTTCTTTCCAAAGATTAATTAAAAAAACTTTTTTCCACAAAATAAGTTTTTCAAAGAAAACTAAAGAACTCCATTAAACCAAAAATGAGCAAAAATAAAATCAAATAATCTACCAAGCGTGAAACTACCACAAATCAGCTGTATTTTTTCATTTGTATTTTTCTCAGTAAAGTGCAATTATGTTCTGGCCTTGGGAAGGCATAGGGGTTTTAAGCCCTACTCATGTTAATTTCTGCTCGTTTTGAGTTTGACTCGGTTATTTATTGTAATTTCTGTTTGTTTTGGGTTTCATTTATTTATCGATGCTGATTTGTGGTAGTTTCACGCTTGGTAGATTATTTGATTTTGTTTTTGCTCATTTTTGGTTTAATAGAGTTCTTTACTTTTCTTTGAAAAACTTATTTTGTGGAAAAAGTTTTTTTTAATTAATTTCTGTTCGTTTTACATTGACATAGTCTTTTCAGGGAAAAAGAAAATAATACTTTAAATCTTTTCTTTTTTTAAGACTTTACAGTTTGACCTGCTATTTGTATGCTGGAGAAAACTTTTCAGCAATTTTTAACAACATACACTCTTTTAAAAATCTGGACACAAATAGTAGTGTTTAATTTAGTTTCATACCTCATCTAGTTGACCTGAAATAGAAAACTTGATACCATTCGCAACAAAAATCTGTTTACTTTATTTGATAGCTTGGATACACTTACGCTATTTTGAATTGGTTAAATTTTAAGAGCAGAAGTAGTCTCGAAAGTTTGAACATAATACCCTCAGTCGTTCTTGGGATAGCTGAGGTGCCTTATTGGGAATTAGCATTAACACAGTGCATTTTGATTTAATCTTAAGGCAACATTTAGTTTTTTAAACATGATGGGCAGTTGGGAGGGTGGGCGTGGGAGGGGGACTAGTTGCCCTCCAATCACTTTCGACTATTAAAAAGGGCACTAACCACTCCAATTTCCAGCCGAATGAGCCCTTTTCGAAGTTTCTACGACAACTCCTTCGACACGAAGTGCCCGGGTATGGAGAAGAAAAAAAAAACAATAATACATTGTGCCCACATCGTTCTTTACACTGAACAAAATGGCTGTCTAAAAATTTTGATTGGATTTATTTGTGGAAAAGGTGGGCGAGAGAGGGGGCTAGTTGCCCTCAAATCACTTTCAACTATTAAAAAGGTCACTAGTCTTTGAATTTCCAATCGAATGAGCCCTTTTTCAAGTTTCTATGACAAAGATTACAATAAAAACTAATATGCCTCCAGGGCATAACTTATAACCCTTGCACTGAGAACTGTGGGGGGAGTGTCCGGCACAAAGGTATAATTTCCTGAACTTTAACTGCGTGGATCAAAATAGCTGTCTCAAAATTTTGATTGGATGTGTTTGGGGAAATGGTGGGCGTGGAAGGGGTGTTAGTTGCCTTCCAATTACTTTCGACTATTAAAAAAGGCACTAGCCATTTCAATTTCTAATCGAATGAGCCCTTTTTGAAGTTTTTACGACAACGCCTTCTATAAAAACCTTATATGCCCCCAGGGCATAACTTACAACCCTTGCCCCGAGGGTTGTGGGGGGTTGTCATCCTCAAAGACCTAATTTACAGAACCTAAAACTACGTTGAATAAAATGGCAATCTCAAAATTTTGATTGGATGTGTTTGGGGAAAAGGTGAGCGTGAGAGGGGGGTTAGTTACCGTCCAAGCACTTTCAACTATTAAAAAGGGCACTAGCCCTATGAAATTCCAATCGAATGAGCCTTTTTTGAAGTTTTTACGACAACGCCTTCTATAAAAACCTTATATGCCCCCAGGGCATAACTTACAACCCTTGCCCCGAGGGTTGTGGGGGAGTGTCCTCCTCAAAAACATATTTTCTATCTGGAAATCAACTACACTGAACAAATGGCTATCTCGAATTTTGATTGGATGTGTTTGGGGGAATGATGGGCGTGGAGGAGGGCTAGTTGTCCTCCAATCATTTTCGACTATTGAAAAGGGCGCTAGCCCTTTGAATTTCCAATCGAATGAGCCTTTTTTGAAGTTTTTACGACAACGCCTTCTATAAAAACCTTTTATGCCCCCAGGGCATAACTTAAAACCCTTGCCCCGAGGGTTCTGGGGGAGAGTCCTCCTCAAAAAGTATTTTCTATCAGGAAATCAACTACGCTGAACAAAATGACCATCTCAAAATTTTTATTGGATGTGTTTGGGGGAATGATGGCCGTGGGGGGGGCTTCTTGCCCTCCAATCACTTTCGACTATTAAAAAGGGCACTAGCTACTTCAATTTCCAATCGAATGAGCCCTTTTCGAAGTTTCTACGACAACTCCTTCGATACGAAGTGCCCGGGTATGGAGAAGAAAAAGAAGAAGAAAAAAGAAAAATAAATAATACTTTGTGCCCACATCGTTCTTTACTTAGGCAGCGCTATCGCGCTGCCTATGATGATAGCGACTGCTATTGTAATTGTGCTTCAGCCCCAACACTTAAATAGGGTCTTATATAGCCCTAAGCTATATACAAAAGTTTGCTTATTGTCGGTTTGTGCTATTTTTTGTGCTTCTTTCTCGTGAAATGGGGGGTTCAAAATTCAAGATAGAACTGCTCTAAAGAGACAAAGCAAAAAAAACAGCAATCTTTGTATATAGCCTAAGGCTATATCAGGCCCTATACCAGGGGGCTGAAGAGAGGCACAATCATAATACTTATTAAATTTATAAACAGCATTGAATCGGAATCATACGGTTTTTTTTTCTGTCCTATTTCTCTCCTATAACACACATTACCCGAACGCCATTCGTCCCTCTTCTGAAGCAAATACTAGCCCTATAGTAACAAAATCCTTACTTTATTACAAGCAGAAAATTTATTTTTATTGGTTTTTCAGAGCATCTAGTTTCATTAGTGCTCAAAAAATGTAAAAATTAAAATTCGTAGACCCCTTTTTTGCTTTTTTTTTCAAAAGCACGTACTTATAATTCTAGTTTTTTTTTAATTTTGAAAAAATACTACTACTAATACAAATTTGCATGAATAGCAATTATCTGAAACTGCGGGTTACCAAATGTGGTGAATTTGAACCAGAAGGACTGATAAACTCTGAATTCTTGGTAAATAAACATAGTTTTTCGTGTTTCCTCTTCAATTCGTTTATAGTTTTCGATAGTGATCAAATAATAGATAGAATGAAGTCATGACTTTTCATCGATATACTGACTTTGTCTTAAGCCCTGAATAAGCAAGGGTATTCACATGTAATCAGAAGATGAAAACTCTAGAGGGTTTTTTATTGAATTGGCTGAACCGCTCATGAAGTATTATCGAAGTTCATAAAGGTAAGTTCACTCAACATATTTGCATATAATTACATAGGGGTACATGGTAAGGTAGGGACTCCCTGGTTATTTTTGCCTGTGCAGCGGAAACCAATGAGAAAAATAGAAGAAATATACTACTTCAAATTCCATTTCAGTAGAAAGGGGTCAGGAGGCGCGGGGGGGACTCCTTATATGGGCATAGAATCCCTAGGGAGAACACCTGTGCTGTCAGTCCGAACCCCACACCATATATGGGCATAGCCTCCCTAGGGGAAATGGATTTCCGAGAAACTGATTGCGTAATCGAAGGGGAAGTGAATTTCTGAGAAATTGATTTGTTGGAGTTCGTCCAGGTGTACGCTAGGGGGAATGTATTGATCTAGGGGAACTAATTTTCCAAGGTCAATTTGTTTTCTTGGATGTCAACAAGAGTTCACATCAACAATTGCTGGATTATTGAGTCTAACGGGGACAGGGTCAATGACACCTCTTTCAAGATCAATTGATTTGTTGTTGTTGTTCGTCCAGGTGTACGCTAGGGAGAATGTTATGATCCAGGAATGGGGGAACAGGATCACGTGTCTCCTTCTAAACCAATCAGAGGGCTGGTTACATATTAGCGGGAGAGGATTGCAGAGAATATAAGGAAACGATTTTTGCTATAGTTTTTTTGTTAGTCTGTGAATAGAATTCAAAGAAGTGAGAAGAACAGTTTGACTTTACTCATTTGGAAATATATTTGTGTTGATGATGACGAGTGGAATGTTTACCCTATTAGAAGTTGATAGTGGAGTTGATGGCAATAATACAAGAGCACCAAACATTGCGGTGGAAATCACGAGAGGATCACGGCTTTGTCTGGAATGGGATGAAGTATATGCAAGACATTTGATATCCTTGAGCAAATTTAAAATGGAGGATCAATTATGTTTCGCTGCTAAAGTTGATATAGCACATGTGAATAGACTTCAATGTGCTTTAAGTGCATTAGTGAAACATATTGAAGACAATAAACTGTATCGCTAATTGTACATGCTTAGTATTATTGCTGTTGTAATAATTCAATAAAATTTTTCGAAATCGAAAATGTTCCCTTTCTTTTCTGGTCAGGTTAGAATGCTAAGGGCTAACTATTCATGGTCAGTCTAGAGTCAGCAGTCAGAGTGAAGGGATTGAAAAATGAATAAATTTGAGAAAGAGAGAATTAGATCGAATCTAGTGTTTATGGAAAAACATTTGATTTTGGATGACGATTTTCTCGAGTTATCCCTTCAACGGAAGATATTCTCGCAGGGAACACTTGACAATATAATGAAAACTGATTCTCCCCCATTGGACTATTGTATGAAACTTTTAAGATGTGACTCAAATGCTTATACTCAATTTATTGATATATTAATTGGAACAAAGCAGAATAATATCGTGGATACACTTTTGAAAACATTGCCAATGGATTCAATGTAGATGGCTCCCCCCACCATTTGAAAGAGGTGACTTCACAGAGCTACTCCTCTTCCATTCCTCCACCTTGAATTTATCCGTCGGCAGGAACGATCAGTTTCGTTTTAGCTGTGAGAGAGTCAAGTGACATCGGAAACCAAAAAATGTTCTATACATGTCCATTATGCATGTACACTCTTGGCAGTTGGACTCAATGTGAGAATTGTACAACTACTGATGACTATAGTGAAAAGTGCAAATTATGTAATCCTTGTAAATTACATAGAGGCTATGCAGTACAAATTAAAGGATGTAATTCATGTCTTGAGGAGATTTGTGACTCTCACCCTAGAGGACATCTGTGCTCCAATTGTCACTATGATAAGTGTGATCAGTGGGAGAATACTTACCCCGCTATGATTGGAAAGAATCCCAAACGTGATTTTAGTTTATTTCTACGAGATTGGTATCGTCGTGGATTTAAATTATTCTGGGAGGAAGAATCTGGTCTACGATTCAACTGTTGGGGTAACAAGACAATTTGGTTCTACGTCATTATTGTGACGACACTGCATATTATGACTATAAACCAAGTGATTTTTATTTGGCAGTTACCGAATGTGATTCACCATTTGAAAACACTGTATGTGATATTGCTTCAAATAGTCAAATTGAAACTCGTGAATTTCATAATATGAATGCAAATAGTATCATTGACTGTACAAAGAGATATGACAAGAGTGAAGTTACATTATACTGTAGAAAATGTGACCTGACTTTGCAGCCTATCAAGATCAATATACAATGAATCCAAATGATTTACCAGCATAAGTGGTTCACGACAGTTGCCTATACATCGAAGAAGAAGAAATCTAAAGTGAAGATTTAAAGACATTGGTGTATATGTATATGCATTTTATTAATAAACAAATTCACAAACATTTTTTAAGCACTTTACTCTTAGGGCACTGAAATTTATACTGTACAGGTCTGAGAGGACATTTTCCACTAGAAAGTCGTTCAGACGTGGATTGTCACCATAAATGTTGAGAAATTGCTCGTAAGTATAGCCGCGACATCGGAACACAAAATATAGTAGTGCATGGAAGCCACAGCTTTTAGTCGTTAGATCCTGCACCCTCTTCCGATTTTGAATAATAGTTTTCCCATTGCTCTCAATATAGTTGCTGATGTGGGGTGTGTAAAATGTATAGGGTAGACCAAGAGGATCAAAAAATTCAATCGTCTTCATTGTTTGAAAGACACACAGCCAATGACCCGTCAGCACAATCGACGGACTGCTATTTACAATAATTAAGGTATTGTTGACACTTTGAATTTTTCCAAGAAAGTCCGAGGGCAGACAATAGGATTTGTACTGGGACATGTAGGGATCCATATTAAATACATTGATTAGTTGACTGGTGTTCATGGCGCCAAGTCTAGTAGAACACTGCCTTCGGGAGTGATTTCCCAATAGGTTTCATATTGATTTAGTGAGACTAGTGCAATACTCTCAACCAATGGGTCGGCAAATGTACACTCTAAACGTACACTCCCCGTACGCACTATACTCATATCCTGCGTGCCAGACAAATCTAGTACAATGATACCATGTGTTTTAGCAAACATATCTTCGGTTATA
This sequence comes from Artemia sinica, assembly GCA_027921565.1. Lineage (NCBI taxonomy): Eukaryota > Metazoa > Arthropoda > Branchiopoda > Anostraca > Artemiidae > Artemia > Artemia sinica. The sequence goes on along the minus strand of CM051260.1, from coordinate 75,038,593 downwards.
CCATTTTCAAATAGTTGCGAATCATGATCTAGGGTTTGCATGGTCAACTCATACAATGTTCTATAGGATTTTTCAAAAGATAGATTGTAGAGTGGGATGCCGTTTACTTTGCACACAAGAGATGAAAGTCCAAACATCTCGAATTTATGTGGGCATCCAGTCCATCAACCTATTGCACTGGTGCTTTTTACAAATGCCAAAGCGAGTTTTGACGGAATTTCGCCATTGATAAAGGATGAATCGGTGAAGGTGCGTGTCCCCATGGCAATATGACGTTGATTGGTGATTGTATGAGGAACAAGTAGTTTAATATTATTTCCACTGACTCTCAGTTTTTCCACTGCCAAAGCAACAGAACTCATGACCTATTGTTTGCGTACATGAAGTATTGCCGAGGTTAGGGAGAGACTTACATCAGGATTGGCAGCAAGTTCTTTCTCAATATGAAATTGGATGGTGCAAGCGTCAGTTTTATATCCACTTTAACATTGGGTGGTAGCCATTGGGGTATATTAAATATTTCATTATATATTTTTCCAACTAGATGTAATTCACTAGTTGTAGCATTTTTAAGTGCATCTGTACTATCAGTATTAGTAATATATTCATATCCATTGGAGGTGCCTCTCAATTCCTTGTATGACTTGGGTGTCATCAGCATGAATTGCATATAGCTTGTATAATTTGAGAGATTGTTGCTTGTGCTCATCAGCGTGTCATTGATGTAGACACTGATTTGACGAAATAGATTATGTAATATACAATTTTCATAGGATATTCCATCGGCCCGAATTGGCAATGTATTATCGGATTTTTGGACTTTCATTTGTAAATCTATAAATGTCGAAGACATGTCCATAAAGTAGTCTTCATTGGAATAAATTTGTAAGTGGATATTATCAGAGAGGGGTTGTTGTGGATAAAATTGTTCATAGTATCCATGCTTGACACTCACATCAACATTTTCTGCATTGAATAGATTCAATGATGAGGTGATTGAAGGTTGAGAATCCTTATGCGGTAGGTAGGACATCTTAGGAAAAGAAATCTAGTTTCGATCTAAAAATTCTCTTCCTGGGGCTTCTTCTTCTGTTTACAGTACGTGTCGGCTTTTTCCTTCTTTTCTTTGACAAGAGTGGTGATGTCTTTCGTTTGTGACCTGAATAGAGACTGATGCAGTGTTTCTCGACCTTTTTAAACCTTTTCCATTTTGTTTTAATCTCTCACCAAGGGTTCGCGCATTGGACCTGAGATTTCCGAAGCACTTTTTTTAAAATCCTTGCCAGAGCCCCAATCGTATAGTGTAGAGGATGCAAAAATCTGTCGCAGCCGGTACAAGATATTTTCTAGCCAGAAGTAGTGCGGAGCGAAAGAGCTTAGCAAACCAACTGCCAAGACCGTAGCCAGACATTGACGAGCGACCTTTGTAATAGTCCATTCCATTGCCCTGTTGTCTTGGGCCAAGAGTATTAACATAGCAGTCAATATCAGGACAAATGCATACCACTTTTCTATTAGAAATCTTGTTGTTGTTGAACGATGGGCCGAAAATGGCCAGTAATCACAGCCAAACCTTTTGAAATTGCTAGAGGGTCGTTCAATTCAGTTCGTAGTGTTAACTGACAGAGTTCCAAATAGGAAGTGTTTACGGGAATATATTGAAGATGCTTTATATTGTAGTGGTGAATATGTTCTTGATTGTTTTTTCGTTCAAAACTCGTAGGAGGGGAACATTTGAATTACCAACCCGAGATGTTTCCACAAATGAAGCGTAGAGAAATATACAAGTGTCCGTGGAGAAGGCAGGCGGGTAGTCAGCAAAATGAAATTAGTGTTTCCGGCACTTTTACCACTGATTATATTGAGCTTAAAGCCAAGAACATCCTTTAGGTTATCATTGAGAATAACCTTTTCATCGGCAATAGGTGAACTAATATAGATCTTACCCTCCTCCTTTGAATAGTTGAAATGAAAAGCTCCTTTTTAACGGACGGAAATTCTTTTATTAATAGAACGACATAAATCATTCATACAGGTGAGTTCCTCGTAGGGTAACTCAATATATGAATAATTCATCCAATTGTATTTTTGAATTTGTTCTTGATCACCTGAGGGTGGTGGTGGCCAATCATAGGGTCTAATTTTTATATAATATTTACGATCTTTTCTCAGGATGTCGTAGGTATTTTGAAAATACAGTCGACAAGAGCCACTTCATACGCGCCCTCGAATTTGATGGTGGGAGAGAGTTTTGTCCAAAAATCACTTGTTCTATTCAAGTCATTGTAGAGAGGATCAGAAACATTGGACATGAAAGTCACATAGAAATCATTGGGCATTGTTAAAGTCTTCAGCACTGACCCAAGAATCAAAATTAGAGTTGTATCCTAGCCAGCGAACAAGCAACTGTTCTCTTGCCCCTACGAGTACGACTCTTTAATATCTTTTCAATTTGATAAATTTCACTAGTGTTTCTAACTTTTTGCAGTTCATATTCATAAAAACCACCGAGAATCTCATCATCTTTGGTGTCTCGCAGTCGATATGTCGTGGGTTCGGTGTTCAAGATTTTGGACACTTTAAAAAGTTCGGTGCTCCATAAATAATTCCCCTTTTCAAAATATTGGTGGTTCTATTAATTCGAACAGTATCACCAACACTGAATTTTTTCTTCACATTGTTTTTTCTTTTTCACCATTGGAGTATTGTTTTAGAAAAGCATCAAATGTATTTTCACTGTAATGAGCTTCCCGAGGGCTTGAGTTGGACAGAGATCGATGAGGTCGATGGTTGTATATCCGCATGATTTTATCTAAATCATGAATAAAAGCAGATGTATTTTTCAGTGTACAATATCTTCAAATTAATAGACGAATCGTTCTTATTAATCGTTCAGCCAATGCAGCCTTTATCGGGCTGTGACTATGATAAAGTGTTGTATATATTTCAATAGAACCTTTTGCACATGTGGATTAACAAATTCGCTACCACGGTCTGATTGAATTTTTCTATAGCAATCCTGTTCAAGAATACTTTCAATGGCCTGAACAACTTCATCACCTCTCTATGACCGTAATGGAATGGCATAGGCATAGCGACTAAAGACACTGATTGCCACCAGAATAAATTTGTAGGGTGCATTGTGACGCCGTTGAATTGCGTCTAAAATTAAAAGATCCATTTGCATTATATGCAGAGGGAAAAAGGCTTTAGTTTGTCGATATTGTTTGCCACGAAGCCTGTGATTTTGATGCAGTGTGTAACTTGGTTCATTCTCTAGATACTCTTTTGCTTTTTTTAATGTGCTGCCAGAGACAACTTTAGAAAGCATTTTGGGAGAACTTAAACTTCCCGCTTCACCGCTGAAATTAGTGTTTCCGGCACTTTTACCACTGATTATATTGAGCTTAAAGCCAAGAACATCCTTTAGGTTATCATTGAGAATAACCTTTTCATCGGCAATAGGTGAACTAATATAGATCTTACCCTCCTCCTTTGAATAGTTGAAATGAAAAGCTCCTTTTTTACGAGCGGAAATTCTTTTATTAATAGAACGACATAAATCATTCATACAGGTGAGTTCCTCGTAGGGTAACTCAATATATGGATATTCATCCAATTGTATTTTGAATTTGTTCTTGATCACCTGAAGGTGGTGACGGCCAATCATAGGGTCTAAATTTTATATCATATTTACGATCTTTTCTCAGGATGTCGTAGGTATTTTTGAAAATACAGTCGACAAGAGCCACTTCATACGCGCCCTCGAATTTGAGGTGGGAGAGAGTTTTGTCCAAAAATCACTTGTTCTATTCAAGTCATTGTAGAGAGGATCAGAAACATTGGACATGAAAGTCACATAGAAATCATTGGCATTGTTAACGTCTTCAGCACTGACCCAAGAATCAAAATTAGAGTTGTATCCTAGCCAGCGAACAAGCAACTGTCTCTTGCCCCTACGAGTACGACTCTTTAATATCTTTTCAATTTGATAAATTTCACTAGTGTTTCTAACTTTTTGCAGTTCATATTCATAAAAACCACCGAGAATCTCATCATCTTTGGTGTCTCGCAGTCGATATGTCGTGGGTTCGGTGTCCAAGATTTTGGACACTTTAAAAAGTTCGATGCTCCATAAATAATTCCCCTTTTCAAAAATATTGGTGGTTCTATTAATTCGAACAGTATCACCAACATTGAACTTCACATTTTTTTTTCTCTTTTTCACCATTGGAGTATTGTTTTAGAAAAGCATCAAATGTATTTTCACTGTAATGAGCTTCCCGAGGGCTTGAGTTGGACAGAGATCGATGAGGTCGATGGTTGTATATCCGCATGATTTTATCTAAATCATGAATAAAAGCAGATGTATTTTTCAGTGTACAATATCTTCAAATTAATAGACGAATCGTTCTTGTTAATCGTTCAGCCAATGCAGCCTTTATTGGGCTGTGACTATGATAAAGTGTTGTATTATATTTCAATAGAACCTTTTGCACATGTGGATTAACAAATTCGCTACCACGGTCCGATTGAATTTTTCTATAGCAATCCTGTTCAAGAATACTTTCAATGGCCTGAACAACTTCATCACCTCTCTATGACCGTAATGGAATGGCATAGGCATAGCGACTAAAGACACTGATTGCCACCAGAATAAATTTGTAGGGTGCATTGTGACGCCGTTGAATTGCGTCTAAAATTAAAAGATCCATTTGCATTATATGCAGAGGGAAAAAGGCTTTAGTTTGTCGATATTGTTTGCCACGAAGCCTGTGATTTCGATGCAGTGTGTAACTCGGTTCATTCTCTAGATACTCTTTTGCTTTTTTTAATGTGCTGCCAGAGACAACTTTAGAAAGCATTTTGGGAGAACTTAAACTTCCCGCTTCACCAATATTTTCATAGACATGTTTCAGAACTTCATCTATTTTGAACGCAAACACGTAGTGTAATGTCCACTCCCCTTTTGCACACTGGAGGGTGAATCAATTCGTCTTCGCTTTTGACTAGCAGCCACAGGTGTTGTAAAATCATTGCTGCTGCTGCTGCTGCTGCTAGTATTTTCAAATATTGAATCTTCTTCTTTTTTGAATGGGGGTGGTGTTGGTGCTGGTATTGTTGGAAGACTATATTCTCTTAGTTTCTTTAGAATTTACTTATTGCCAACAAGACTTTTGGGGAAGTTTGATGCATTTAGAAAGGTGTATAGATTATTGACAAATGTCAATGATTATTGTCAATGATAAAAGTCCTTTACGATTCGTCACCATATCACAAATTAAATCAACTAGGTTATAACTTTTTCCCTGAATTATAATTCGTTTCCCTGTGCTGTCGACTTGAACTTGATGATCATCATCATCACCACCAGTTTCCAACATGAGACATGATAATACTCTTTTACTCTGTTCTCGATAGGTCACTGGCAATAGGTTTCCAATTTTCGATACAATTGAATTCAATTCCTTCTTCTTTGATTGGACTGCTGCTGCAGAATTTTGAGGAGATGTTTCCCGTTTGGAGGGATCTGTGATGACGGTGACAGCACTGGGTCTCTCACGATAAGGTCTATGTTTGTCCACACGTCACAATGCATCTTGAAGTAAAAGCAGTTTTTGTCTTCGGCAATATTCTCATCATTAATGAATTTGCTTAGATTGTCTTCAAAATGTTCGACAGGCGAGAGGACAAGTTCAAATGGTGTCAATTTATGGGGTTTAGCCATTCTCTAGAGAAAACTGTTTACAAGTCCTGCAATTATTGGCAGTAAAAGTGTGAAAAAGCTACCGCCCGCTTGAAGGAGACGTTTTCTTTCAAAAATTTTTTCCTTGTTTTTACAAGCCAAGGCGCGTACAGTGGAACGATGTTGCTTTGTCTGTTGTCTAACACCTTTTGGCAGTTGAACATTGCCCTCGGTTAAATTTAAACAAAGTTCAGATATTAGATTAATGAAATCATTGTCAACACCATGTTTGAGTATAGCCTTCCTGAGTGGAGGTTTTGGAGTGCCTAAAACGGAAAATAAATGCCATTGTTCGTGTAGTTTCTTCAGTATCATAATGCCAACTAATAGCCTTTTCTACTGTTTACCGGAAGATATACTCTAATTTCTTTGTCGAAAATGTCGGTGACTACACGTAGATCCTCGGGCGCGCTCTGATTAAGATCCAGCAAAATGTAACCGTAGGGCTTATTAGTCGCCTGAGTGTACGCTGACAGCAGAAATTTAGGGGCGCCGGGGTATATTTGCTTATTGAGAGTTATTAGCGAGCTAGAATCACGAACAACTCGATAGATAATATAGATAGTGTAATTCAAAGCAAGGGTTCGCATACATTTGCTCTGATGAAACAGATTGTGTAGAACTAGGGTTATGGAAATCTGTTCATGATGAGAGCGAACGGTGAACAGCTGTAGCATTTCCTGGAAGAACTGTTCAATGGATTCAGCCAAATCATCAATAATCAGCCACGAGTTCGGTTCAATACTATTGAAAACATCAAGTCCCCGTATGAATTGTATTGGTATTGTAGTGGCAATAGCTTTTATTTGATCGTAGGACTCCTGCCAAATACTACAGCAATAATAAATTTTCTTTGGTTTTTCCAAAAACATTTTCTGACAATTTTGAATTATTTTTGCTAAAAGCGTTGTATTCCCCGACATTGATGGACCACACAGAAACGATCTGAAGGGCGTTTTAAATTGATACATGCTGCTGCTGTTGTTGACAACAGTCGGACTACAACTAACTGTAAATCATACGTGTCCAGTGAATAAGTAGTAGTAGTAGTATAATAATTTCCCATAGATCTATCTAGTACGTTAACAAGAACAACAAAAACAATATTTCATGGTCATTTATTTGACATGAAAACTCTATTTGTTCAACATGAACAACAACATAAGAATAACACTTGTTCAACAAGAACCTGACAAAAACAATATTTTATGGTCATTTATTCAACATGAAAACTCTATTTGTTCAACATGAACAACAACATAAAAATGATACTTTATGTACAACATTTATTATAAAAAAAAACACTTTTGTTCAAACATGAACAACAGCAAGAACAACAACAACACTTATTGTCTTAAAAGCACTTTTTGTCCAGCATCACTTTTTGTACATTAGCACACACACACAATTTGTACAGTAAATCACTTGAAAAAAAAGAACAAAAAAAAACTTGGAACATGAACTTTAAAAAAAAGCACAGTTGAATATTATGAATTTAAAATGGGAACCCCCCCTGGGGTCACGGGGCCGAAGGCCGGCCGCGGGTGCCCCCCCCCCCCGGGAGCCGCTGGGGTGGCCGCGGGTGGGACCCCCACCCCCCGGGGCCGCGGTGGAAAAAACTGTATACAATAGTTGTCGTCACTGCTGCTGCTGCTTCTACAGGTTAGGTTAGGTTAGGTTAAGGTGAGATTGGGTTAGGTTAGTTAATTTATGAATGGTTAGTGGTTAGTTAATTTATGAAAGGTTGGTGGTTAGTGGTTAGAGTCAAATTCAGGTTAATTTATCTAGACCAAGTTGATTGCGATAGTCTATGCATTCAACTCGGTCTGAAATACGGTAGTGGCCATGTGGCAGTACACTTACACCATTCTCGAGCACATAGACTTTGTCAGATATACATGACATTGCATTTTTTTCCACTCTTACAGTATAATTGTTATACTGTAGAGAGCGAATTGCAAGCACTTGTGCTCTCGGCACTAGGCTACTTTCTACACAGTCTCTGTACACGCTCATGTTGAAATTGCTCTTTACAAAATGTGTAGGCACCCCTTTACATGCCTGCTTTACATCCCCATTATGTGTTTCTATGCAATAAACTTTAGGACCCGGGAACACCCCCTTGGATATCAAATCACTCCCCGTCTCAGATTTTAACATTAGTAATTGGTTGGGGGCTTTACGTTTCACCAACTTGGGGTAGAGGGACGGATTCCAGTTGGTGAAATCCATCAGCGAGCTGATATGCTCCCCATTTTCTAAATCTCCCAATAAATCCTTGGTTTTTACCTTTAACAGCAGAGAATCTGTATCCCCATAGTAAACTTGAACCTCCCCCTCCCGTGGCCATTGCACCTTGCACACATTGTAAAAAAACGACAACATGAGCTTTTTGGAAATTTCAAGTACTGAACTACCTCCTGCTATATTCTTGTTCAGTACCACATTTCTCTTTTTCCTGTGTAGAAGAACCATGCCAGCCTCTATGCTCGTGAACGTTGTAAAATTGGGGTTGGCAATAATTCGTGCACACTCTAGAGGGTCAGTCACGACGTCGCAGCGAGATCTGTTGCGTACGCTTTCACACATTTTGCCAAACGCTGAATTTAGAATGAGTTTATACATTTCCTTCTCTACTTTGCTGTTTGCCCGAGAGCGTTTATCAACAAAAGTGTCGATAAACGTTTTCAAATATGGTTTCTGATTGAATTGCAGGACCCTATGTATTTTGGTGATCTTGAAACCATTGTTCACCATCCAGTGCAAAAGCACATGGTGAACAACAATATTCACCTTAGGGTCCAAATCAGCAATCAGTTTTTGCTTAGAGGGGTTCCAGTGCATCCCCATATCCTCAACCAATGATCGATTGTAGGGGCTCAATGAGTCCCTGCTCACTGGTCGATTGATACAGGGAAAAACAAAATCTCTGACTGAATCATGAAGCGCCAATGTAATATGCCCGTCAATTTCAAAGAACCATCTTTGTGGCCCATTGTCCTCGACGGTGGTAATGTCGGGGAACTCACAAGGATTTTCAAGCCATTGATAGTTCCCACACGGCAAAGAGTAGTGAGACATTGCCGAGGGGTACAATGAGTTCATGTCCAAGAACACGGCATTTGACTTTGCACCCGTGTTGCTGTTTTGTCCGCTCGGATCGGTTGTCAAAACGCGATCCTCATGAAAAACTTACCCTCCCTTCATTGATCTTTCTACAAAAAGGTGTTTATCTACATAAGTGATTAACCCTATTTCCTCCCTACTAATTTTTAAAATCAAGTCCATCACCAAATGTGGTGTGGAAAAATAATAGCCTATATCTAGTCCGAACTCTGAATAGACTTGGTCTGTGTTCTTGCAGACTATGTCTAACAGAGTTAAAACGTCACTGGCCAAGTACAGTCTACAATAATCCCACCCATTTTTACAATTCCCCTTAGACCACACCTTCTTGGCAAACTCATAGTCCTTGGCTGTGCATTCACTCTTGGTGAGTGAATTGTAGAAAGCTTCAGTTGGAGGTAGTTTCACCTCGCTTAAGCGAGCGCCAGAACAGTAATAGTCGTATGCGTATGCACCTTTACAGGTCAATAGGTCATATATTTCACTGTCTGGAAAGTGCTGTTTAAGCAAGGGAAAACTATCAAAATTGTCGCTTTTCTGCACTTGAATCAATTGACTCAATGCCTTGGGAAAAAAACTAAAGGAATCTAAAAATCTGATTTTATTCCAACACGTATGCCCATTATTTACTACCTGCCATTTTAGCTCGAGAAGCAACAACTTCACGGCCGATTTGGGAATGATGTTATAGGTAAACGAATTATTTACCCATGGACTATCTACTCCCCCTCCCTCCCTGTACATACGTGCCAGTGCCGGTAAAATAAATTTTAAATCATAATTTGAATTGTGGATAAAAACTGGAATAAAAAACTGCTGGCTAACGTTTAAGTTACACGATTGATGCGCAACCCCTCTAAAATTACTACCCCCAGAGGATATTTCCTGCCACAAGTGATTATGGTCTCTGACTTTCCCCCTCCCCCCTCTTTTCCCTCTAGTCCCTTTCCCCTTATCCCCCTCTTCAAACTCCCCGTTACAAACCCAACATATTTTTTGATTTTTAATCGCGAGACGATCCTCTGCAGACAACACCATAGGGTAATGCGTATTTCTCAGACGAGAAATAGCGCCATTAGCGGTGCTAATTAATTTAGTCAGTGCCTTGATCATGCACTCTCCCTCATACAATGTTTCAACTATTTCTAACAACTACATGGTATTAGAACTGTCTCTTTGTGCGTGGGCATAGGACACTGCAATAGCTTGATGTTCTTTGATTCGGTTTGGAAATCGAGGATCGTTCACTTCCACCAGCAGCGCATCACAGTCCAACGAGATTTTGTTGCTCTGGAGGAGGGTGTTTTGAAATTTTGAAACGTAAATGGACCTATCCCCTGAAACCGTTTCCACTGACTGGCAGCCATGCCGTCTACAGTGCTTCATATGATTTTGCAATTTAAATTCTATCCAAAATCGAGACAGGCATGTTGGACAGTAGAAACGTACCCCCTTATTCTTACCCTCCCCAGAACTCTACTGATGTCTGTAATTGGATTAAAATGGCCAATTGAATTGGCTAGGTCACTAGATGGTGGTGTATACAACAACCAAACCCAGTGTTTGACCAATTCAATCGACGGACCTCTTACTGGGAACACCACCCCCTTATTTTTTGAACGAATCCCATCTTCAAATTCAGTTTCATACTGAACCACAGTAACGCCGATATTTAAATGGGCATTGGCCCTTTCAAAAATATCAATAGACCTAAGCGTTACTGGGTATTTTCCCTCTAAACAAGTGAAATCTACAATGGGAAAATTGGACCCCTCCTTCCCATGTACAGCCCAGTGATCTAAATTCATCTTTGAGGCTTCATCTTTCAAAGGTCGGAAAGCTGACATGAGGAAAGCGTACTTGAAACATTTTTGAGCTGTTTCAAAACAAATTCGTTGGACACCTCGACAACCTTCTAGATCAGAATTATATTTTAAAACTGTACCCTTATCCCTCTGCCCCCCTCTTAAAATAAAATCTTTCTTAAATTTACAAATATTAACACTTAAATTTTCAACATAAAGAACTACTGACCCGCTCCCATTTTCGTTATAATTCTCGAGATGCGCAATAATATGACCTATCCACTCGGAAAAAGCACCCTCAAAATTCTCTAAATTTGGATAGATCACACGCATCTCGGTGTGTACATAATGGTGGTAAACTTCACTTTTTCCCTCATTTAAATAAAACACCTTTAAAACAATAGAAACCTTAATTGAATCCCCCCCCTCCCCACAATTGAATTTGGTTCTCCAGCAGTGCACGAATTCTATCTACATATTCATGCACAATTTCTACGGGGTCAAACACAAAATTACCACACAAAAGCGAATTAAATGGATCTCCAAAGGTTGCAGTGTAGACCACTATTGTATTTAAAATTGTGTCTGATAGCTGAAAGTCGGGAAATGTCGTAAACTGAATATTACCCCCTCCTCTCCCTCCCCCTCTTGTATATTATTATCAACACCCCCTCCTCCACCCTTACCTCCTCCTCTTATATATTATTATCAGCACCCCCTCCCCCCCCACATTGTTCAATAATAGGGCTATGGGAAGCCACTTCATTCGATTGAAGTGGAACTATGTTATCGGGGGCTAGAGGAGGGTTCCCTGTTAATTCCCAGGTAAAATCGTCTAAAAGCTGCAAGGTGTTTGGACTCAGCAAAGGTCAGTCCCCCTGCTCAACTGTGCTATTATCAACATTTAAAAAAAAATCACTTAAAATGTCATCAATGTTAAAGGGTATTTCTAGAGAATTACCATGCCATTCACTGATAGTAGATGTTTCATTGTTGTAAACCCCCATAGGCGCGTCCTCTCCTTCTCCAACTGACGAGCAGGGGGAGATGGCGAGTATGGAACCAGGACAACCTATAAATGAAAAATAGCTTATTTTCATAGTGTCTAAATCACCCTATTTTTAAAAAATTGGATTATTATTTACATGTGCTTAGTAGCATTTGGTTTACTCCATATATCCTGAAAGTTCCAGCTAAATACAATCTAAAAAATTACATAGTAGGTTTTGATTTTGTTCTAACAGCCCCCTCAATTTCCACAATTTAATGTCCCCCTCTCACCCGCCCCCGGCCCAGCGGGCCCCCGCAACGCTTCCCGCGGCGCTTGGTAGCCGCCCTCTCCCCTGCATACGATAATTGACCTGATTTTAAAAGGGGGAGCAATTTTTTTTTCTTTTAATATCTTTGACAGGCTTTGACTGACTGATCGACTGATGAAATGAGTCGATTGTTGGAAGACCGAATCCTTAAAACTATAATATTCAATTGTGAAAAATAGCATTCTGCTTTGACTTAAAAGAATCTAGTCAATCTATGATCAGTAATTGACAACACTAGAAATTAACGAAAAATATTATTATGAGGTAGCGAAGAGATAGCAACAGTTTATGGCTACAGTGGGCCAGAGAAAATAGGAAAGATTAGAAAAAAGAGTGGTGCAGAGAAATTTAAAAGAATGGTTGGGGCGGGGGGGTTAATATTTTAATATCTCAGACACACACACACACTTTTACAGCGCGATGAAAAATGAGTTTGTTGTTGTTTTTCGCATATTTCTATAAGTTAGGTAAAAAAAAAAGCTCACATTTTTATATCCCGGCTATAGTTGAGTGCCTGAAGCCGCTGAAGCGAAGCATGTTGGAGGGCAACCTCCTGACCTTGTGTAGGTGGAACAATGATGTCATGGGCTTGAGGGGTTGGAGCACTGGGGCTTTGCCATCATGTGTGCAGCCGCCCAATCTCTTTTTAATTTTCTGACAGCAGCATCAGGTTGAGCGACAGCTCGATGGCTATGGGCTTGCGTTGAGGATGTATCTTGCGCAGGCAGCGTTGATCTTGAATAGCCAACCTCCCTGCCCTCTTAGGTGGAGGGGGGGGGGCAATACATTCTTCATAATTGTCCTTAGAAGAAGAGAAAAAAGTTAGTATTGAAATAATTTTCCCCTTTTTCACAGAATAAAAAAAATTAGTACCCCCTAGCCATAATTTTTTCTAGAAAGCATTTATCACAAAGAAGTCCCCCTCCTCAGCATTTTCAGTAAAGCAAAAGGTGAAATTTGCGAGAAATGCTCCTATTTTTACCATTTGGAATTTTTTTAAATATTTCCCCGTCTATAGGCTTTAAAATAGAAAAAGGTTGTTAACCCAGCAGCTTATAGGCCTAAATTTACGATCTTAGATGTAAATGGTATTCAATTTACACATAATAAAGCTATCTTTTTCTACCCCCGGCCCTCTTACTGCCTAACGCGAAGAAACAGTTTTGTTTTTTTACTTTACAATGATGGCGATAGAGTTGAGGCATGACCCCTTCCCCCTTTTTACATAATGTCCTAAAAAATATTGTTAGACCTTAATTTTGGAAATAACTTGTTTCACTCTTACATAGAATATAGAATTCCAATGTCCTAAATATCTATATTAATTTTGCAGACAATTTGTTCTCAGTTATTTCAGACAACACAGAATTACGCAGAGCATTGAAACCTAGATTGGCTAAACTGCTAACGTAAACAAACAGGAAGTGCTTTAAAAAGGGTGACAACTAATTATAACCTTGCGGGAAGCTTATGTCAAACCAGAGTGGCTTAATGCCTAAGAGTTGACGGATGTTGTCTGTCGCTTTTAGCTAGAAATATAGAAAGCATGAATTTTATCGAAAAAACAGAATTATTTCTATTGCAAGAATTAAAGTCATAAACATTGGAGGGGTTTTGAGGGGGGGTAGGTTTAGGTGGTAAAAAGAACATATTTTACGGTTTCTAGCGAGTATAAAGATAGCATAGTGGAGTTTGTATTAGAGTGGGAGGGGGGATTTACCTGAATATACTGGAGGGTGACCAAGGAAAATAATTTTATTTTGAAAATAAAAAATGAAAATGTGCTAAAACAGAACTCACATGGTAATTGAGGTTGCCAAGGCTTCTAACTCATCAATAATATTCTTTGTTGTATCCATAGTTAGAAGGAGTTTAGAAGGAGACACGTGATCCTGTTTCCCATTCCTGGATCATAACATTCTCCCTAGCGTACACCTGGACGAACAACAACAACAAATCAATTGATCTTGAAAGAGGTGTCATTGACCCTGTCCCCGTTAGACTCAATAATCCAGCAATTGTTGATGTGAACTCTTGTTGACATCCAAGAAAACAAATTGCCCTTGGAAATTTAGTTCCCCTAGATCAATACATTCCCCCTAGCGTACACCTGGACGAACTCCAACAAATCAATTTCTCAGAAATTCACTTCCCCTTCGATTACGCAATCAATTTCTCGGAAATCCATTTCCCCTAGGGAGGCTATGCCCATATATGGTGTCGGGTTCGGACTGACAGCACAGGTGTTCTCCCTAGGGATTCTATGCCCATATAAGGAGTCCCCCCACGCCTCCTGACCCCTTTCTACTCATTTCATGTTTTTTACAACTATAATAGCGAATACCACTGTAATTGTGCTTAAGTCCCAATTCTTAAATAGGGATTTAATAGGGATATAGCCTTAAATAGGGATATAGCCTTAGGCTATATACAACATTTTGCTTAAATGATGGTTTGTACTATTTTTTGTCCTTGTTTTTTATGAGCAGTGGGTTCAAAATTCACAATAAAACTGCTCTAAAAGCTAAAAAAAAGAAGCAAAATCTGTCACACTCTTATATAGCCTATGGCTATATTTATCCATATTAGGAGGACTGAAGCAAAGTTACAATGATAGTGGCTATTACATTTATAAAGAGCATTAAATGAGAATCAAATGGTATATATTTTTCTGTCTGATAAAAAATTCAAATGAATGTGCATTGTCAGTTTACTATATATTGATATTTATGTTGATATGTTGATATTTATATGTTGATATGTTGATATTTATTCCCTAAAATCTTAATTCATTATTGATTTCTTAAAGTTATAAAAGTGAAACCATTTAAACGATTTTTTTTCAGTAAAGTTCAAATTATATTCTTGCTTTCAGAAAGCCCAGGGGTTTTGAACCCTACTCGTATTAATTTCTGCTAGTTTTGAGTTTGACTCTGTAATTTATTTTAATTCCTTTTTTTGGGGGGGGGGGTTCATTTATTTATTGATACTGATTTGTGGTAGTTGTATGCTTGGTAGATCATATGATTCTATTTTTGTTCATTTTTGGTTTTATGGAGTTCTTTACTCTTTTTTTTTGAAAAACCCATTTTGTGGAAAAAATTTTTTGATTAATTTCTGTTTGTTTTATATTGACACAGTCATTTTCAGGAAAAAGAAAATAATAGTTGGAATCTTTCCTGTTTTCCTTTAAGAATTTATAGTTTGGCCTGCTATTTGTATGCTGGAGAAACTTTTTCAGCAATTTTCAGCGACATAAATTCTTTTGAAAATCATGACACAAATAGTAATGTTTAATTTAGTCATATACATCCTCTAGTTGACCTGATAAATAAAAGTTAATACCATTCCCAAAAATTATCTCTATGCTCTTTCAGAGCCTGGATACAATTATATTCTTTTGTTTTTGTAAAATTTTAAGAGTAGAAGTAGTAATAGAAGTAGCCCCGAAAATTAGAACTTAATATCATCAGTCGTTCTTGGTATATTGCTGAGATGTATTATTGACAACCAGCATACAAACAGTGTGTTTGGATTTAATTTTAAATCAACATTTAGTTTTGAAGCATAATGGGCAAATTACATAACTGTGGGGGGCTGACCTGCTCAATAACCCTAGAGATATAAATACTAGACCATTCAGCTATGCTGAACAAAATGGCTGTCTTAAAATTTTGATTGGAAGTGTCTGGAAAATTATGAGCTAAAGAGTAGGGTGATTGCCCTCCAATTATTTTTGACTCTTAAGAGGGCACTAGAACTTTTAATTTTCAATCAAATTAGCTCCTTTAAATATCAATGATATTACTAGCTGTGATAGAGTATCGCTGGAAACTTTCCCTAGAAGTTTCAACTTAATACCATTAGTGTCGTTAGTTACAATAACCGTAGAAGCAGCATTAAATGAATACACACAGTGTCTTCTGGCTAGCTCAAAATCCACAACCTATGAAGGTATGAAGGTGAAATTTTTAGTGAATATTTATATTGTACGGATGACAACCTGCAATTCGTATGCAGGTTAACAAAATCGCATATCAGCAATATCTAAGGAACAGTTTCGTGTGTGAAACTAAACTTAAAACGCTTATTGTGGGGGATGTTGAACTAACAAAAAGACAATATTTGCATCATAATACTATGCTTCTACTCCTACAACTACTGCTACTATTACTATTACTGCTGATACTACTAATGCTACTAAAGCTAAGACTACTACTATTAACCGTACTCCTCCTGTTACTACTATTTTAACTGGTTCTACTACTACAACTAATAAACCTAAGTGTATTAAGGCGAAATTTTTGGGCAATATTATAACTGTGTTGAAATAAATCAAAACACTATACCCATATAGGTTGTCAAGAGGACGTATCAGCAATGCTTCAGGACCGGTTGATGGTATTAAGTCGAAAATTTTATCGTGCGTTGAAGGGGATGTTGAAAAAAATGTGCTATCTGCATACTGTTACTAATGCTACTACTGCTACTACAACTGTTGCTATGCATAATTACTGAACCTTTCACCAATGCTGAAAAAATTGATGACTCAAAACTTTGTTTAGATATTTGTTATAGGAAATGATGGGCGTGGTGAGGGGATTTCTCTTAAATCACTTTAACTCTTAAAAGGAGCACTATAACTTCCAGTTTAAAATCAAATGAGACCCATCTAAATTTAATGCGACCACCCATTCCATAAAAACCTTATATGCCCCCAGAGAATAACTTAAAGCCCTTGCCCTAGGGCTCTGGGGGGGGGGTTGTACCAACCCTGGAAGCATTGTTTTTTGTTCTTTGGACTATTTGGGCTTTATTATTTGTTCCTTGGGCTATTTTGAAAAAAAATTGCTATCTCAAAATTTCAATCAGATGCGTTGGGTGAAAAGAGGGGCTGTAGAAGAAGGGGGAGAGCAAAATGGCTTCCATCACGTTTGACGCTTAAAAAGGAACTAGAACTTCCAACTTTCAACCAAATGAGCCTCTTCTAAAGTTAAACAACCACCCCTTCCACAAAAACGTTAAATACCCCCTGGCCATAAATTAATTCCCTTGCCTCTAATCTCGGAGGTTTGTTACAACCCCAAAAGCGTTGTTATATGATATTTAGACTATTTTGAATAGAATAGCTATATCAAAATTTCTATTAGATGCATTTCAGGACAATAGGACGTGTGAGGAGGGGAGGGGTAGATGCCCTCCGATCACTTTGACTCTTAAAAAGAGGACTAGAGCGCCCGATTTCAAATCCAATGAGCACCCTCCGAAGTTTATATGACCACTCTTGCTATGAAAACCTTATATGCCCCAGGGCATAACTTACAACGCTTGCCCTGAGGACTGGGGGGATCTATTATCCTCAAAGACATAATTTCCAGACCTTTCAAACACGTAGAACAAAATAGCCATCTCAAAATGTTGATTGTAAGTGTTTTGGGAAATGATGGGCGTGGGGGAGGGGGTCATTTGCCCTCTGATCACTTTTGACTAATAAAAAAAGCACTAGTCTTCTCAATTTTTTATCGAATGAGCCCTTTTTGAAGCTTTTACGACAAACCTTTCTATACAAACCTTATATTCCCCAAGGGCATAGCTTAAAATCCTTGTCCTGAGGGCTATGAGGTGGGGGGGGGGCAATTGTCATCCTCAAAGATACAATTTCCAGAACTCAAATTTTTTATTGGATGTGTTCGGGGAAATAGTGGGCGTGAGAGGGTGGTTTATTGCCCTCCAATCAGTTTCGACTAATAAAAAGGGCACTAGCCCTTTCAATTTACAATAGAATGAGCCCTTTTTGAAGTTTCTACGACATCACTTTCTATAAAAACCTAATATGTCCCCAGGGCATAACTTACAACCCTTACCCTGACTTTGGGATGAGTGTCATCCTCAAAGACCCAATTTCAAGAACCTTTAACTACGTTGAACAAAATGGCTATCTCAAAGTTTGATTGTATTTGTTTGGGGAAATTTTGGGCGTGAGAGGGACGTTATTTGCCCTCCAATCGCTTTCGACTATTAAAAAGGACACTAGCACTTTCAATTTCCAATAGAATGAGCCCTTTTTGAAGTTTCTGCGACAACGCTTTCTATAAGAGCCTTATGTGTCCCCAGGGCATAAATTACAATCCTTGCCCAGAAGGGTATGGGAGGGGGTGCTATCTTCAAAGAGCAAATTTCGAGAACTTTCAATTACGTTGAACAAAATGGCTATCTCAAAATTTTGATTGGATGTGTTTGGGGAAATGGTGGGCGTGAGAGGGGGGTTAGTTGCCCCCCCCCCAATCACTTTTGACTATTAAAAAGGGCACTAGCCCTTTAAATTTCTAGTCTATTGAGCCATTTTTGAAGATTCTACGACAAAACTTTCTATAAAAACCTTATATGCCCTCAGGGCATAACTTACAACCCTTGCCCTGAGGACTGTGGGAGCAGTTTCATCCTCAAAGACCCTATTTCCAGCACTTTCAACTACGTTGAACAAAATGGCTATCTCAAAATTTTGATTGGATGTGTTTGGGGAAATGGTGGGCATGAGAGGGGAATTAGTTGCCCTCCATTTACTTTTGACTACTAGAAAAGGCGCTAGCCCTTTCAATTTTCAATCGAATGAGCCCTTTTTGGAGTTTCTACGACAACTCGTTCGATACGAAGTGCTCTGGTCTAAAAGTAAAAAAATAATACATTGTGCCAACATCGTTCTTTACCTAGGCAGCGCTATTGCGCTGCCTATGATCGCGTACACCAGTTAACAAATGCCTAGCGTGGTGGAACCGTGTCAAGCATGGCAAAAACTGTGGCAATCATGGCATAGCCTATGTTGAGCATGGTGGAGATTTAGCCAAGCATGGCGGAACTCGGTGCCCGTGGCGTCCAAGTGTTCAGATTAGCACTTTCCCTGAAAATGGGCCGAGCCCACTTTGGAATATTCCAGATTAAATTTATTTCCCTACTAGCTTCATATTAATTAGTTATCGTTAAGCCTACTCGAAAACAAGCCATAGAGAGGTTGAGGAGACTAGAATTCCATTCCGTAAAAATAGACTGAATTACTAATTTCATAACCTTACTTAGCATTGTGGAAACAGCCTGGTCAACAATCTAATGATACCACCAAGAAAGGTCTTGTCAATGAGTCATTCAGATTTGAGATGACAGGCGAATACAAAGAAGTCTCTAAGTGATTTTAAGTTGATAATTGCTTTTCAGCACAAAATTAAATTCCTAAGATTAGCACATATGGCAAGCATAATGCATTAAATGAAGGTGCGGTATGTAGGCTATATGTTTATCTCTTAATAATGGCTATGGAAATATTCAATATATTTCGGTTTTAAGCAATCATTAGTTACTGTCTTCCCTTGGGTGGAGGTTGATCAAGTGCTGAGAAAATCAAGATACATAAAGTCTATTATCTTTACAGTGAGTGTGGCTCGTAATGCGGTCTCAATTTATAATTGTCAACTTTTAAATTAATTTTTTTTATCAATATTGACAAAAAAAATTGGTCTCATTTTTGCTTAGGTATGCACCACAAAATTAATAGTTGAAGAGTTGAAGATGGATATATAATTATTCTGAGAAACATTATTACAGTAAGTCAACTTAAATGAGTCAATACAAACATTGTTATATAATCTGTATATATATATATATATATATATATATATATATATATATATAATATATATATATATATATATATATAATATATATATATATATAATATATATATTATATATATATATATTATATATATATATATATATATAAATATATATATATATATATATATTATATATATATATATATATATATATATATATATATATATATATATATATATATATACATATATATATATATATATATATATATATATATATATATATATATAATATATATATATATATATATATATATATATATATATATATATATATATATATATATATATATATAATATATATATATGTATATTATATTGCTATAATGTAATTTTATGAAATAATTTTAACAACTAATGGAGAGAGGTAAATAATAAGCAATTAAGCTACGAGTAGAGCGGGATTGTGAAGAAGAACGCATAGCTCTGTTGGGCCCAGGCAGGTTAGTGCTGCGATTGCTAGTAGTAGCATGAATTAGTGCTACTTAAGTTATTCCAAATAGTTACTAATCGGAGGAACTGTAATGAACGTGCCTCGGGTAGCACTGTCATCATTCTGTCGTCTAACTTACTGGTCTTCACCCCATTAAAAAAAACAATTAAGTTAAGAAAATCTGCTCCTTTCATTTCAAGTATAAAAATTTACTATAACCCCCTCCTCCTCAATATGGATACAGTAGAATAGTGGATAAACTTGATGTCCCAAAAGCAGTAACAAAGTTGACCAGAAAGTCTGCAGAGAAAGTCGTTTGACCATGTACAGAAAGTTGTTTGTTTTTAGCATTCTCCCAATATTTGCCTTCTCCTAATTTAATGCATTTATCTTATAATTCAATTATGTTTTAGTTTTAATTATTCTCTTTTTTAATTACTCAACGGGTGTTATAGCTTTTGACTGGTGTAACTTTTGAATGATTTTTAACCTACATTGAAGGTTAAAAATCTTTGTCATGATCATTTGCCAACTCTGCATTTGTAGCCTAAAAACAGAAAAACATAACTCCTAGAGATTCTAAGTACTTCCTCAAGTAAGAGAAGAGTCCCCCTCTCAAATTCTTACTAAGGGGTTAGATCCTCCTCTGCTAAAGTTGAAAAGGCTTAATAAAATCCATAACTTTTTATTTGTGGTGCAGTTGAATACAATTAGAATTAAGGTGATGAACACCGGCCCCTCAGACCGTAAAAAAACTGTGTGTAAGATCTTAAATTACTAAGGACCAAGGCCATATCTATAGAGAATAGGAGGTTTGACCTAGCTCCCTAGGGGTTTTGACCGCGCCCCCCACCCCCACTCTGAAATATGGGTCCAGCTCGTGAAAACGTAACAAAATACAAGTTAAAAATTTTTGATGTATTTTTTGTACTTATTTTAAATGTACTTATGTGTAAATGTTATTATTTGAATGTCCTTGGTACTAGACCCCGAAGCCACGCCGAAAATCGGCGGCGCGCCGCCGAAAAAAAAACGGCGGCGCACCGCCGAGCTTGCATCAGCGCGCTGACGCCGCCGCTGATTCTATCGGCGGCGGCGTCACTAATACGCCGCCGTTTTTTTTCTCTTTTTTGGTTATCGATATCGACCTCCGGGCTTCAACCGTCATCCCGGCTAATCTGTTTCTTAAAAATAAATACTGTCATCTTGGGCTCGCCATGTATATCGGTTCATAGGAAGGAGAAGAAGAAATTTTTCTTGAAACAAAAATTCTACCTTCCACTTTAAAATTCTGTTCATTTTTCTTTCTGATTTTTCGGATGAAAAGAGGTAGGTAAAAGAGCATTAGGCAATTCAGGATGTTGTCATAGGCAGCGCAATCGAGATGTCTAAGTAAAGAACAATGTTGGCACAATCTATTATTTTTTTTTTTTTTTTTTTTTTGTTTTCCATACCAGGGCAATTCGTATCGAAGGAGTTGTCGTAGAAACTTCAAAAAGGGCTCATTCGATTGGAAATTGGAATAACTAGTGCCCTTTTTAATAGTCGAAAGTGATTGGAAGGCAGCTAACACCCCTTCCACGCCCACCCTTTCCCCAAACACATCCAATCAAAATTTCAAGATAGCCATTTTGTTCAGAGTAACTGATTTCCAGAGAGAAAATATGTGTTTTGAGGAGGTTACTCCCCCACAACCCTTAGGGCAAGGGTTTTGCAGTTATGCCCTGGAGGTATATAAGAACGATGTTGGCAAAATGTATTATTTATTATTTTTTCCTTTAGACCAGGGCATTTCATATCAAAGAAGTTGTCGTAGAAACTTCGAAAAGGGCTCATTCAATTAGAGATTGGAGTGGCTTGTGCCCTTTGTAATAGTCGAAAATGATTGGAAGGCAGCTAACACCCCTTCCACGCCCACCATTTCCCGAAACACATACAATCAAAATTTTGAGATAGCCATTTTGTTTAACGTAGTTGAAAGTTCTGGAAATTAGGTCCTAGAGGATGACAACCATCCTCACAGCCCTTAGGGTAAGGGTTGTAATTTATGCCCTGGGGGCATATACGGTGTTTATAGAAAGCGATTGTCGTAGAAACTCAAAAAGGGATCATTAGTTTGGAAATCAAAAAGCCTAGTGCCCTTTTTAATAATCGAAAGTGATTGGAAGGCTTGACATTTTTATAGTAGAGATCGATGTGGGTATAATGTATCATTTGTTTGTTGTTGTTGTTGTTTAGACCAGGGCACTTCGTATCGAAGGAGTTGTCGTAGGAACTTCGAAAAGGGCTCATTCGATTGAAAATAGAAAGGGCTGATGTCCTTTTTAATATTCGAAAGTAATTGGAGCCTTCCTCCAACTAATCCCCCTCCCACGCCCACCCTCCCATTTGACTTTATGTTTAAAAAGTAAATGTTGCCTTAAGATTAAATCAAAATGCACTGTGTTTATGCTGATTCCCAATAAGGCATCTCAGCAGTATCCCATGAACGACTGAGGGTATTATGTTCAAACTTTCAGGACTTCTTCTGCTCTTAAAATTTGACCAAATCAAAATAGCGTAAGTGTATCCAAGCTATCAAAGAAAGTAAACAAATTTGTTTGCAAATGTTATCAAGTTTTCCATTTCAGGTCAACTAGAGGAGGTATGAAACTAAATTAAACACTATTATTTGTGTCCAGATTTTTATAAAGGGTCTATGTTGTTAAATTTTGCTGAAAATTGTTTTCCAGCATACAAATAGCAGGCCAAACTATAAATTCTTAAAAAAACGAAAAGATTTAAAGTATGATTTTCTTTTTCCCTGAAAAGACTATGTCAATATAAAACGAACAGAAATTAATTAAAAAAACTGTTTCCAAAAATAAGTTTTTTCAAAGAAAAGTAAAGAACTCCATTAAACCAAAAATGAGCAAAATTAAAGTCAAATAATCTACCAAGCATGAAACTACCACAAATCAGCATCGATAAATAAATGAAACCCAAAACGAACAGAAATTACAATAAATAACCGAGTCAAACTCAAAACGAGCAGAAATTAACATAAGTTGGGCTCAAAACCCCTATGCCTTCCCAAGGCCAGAACATAATTTGTACTTTACTGACAAAAATACAAATGAATATGCATTGTCAGTTTAATATACATATACTGATATTTAGTAATCAAAATGTTAATATTATTTGATTTATTAAAGTTATAAAAGTAAAAACATTTATATTTTTTCAGTAAAGTGAAAATTATGTTCTGGCCTTGGGAAGGCATAGGGGTTTTGAGCCCAACTTATGTTAATTTCTGCTCGTTTTGAGTTTGACTCTATTGTTATTTTTGTTCGTTTTGGGTTTCATTTATTTATCGATGCTGATTTGCGGTAGTTTCCCGCTTGGTAGATTATCTAGAGCTAGTATAGAAATATATCTATAGAAATGAATTACATTTTTTTGCACAGTTAGCAGGGCACACTGAATTTGAAGTAGCCTTAAACTTTGACTTAAAACGTTATATATTGACCACTTCTTTCAGAAAAGAATTTCGGAGGGTCATTCCGTGTTGATAAGAAAAGAGGGCAAAGGTGCAGTTTAGTTCCTCCTGTAGTGTAGTGCGCAGGAGCCCTATGGTGAAGGTGCAGGTTTGTTCTCCCTTATAAAACAACTTATTTCAGCAGATACAAAGAAGAAGCCCATTTGCGGCATTCTGTGGGACCCCAAGGTCCAGTACTAGTATCAGATCCCGCGAGTTGCAGTTTACGCTCGTCAGGTTCTGGCTGTACCAGCCACATGTGCCCCAGGTAATCGGCTTTTTAGCACGACAGGACTGATAGTGACTGCAAAAAGATCAATGGCTCCAGGCAGAGTGAACAAACTGACTTTTGTTACATCAATTGTAACTGAAGTGATGTAACCGCTGATTTAAAATTGTTGGTGTTGTTAAGCCATGGTATCTGATTTGTATACAGTGTTTTTTCGATGTTGTTATTTGTTTGTTTTTTTTCACTTCCTTTTCGTATGTATTTGATGAACAGGAGATGTTTGAACTTAAAACTTTGAAAGTTATACACACATTAGCCCAAATCATTAACAAGAAGGAAATGACTAAACACGGGATTTTATAGGAACAATGCGATGTTAAACATAAACACAACATAGGTTTCCCTGGGTCTAGTGGCTAAAAATGAGAATTCCGCCGATACTGAATCACACATTCGCCGCCGTCATTTCGGCGTGGCGCGGCTTCGGGGACTACTTGGTACCTTAAGCGAGTAATTCCAATATTAGTATTTCGCTCAAATTTCTCAATTTTTTTGGCCCGAAACACACTAGGTGTTTTTAACCGAACATTTTTTTTTCTTTTTTTTTTACCGAGCGTTTCTTAGAAGTGTATAGATTGTGACTGTATAGTATTATGACTTACACATTGGGCGGTAAAACAAACGCTCGGTAAAAAGACGCCAAGTGTGTTTCAGGCCTTTCACTGACAGATTAAAACTCCAAGTCAAGTTAATTGGCTATTAATAATTATTTTAAAACACATATTTTCCTTCCCTAAGTTCACTCGTAGCAATGAAGAGATATAATCACATAATTTTAGTATACGATGTTTGGGCGTCAACATAAACTGACATTAGCGCAAACGTAATTACGCCATAGTGGATATATAAAGTGACAAAATATCACATAGTCTGGGCCAGTATAGATAAAACCGGTCATTCATTTTCGAAGATGGACCCATAAGGATAAGGGCTTTCAAAGAACACAAAATATATAGATGACCTATTATATATTCTAATGGTGATTAGATCTTTTAACGACGAAGTTTCTGATATATATTTTATGCCATAACGAGACATTAATATCAGATTGTGTCTATATAATTATGCGCGTATAGTTGGGTACATCACAGTTTTTTGTCTAAATTAGAAGGTGCGGGCACTAGTTATTTCCGGTATAGCCCCTTGTCAGGTAAATTAACATGTCAACGCTGGTTGAAATTTGATGTTTTTATTTAATGAAATTGTCTGAAGTAATCAAAATCCAAAAACTTTTCAAAAATGAAAATGAAGAGCAAAGACACGGGCGGCTAGAATATAGACGAAAACGACAATTAAAGCGTGTCAAAAATGAAAAAGAAAGAGAAAAGACACACGCGGTTAGAAGACTTGTGACAACGAGCAAGTGAGCGAGTCAAAAATGAAGAGCAAAGACAGACGCGGTTAGAAGACATGCGATGCCGATTATGCGAGCGAGTCAATGAAAATATACCTGGACAGCGAGAATCAAAACGTGTCAAAATTGAAAACGATAGCGATGATGATTGGGTTTGGGATTTTACCATGAATAAAATCATCAATGCCTACCATACCTTTGTTAAAAAACAAAGGTTCGGCGATATGTATTTCATAATGGTGAAAGAAAAGCCGAGGTAAAACGAGCCAAAAAACTGAAAATGATAGCCATGATGATAGGGTTTCGGATTTTGACATGGATAAGGTCATCAATGCCTACCATACCTTTGAAAGTTTAAAACCCGGACTGCATAATTCGTTGGAAGACAAAGAAATTTTTGTCCCATCACCTGAACAATTAAAAGAAACAAAGGTTCGGCGATATGTCTTTCATAATGACAAACGACAAGCTAAGGCACAAGTTAAAGGTCCAATAAAAAAAACATAATTTTACAAAGGCACTTCTTCTAATTTAAGGTCCATTTAGACGTCATGACATCAAGAAATGGCTCAAATTGTTCGCGTTTAGATGACAATAATATATATATATATATATATATATATATATATATATATATATATATATATATATATATATATATATATATATATATATATATATATATATATATATATATATATATATATATATTATATATATATATATATATATATATATATATATATATATATATATATATATATTATATATATATATATATATATATATATATATATATATATATATATATATATATATATACTATATATATATATATATATATATATATATATACATTATAAGAAAAAGGCTAAATATAAAAAAAAACTGGATAAACTTGAACTTTATGTTTGGGAATTAAGAAAGAGACAAACAAGATTGAAGAAATTATAAGAAGGAACCGTTGAGATCACTAGCTAAATATATTTTACTAAAACAAATTGAGAACTTATAAATTATTAACTGATAAACCTGAAAACGAATGTCTAAAGATTTCGCATCTCCAGTTTGTGTGTACATAATTATGCTAAAGCACTTCAAGTCTCGGCTTGAATTTAAAGATAAAAATGAAGCTAAAGGCTTGAAAAGCCATTTAGTCTGTCCTATTGACTCTGGTAGGCCTAAAGGGATATTTTCGGCAGTAAAATGCCTCATACTGTTTAATGATGTGCTTTGCTTGCCGTCTGTGCTTAATGGCTAATATCAGGCGTCGTCAAATCATCTTGTTGGCGTTAACAAACTATTATCTTAGAGTTAGCAATATAAATTGGATAGTAGCTGAAGTTCCTCAATAGAGACCGAAACTCTAAAAAACAAAGAGTAATTGTTAATTAAACGAAACACACTCAAGAATTACGCCTAGGTTAGATCTGAGAAAACCGGTTTCATACCCGTAAAGACAAGAGACAGAATAGATGGGAAATGTATAATTTGAGCTATATATTTGGACATTAGGGGGTGGGGTAAAGTATTTAGACAACGTGACGTTAGAAAACAATTCCGCCCAAGTTATATATTTCCCATCTATTCTGTCACTTTTCTTTGTGGCTATGACATCGGTTTTCTAATATCTAACTTAATCATAATTCTTGAGTGTGTTTTGTTTAATTAGCAAGTGCCAAACGAAGCTTTGATAAAGAATATGCGCCACAAAAGAATCTACTTTTTTGCTGATTCCAACCCATCAAAGATTAATAGCAAAAAAGAAAAAAAATGCATAAAAAGTGCTCAAACTTCTAGGTATTTTTTTATTCAATATCAGTATACTTCTAGTATACTCACAAACGAGTCATACTAGTCACATCACAAACGAAACTCGGATCTTTTGGTGGTGTTAGGGGTGGTAATACAATGCTGGTTTGTTATTTTGTGGCGAAAATTTCTGAAAACACAACTTTTGTAATCAATAATTTTAGTTTACTGTTTAAAGAAAATCAACTTTTTTTTCTTTATTGTCCAGTTGGTTCAAATCATCGGCAGTGCAATAGTGCCGCCGAAGTAAAGAGCGACAAGAATTCAATGCATTAATTATTCATTTACTTATTTCCCCAGGCCACTTCGTGTGGAAGGAAATATCTCAGATCTTCCTACTGTGATTACACGGTCGGAAATTGAAAGTTCTAGCACTCCTTTCAAGAGCCAAAAGTGATTGAAGAGCAATCAGCCCCATCCAATACCCGTTTTAACAGCCTTCCCACCAAAGACATCCGATCAAAATTTTGAGCTAGCCATTTTGTTCAAAATAGTTGAGTGGTCTAACAACAATGCCTCTGGGGATGACATGACTCCCCACAGTCCCTGTGAAGAGAAGTGTAAATTATACAAGCTGTCTATTGCTTAGATAAAGGTTTTGTTATTGAGAAAGGGGGCATGTTTGATCCTGGGTCTTCAAATAAGCTAAGGGTATCGGGGTGAAACTTTCAGGGAATTTGAGGGGACTGAACTAAATCAGAAAACACTATGTGCCTGCAGGTTGTCAAAAGAGCCTACCAGCAATACATCTCAAGAGTGGATTAGGATTAAAGTAGAAAGTTTCAGGGTATTTCAAGGGAGATGTTTAGCTAATCAAAACGCATTATGCGCATTCTATTACTATCGCTACCGCTATTTCTGATGCTAATTTTACCACTACTACCACTTCTACTACTACTAGTATTGTTACTGCTACTATGACTGCGACCGCAACTACTTGCAACTGCAACCGCTTGCAATTGCGACTACTAGCGAATGCGACTTCTTGGACCTGCGACTACCTAAGACTACAAGTACTAGTGACTGCGACTGCTTGGATTGAGACTGTGACTACATGTGACTGCAATTATTCGCGGCTCCAAATACTTTCAACTGCGACTACTTACACCTACGACTACTTGCAACTGTGACTTCTTGCGACTATGACTACTAGCCCCCTCCCCCCTCTGGAGACGGTATTTTATCACTTTGATAAAATACTGTCTCTGCTTTAAGTTAAAAAATAATAAACTTTTTGGCATCCCTGCTTTAAAAAATAAATAGATTTGAGACATTATCATTTAAATATAATCCCCCCCCCCCTCTGGATACCACCTTGATGGAATACCGTCTCTACTTTGAATAAAAAAAAATTGGCATCCCTGCTTTCAATAAAACAAATTCAAGGTACAATCGCTTAAATATAATAACTCCCTATGCCCCCCCCCCTCTGGATACCATCTTGATAGGATACCGTCTATGCTTTAAATTAAAAAAAAATAACTTATTGGAATCCCTGCTTTCAAAAAAAAAAATCGAGGTATTATCATTTAAATATGATAGCTCCCTACTCCCCCCCCCCTCTGGATACCACTATGATAGGATACCGTCTCTGCTTTAATTAAAAAAAAATAATTAACTTTTTGGCACCCATGCTTTCAATAAAAAAGTTCGAGATATTATCATTCAAACGTAATACCTCCCTACCCCCCCCCCCTCTGGATACTATCTTGATAGGATATCGTCTCAGTTTTACATTAAAAAATAATTTACTTAAGAATTAACTAGGTCACTATATGGTTCAAACAAACACGCGAAATAACGTTAAACAGCATAGTGTTCGTTGAAAAAAAAAATTGAGGGTAAGAGTAAAGGGGTACAATGACAACAACAAAAATATCTTCAGATATACCTCACATTATTGGAAAACTGAATCATAGATTCGCCGTGGCATTCAATAAGATCCAAAGAATCTAATTAAAAGGGAGCACACACAAAAGCCAAATTAGGCCAGTAGCCTATGAGAAATCGCAAAATACCCAAGAAAATGAACAAGTCCTAATGGGGGGCCCTGAGTCTATCAAAATATTTCAATGTTTTCCCAGGGAATTTGATATCATTTTCTTCCGTCTTCACTTTAAATGAAAAGAATAATTATCTTTTTGGCATCCCTGCTTTCAATTAAAAAAAGAGGTATTATCATTTAAAAATTATAGCCCCCTACCCCCTTTTACCCCCTACCCTTTTTATGAATCATATTTTTGGGGTAACTTCTGTTTCAATCTTCAATTCCCCAACCTTGTACATAGATTAGGCTGTAGTTAAACTTTGTCTCAATAGAAGTGTTTTTTTAAGGGGGGGGGCCATTTTCGCTTGAATACCACTTCATTCAATCTCAAACTTTACATATATAATATGTTATTTATATTTAAACTTATTATTATACAGGGAGTATTTAAAGAGATTAAATTTTAAAGAGGGGTTAAATTTTTTCAGAAAGAAGACTGTATTTTCTTTAGTCTATCAGGCGTTCAACAATTGTGTATTAAACATTAAGAAAATATTATTTAAAAACAGCAAAAGAAAACAAAATTCTGCAAACTTGCGATTCAGCTGTAGAAGCAATCTGTCGACTATCATAGGCAGCGCAATAGCGCTGCCTAAGTAAAGAACGATGTTGGCACAATGTATTATTTATTTTTTTGGTTTTCATACCAGGGTAATTCGTATCGAAGGAGTTGTCGTAGAAACTTGGAAAAGGGCTCACTCGATTGGAAATTGGAACAGCTAGTGCCCTTTTTAATAGTTGAAAGTGATTGGAGCGCAACTAGTCTCCTCCCCCCCCCACACCCATCACTCTCCCAAACACATCCAATCAAAATTTTGAGATAGCCATTTTGTTCAGCGTAGTTGATTTCAAAATAGAAAATACATTTTTAAGGAGGACACTCCCTCACAGCCCTCAGGGCAATGGTTTTAAGTTATGACCTGGGGGCATATAAGAACGATGTTGTCACAATGTATTATTTATTATTTGTTTCCTTTTGACCAGGGCACTTTGTAGCGAAGAAGTTGTCATAGAAACTTCGCAAAGGGCTCATTCAATTGGAAATAGGAGTGGCCATTTTTTTTCTACGTAGTTGAAAGCTTTGGAAATTATGTATTTGTGGATGACACCCCCCCCCCAGCCCTCAGGGCAAGGGTTGCAAGTTATGCCCTGGGGACATATGAGGTTTTTTATAGAAAGAGTTGTCGTAGAAGCTTCAAAAAGGGCTCATTCGATTTCAAATTGAAACGGGTAAAGCCCTTTTTAATAGTCGAAAATGAATGAAGAGCAACTAATCCCCCTCTCACGCCCACCATTTTCCCAAACACATCCAATCAAAATTTTGAGATATTCATTTTGTTACAACGTAGTTGAAAGTTCTGGGTATTAGGTCTTTGAAGATGACAACCCCCCCCCACAACCCTCAGGGCAAAGGTTGTAAGTTATGCCCTGGGGGCATACAAGGTTTGTATAGAAAGTTTTGTCGTAGAAACTTCAAAAGGGCTCATTTGATCGGAAATTGAAAGGATGATGCCCTCTATAATAGCCGAAAGTGATTGAAGGGCAACTACCCCCCCTCTCTAACCCAACATTTCCAAAAAAACACATCTAATAAAAATTTTGGATAGCCGTTTTGTTTAACGTAGTTGAGAGTTCTGGAAATTAGGTCTTTGAGGATGACAACCCCCTCACAGCCCTCAGGGCAAGGGTTGTAGGTTATTCCCTGGGGGTATATAAGGTGTTTATAAAAAGCGTTGTCGTAGAAACTCAAAAAGGGCACATTCGATTGGAAATTGAAAGGGCTAGTGCCCTTTATAGTTGTCGAAAGTGATTGGAAGGCTTGACATTTCATAGGCAGCGCAATCGCGCTGCCTAAGTAAAGAACGATGTTGGCACAATGTATTATTTATTTTATTTTTTTTTTCATACCAGGGCACTTCGTATCGAAGGAGTCGTTGTAGAAACCTCAAAAAAGCACATTCGATTGGAAATTGGAACGGCAAATGCCCTTTTTAATAGTCAAAAGGGATTGGATGGCAGATAACACCCCTTCCACGCCCACAATTTCCCTAAACACATCCAATAAAAATTTTCAGATAGCCAGTTTGTTCAGCGTAGTTGACTTCCGGATAGAAATTATGTTTTGAGGTGGACACTCCCCCACAACCCTCAGGGCAAGGGTTTTAAGTTATGCCCCGGGGGCATAAAACAACGATGTTGGAACAATGTATTATTTTTTTTTCCCTTTAGACCAGGGTAGTTCGTATCGAAGAAGTTGCCGTTGAAAATTCGAAAAGGGCTCATTGAATTGGAAATTGGAGTGGCTTGTGCCCTTTTTAAAAGACGAAAGTGATTGGAAGGCAACTAACACCCCTTCCAAGCCCATCATTTCCCGAAATACATCCAATCAAAATCTTGAGATAGCCATTTTGTTCATCGGGGCTGATTTCCAGATAGAAAATATGTTTTGAGGAGGACACTCCCTCACAGCCCTCAGGGCAAGGGTTGTAAGCTATGCACTGGGGGAACATAAGATTTTTATAGAAATCATTGTAATAGAAACTTCAAAAAAGGCTCATTCGATTGGAAATTCAAAGGGATAGTTCCCTTTTTAATAGTCGAAAGTGATTGGAGGGCAACTAACCCCCCTCTACCTCCCACCTTTTCCCCAAACACATCCAATCAAAATTTTAAGATAGCCATTTTGTTCAACGTAGTTGAAAGTATCGAAGGAGTTGTCGTAGGAAGTTCGAAAAGGGCTCATTCGATTGAAAATAGAAAGGCCTGATGCATTTTTTAACAGTCAAAAGTGATTGGAGGGAAACTAATCCCCCTCCCACGCCCACCCTCCCATTTGCCTTTATGTTTAAATAATAAATGTTGCCTTAAGATTAAATCAAAATGCACTGTGTTAATTCTAATTCCCAATACGGCGTCTCAGCAGTATCCCAAGAACGACTGAGAGTATTATGTTCAAACTTTCGGGGCTACTTCTGGTTTTTAAAATTTAACCAAGTCAAAAAAAAAATTGTATTTTTTTCAATAATGAAAAAAACACAAATGAATGTGCATTGTCAGTTTAATATACATATACTGATATTTAGTAATCAAAATGTTAATATTATTTGATTTATTAAAGTTATAAAAGTAAAAACATTTATATTTTTTTTTCAGTAAAGTGCAGATTATGTTCTGGCCGTTGGAAGGCATAAGGGTTTCGAGCCCAACTTATGTTAATTTCTGCTCGTTTTGAGTTTGACTCGGTTATTTATTGTAATTTCTGTTCGTTTTGGGTTTCATTTATTTATCGATGCTGATTTGTGGTAGTTTCAAGTTTGGTAGATTATTTGATTTTATTTTTGCTCATTTTTTGTTTAATGAAGTTCTTTATTTTTTTTAAAAAACTTATTTTGTGGAAAAAGTTTTTTTAATTAATCAATTTCAAAATCCAACTGAAGCTGTATAGTAGTGAATGCGTTCTATTCAACTTAAAAATAAAATTCTTGACTACAAACTATATAAGAAATAGCAATTGGGAAACTGCATTCGAAATGATTTAATGTCATTTCATAAAGACGATACTTTTATTGTCAACAAATGAAGAACTGTGTATATTGCAATTGCATCTGTCTGGTTTTTATGCAAAGTAACAAAAGAGACGAAAATTAACGAACAAGAGAGTAGTGAAGAATTACGGTATGCAAAGTAATATTAGGCAGGGAAAGTCACTGGTGATAAATTGCTAGGGGTGGCACCGTGGTTGGATCATTTTTGGGGATTTGGGGAACAATTTTTTTTTCAGGGTGACGCATAGATTTTCGAGGAAACACCCGAAAACTCGGGGACAGTGCAAGCCCTGCTTGATTTCTAATCAGGAAAATCGAAATAATAAACCACACGAGAATGAAAAGCTCCGACTTTGCGGTTGACGCAATAAAGAATTGTCGCAAAATTAATTCAAAGTCAGGTGAACGCCGCCGCCTCTGCCGGCGGGTACGTGCCTGTGGCGTAGAGACACTTTGGCGGTGGTCAACAGGGCCTCTCATTAGCGGCGTTCGGTCGATCTGCCGACGCAGCGCCAGGGTCTAATTGCGACTATTTGCGACCACTTGTTGCTGCGGCTACTTTTGCTTGTAACTGTGACTATTTCCGATTGCGACTGCTTGCCACTGCGACTGCTACTACTATTGTTAAGACTACTGCCACTGTTGCAAATTTTGGAACTACACGAAAAGAGTTTAAGTGCACCCATAATGTCCAAATGGTATAGATGCAATGTCTTAGGAATAGAATAAAGTATTTAGTTAAGACTTTCAAGGAAAAATGAGGGGAAATCAAAACTAAGTAAAAATCACAATGTGTATCCAAATTGTCAAAAGAGCGTCTGTGCAATATACCAGGAACAGCTACTGGTATTAGGTTATAATCTTCAGGCTTGTTTTTAGCGGTGTTGAACTAAATCAAAACACATTAAGTGCAACCAAGGTTGTCCAAAGGGCGTATCTGTAATATTTAAGGAACAACATACGTTTATTATGTTGTATTTTCAAGGCATGTTGAAGTAAGCCAGAAGGAACTATGGACATCAAGGTTTTCAAGAAGGCGTTTCTGAAATATCTCAGGAATGGCTAAGGGATTAAAGTTTACGAGTCCGAAAAACATTTCAGGGGGTTCAAACCCTCTACCCTCCCTTCTCTTGAATAAGGCCTTCGCTCAGTGCGAAAATACTTGGTTAATTGTGAAAGGCCATATTTAACCTGACGTAACCTTTTTTTAACTTTAAAATACTTTCACTTCTTTTAACACACTTTAAAACACTTTTCACTACATTTACATAAATAAAAAACCAAAAACAAACATAACATCAATTTTTTTTTCAAATACATCACATTTCATCATATTCTGCTTTCGCTGGGCCTTGCGTGATTCGGTAGCTACAACAATCCTCAAATACATTTCCCAAAAATGAAACATAATAATAATTATATATAAGAAAATTATAGGATTAATTTTATATAGCTACTATATAATCTAGCATACAATACAATTATTATAGTATTAACAAAGCATATTATTTTTCTTTTTATGCTTTCGTGAAACTTTCTTCGCAATAATCTCATGTTCTAAGTGTGGATAATAAACACAGGAGATCGTTCGTGCCATAGGGCAAGATGTAGCTTATAAACGAGGATTTTGACTCAAGTAATGAAACTTCGACCTCTTGCGGTTCCGGCGTCATATGGCCAGATTGTTACCTTACTGTTAACCGCAGTCAGTAATTTCCCCATTACACCTTGGTTGGATGTTAAAAGGGCTTCGCGTTTCACGGGTTAAATAAGAGGAAATCACCCGAAGAGATATTATTACCGAGGGCAATTAAGTTACTTTAAGATGCGTCGTGAAAACCGTTTAAGTTATGTTTTAATTTAGCGATGTCAAATTCAGGAAACTTCCTGTTATGCGGTTCAGCAACAAACATCACCTATGCTATTAAATTGGTGCACTTTGCCTCCGCTAATACAGTTATAGTAGCTATTTGATACCTGACCTCATCAGAACCTAATATTTCATAATGGAGGTACTTGTGTTTTATTTCTTTATTCTTTCAGTTGAATTTGTATCGCTCATTTTTATTAAAGGCTTCAAAAATTATTCCGCAAAATTTAACGCTTCTAGCTTGGCTGTAATTTAACTAGAAATATTGGTACTTGTCTATTACATAAAACACATTCGAGAAGTAAAGTTTGGTAATGCTTATGAAAAAAAAATATGATGAAAATAGAATATCTTTATTAGCAAAATTGTGAAAACTATAACTTGGAAATATGCTCCCAGAACGCAGAAATGTCCTCAAGAATCGCGTTAAACTGAACTCGGCCTTCTGGCTTTACTGTAGCCCCCCACATGTACTCTACTAAGTATGAATGTAAATGAAGGCGGGATGTACCTCGGTGCTATTTGTTCCTCCACTTCACAGAACCCCACATTCTTTCTACTGTTTGGGCAAAGGCGCCAGTTTCAATTTTAGAAAACAACGTATTGACACGTAAATCAACGGTTTTAACGGTTTTCATAGTGTTGCACTTCCAAAAATGTTGCTTCTTCTCATAAGAGTACAAAGTCATGGTCTGTCCATTGACGCAGTGTTTTGTTTTGGGCAGCAACTCCTTATCCTGGAAAAATATAATTGCCTGTTCTTTGGTCCTCGGTAAACCCCAAATCTTAATTTGAGTATCCATGGTGAGACACTATATTATATCACTAGTCAAAGAAAACTAACCGGTGTCCTCAAGAATCACGTTAATAATGAACAAAAATGAACTAGGTCAAGAATCGCGTTAATAACAAACTTTTCTTTGTCTTTGAGACGGTCAGCCGACGCCGAAGCTCCCAATTTAATAATTCACTAATGACCCTTATAATTTTGCTAATAAAGTTTTCTATTTTCATCATATTTTATTGTCACCAAACTTCACTTCTCGAGTGTGTTTTTTATAATAGACAAGTACCGAAATATCTAACAAATTCGTTTATATGCACTTTTGCTACGTTTATTTATATTTTTTCGCGGGGGGGGGATTCAAACCACCCAACTTCCATCCCCCTGGATACGGCCTTGCTTATGATAGCTATTTGATGCCTAACCTTTTCAGACCATACTATTTATAATGAAGGTAGCCTACTTCAGTTGTGTTTTTCTTGCAAGAAGACAAGAGCTAAGAAATAAAATTTCTTATTAGCCTATAATGTAACAGTGTATTCTTCTAGTGCATACAGCTCTGCACCAAGTGTGCTGCACAGTTGCACCATGCTTTGGGTAGCTTCTCGCCACACTTGGTACATTTTGACTACGCTTGGCAGCCGCCATCTGGAAGACGTCATTTCTCAAACTGGGCGCTCTCCTGCAGTAATAAACAATAATAATGGCACTGAATTGGTACACTTTGCCTGGACTTCTGAGGTGGTTTTAGGGAGGAGACAGAGAGGGCACGTGCACCAGGCAAAAGTATTTTAGGGGAATAGAAACTTATTTAAACAATCTAACGGTTATAATCATGAGATATTTTTTTTAATTTTATTTTTACTAATGAAAGGGCTAATCTAGATTTTGCCCTGGGTCCAAGAGAGGCCAGGACCGCCACTGCTGGATTTACACAGCTAAAGTAGCGTTTTGGTTCCCAACACCCCCTCCCCTACCTCTTTTAACATTTATCTGAAGCTTCATGAAGAGTAAGCAGTTTGTCCATTTAAATATACTGTTTTAGGAATCCACCCTGCGGTCATAAGAGTGTGTCATAAATACTAACAAGCAAATGCTATAGCAAAAATTATGTCTTAGCGTTCTAGGAGTCCTCAACTGGATTCTTACTCCAAGGGTGCATCCAGCAGTGCCGATTCCAAATCATAAAAAAAGAGAACCGGCCATACATTCGAAATATTTCTGACCATACATTTGAAATATTTTCAATATTCAGTATTTTTATTAGCGATTACTTCCTTTAAATCAATTCCTTCCAAATATACAGAAACTCGAGCGACAAAATTAAATTTCCAGCTTAGAGTATTTATTTAGTTTTCAGGAAAGCATAAATTACACATAAATACGCCAGTGATTTCCACTTCTGCGGCATGCTAGTTTACCGGCTACTTCTCTAACTTGTGCCAGGAAATTTTCCAAATACATAAACACAAAAAATGTTTCATTATGCTTTGAAAAAAAAAATCGTTTTGAGTGAATATGATTGGTTGCTATTTTAAAACTTTTTTTTAGCAACCCTGAGCACATTCTAAAGCGCTACACATAATACAATAGTGCTAAAACGGCACTTTCGTGCCACAGGAGGGAACCCTTGCTATCTGATGTAAACGATTCTTGAAAGTAGACAACCGCTCGATGACAATCGACTCCAGGAACGCCTCCAAAGTCAAAAGCCCGTAAAGGTGGTGTGTTTCTCTTGTCATAAGCATATAAATCTAGAAAATCTAGGCAAAAATCTAGAGCAAGGTCAAAGTCATCTTAAATTCGTGCCTGTTCTAGCTCAAAGACAATATTTTGTATTTTATAAATAATTTCCTAAACACCAATGTCTTTCTACTTATAAACAAGATGAATATATATATATATATATATATATATATATATATATATATATATATATATATATATATATATATATATATATATATATATAATATATATATATATATATATATATATATATATATATATATATATATATATATATATATATATATATATATATATATATATATATATATATATATATATATATATATATATATATATACATATATATATATATATATATTTTTATATATATATATATATATATATATATATATATATATATATATATATATATATATATATATATATATATATATATATATATATATATATATATATATACATACATATATATATACATATATATATATATATATATATATATATATATATATATATATATATATATATATATATATATATATATATATATATATATATATATATATATATAATATATATATATATATATATATATATATATATATATATATATATATATATATACTATATATATATATATATATATATATATATATATATATATATATATATATATATATATATATATACATATATATATATATATATATATATATATATATATATATAATATATATATATATTATATATATATATATATATATATAATATATATATATATATATATATATATATATATATATATATATATATATATATATCTATATATATATATATATATATATATATATATATATATATATATATATATGAAAGTGAAAATAAACAAAAAACTTTTTGATTTTTGTGGCTTATTTTTCAATGTCATTGTTTTTTTTTGTTAATTACATATCTGTATATTATCATTTTACTTTTTTTTTACCAAATACCAAAAGGAACTAAACTTATTGAAACGGCAACTGGAATATGTAAATTCAATTTCAATTAGATAAAAATAAGAAGTTTTCAAGAAAAATTAAAAATATTTATTTTCACTCAATAGTAAAATTTTGGAAACATCAGATATGTCCATGGAAATTGAGCGAAATAATATAACGTAGTCACCATAAGATACATGGTGTATTTCTTGGCACTTTACAAGACACAGTTATATAAAAAAAAATGTATTTTGCGATTTTCCAAGAAGCATGACGTTTCGTCGTAAAGCGTTCTCTCTAGTATTCTCCATCCACTCTCCTGCTGTCAAAATTTCTTTAGAATTGTCTTCTTAGAAATGTTATCCAATCAGGACTGCAAGAAAATTTTGATTTTGTTATAAGAAAAACCAAATTTTTGTTGTTCCCCAAATTTAGAACATACACTAATTTTTTTCAGATTTTTGAACAGCCATTTTTTGCCAAATTTGAAAATACTTGAAAATAGTCTTGTTTGCGAACAGAAATTAACATTTTCTTTTGAATGGTGATTAAGTGATTTACATGCATCATTGAGAATGCTCTGAGAGGAAATATGAGCCAATCTGATCCAGCCTAAAAAAAATATGACGCTCTAACCTGAGCCCCTTGTTTTTGTGTTTTCATTAAAAACCCGAACGCTCCCTGGTTTCTGAAAATACGCTTTTTTTGTTTCTAAGTAAAAAATCGAAATCCTTGTCTCTTATATTTCCTTTAATTGGTGCCCATAAAAGCAGAATTTCCATCATTTACTAAAATTTAACAGAGCAATCAAATACTTTTTTTTTAATTCTGTCGTTTTTTAACCAGATACTAGCCTACTGAGGTAGAAAGAAAAGAAGCTAGAATTCAAGTCTGATCTAAACTTAAAATCATCCAACAGGGAACTCTGAAATAAAGTGCAAAAAAAAACTTCCAAAGAAAAGTAGGATGAAACCTCCAAACAGAGGCAATTACTTATACTGAAGAAGAAGCAGAAAATTAACATCTATTACGTCAACGCAAATGGTTCTAAGATATACCCTAGCCACAAGACACCATTGCGTGTAAATACCGCAACGGTCTGTAATATTAGCACACTGAACCCTGGTGAAGTTAACTTCAAAAGTGACTCTGCATTAATGTGACGGAGCACCACCGTCACAGAGGGGCACTTTCAACCTTCTGCGGTTAATCTTTCGGCAGTCATACTGCACGGAATTGACCTCAATTATATTAATTGTATAGTGTCATATATAATTAATGAATGGGATAGACTTCTTCTGTCTTATATGGATTGTAGGATATATAGAGCGATGACAGGAGATAGCAACCAAGTCTGGTGATTAATTGTTGGTTTTGATTAAAATTCTACCTTGCATCATAGTTGGTCTCCTCTGGGCGGTCACTTGCTATCGGAACAACAAACCGACCATTGTACGAAATTCAAAAGAACATCCATACATGGTCGTAACTAGAGAGGGTAGCTAAGAAAAAATAAAAAAAATAACAGAAACCTATCTTTAGAAAATACAAAGAGAGTTTCAGGGATACCATGCCCCCCCCACATCAAAGTTAATCCTGAGCACGCCTTCGCTGTGCTGGTCAGTATGTAAAATATCATGAAAATAAATCAATCTTTATAAAAAAAAAAATAATGCGTTCTTCATCTTTTTAATATCTTCTGTTAACATAAACATAAACCATAGAAGCAGAACTAAAATAGAAGAGGCCCTTTCTTAAACAACAGTGAAAAGGCAGCTGAATTAGCCAGATTGATATCCAAAATCCTGTCTGTTGTAAAGAAACTCGGTACTTGTTAATTATTCAGAACACACTCAAGTTCTTGATCTGAATGTCAGATCTGAGAAAACGGGTTTCATAGCCACAAAGACAAGTGACGGATGACATAATGCATTGGATTTATATAATTTGGGCTATATATTTGCACATTAGGGGGGGGGTAAAGTATAGCGGGTCTGCATTCAAAATGTGTTAGCTACAATTATTCTGCATATTATGAAGTGAGAATTGTTTTCTAACTTCATGCTGTCCAAATAATTTACTCCCCCCCCCCCCTAATGTACACATACATATCCCAAATTGGTACTTGTAGTACATACCCACTACCGCTCAAGTTGTTCATGCATTGACGCACTGTAACGGGTTTCTTTCGCTAGTTTATTCTACTTTAGCGTGAGAAAAGACAGTACTTATGTAGAAAGCGGTAAGTACGCGATATTTGTATTGTGAACAGATAGGATAAAACCCGGCTAGTCTTACCTGGATGTGATTGAACAAAGGTGTCTGTAGAATAATGGATGTGAAAAAGAAGATTTGAACTTTAGTTTTTGGGGGTTTAGGGGGAATAGAAGGTATCTAGGTTGGGTCAGGTTATGTTACGTATTTAATATATGCTATGCTTTACCTCCCCCCCTAATGTGCAAATATATAGCCTAATTTTGTTAATAAACTATTATATTTTCATCCTATTTTGTTTTACTTCATTAGCATTAACGAAACTTCACTTTTCGCGTACTTACCGCTCTCTACATAAGTACCGAAAAGACCAAGAGAAGTGACAGAATAGATGGGAAATATATAGTTTGGTCTATATATCTCTATATTAGGGGGGGGGGGTGTAAAGTATTTGGACAGTGTGAAGTCAGAAAAAAATTCTCACTTCATAAATTGCAGAATAATTGTAGCTAACACATTTTGCATGCACACCTGCTATAATTTACCCCTACCCCCCTAATATGCAAACACATAGCCCAAATTTGTTTCTAAAGTGTTATATTTTCATCATAGTTTGTTGTATCTCATTAGGATTAACCTAACTTCACTTCTTGAGTGGTTGTAGGTATATCATACAAGTCCACCGAAATTATATAGGTCCAGCGCATTCTGCCATCCGTCACTTGCCTTTGTGGCTATGAAACCGGTTTTCTCAGATCTTAGATTCAGGTCAAGAACATGAGTGTGTTCTGAATAATTATGTACCAGAAACTCCATTAATCCTTCAAACATAAGATTAGAAAATTATGCACTAAGAGAATAATCTCTGCCTGGAGCCATGGTTGCCAGAAATGAATCTTTCGAGTCAAAATGTCCCTTCTTCACCTT
This sequence comes from Artemia sinica, assembly GCA_027921565.1. Lineage (NCBI taxonomy): Eukaryota > Metazoa > Arthropoda > Branchiopoda > Anostraca > Artemiidae > Artemia > Artemia sinica. The sequence continues at coordinate 74,997,410 of CM051260.1, read as the reverse complement.
AAATGGCGTTTTGCCAGGCATTTTAAGATAGCATATACAGCAATTAAAAACAACTAAATTAAACAGGTTCGGATGTGAACTTTTTCACTGTGATTACGAATCGGCTCCGTCACCCTTTGGCCTTTAGCCTGTCACTGTTTATGCAAATCCTGCTTATCTGTATTTCTATTGGGAGTATCTGCTTGAATCCCCATTATTCTCCTTTTATCTGCGAAATTTTTAGAGACTCTTGCGTGTGAATTGTGTTTCGTTTTCTTTGATGTTCACTCAATTTTTCTTTCATTTTTTTCCAACGATGATGAAATTGTCGCCGATAAAGCGCCGTTGCAGTTTAAGCGGTGGGGTTTTGCTTATTTTTTCTGCAACCGTATCCCATAAAAACTGAAACATGAACAATCTGTTGCTACCTAAATAGAACTACACCTTCAATGGAAAGCTACATTTTCTTAAGCTGATAGGTGCCATATGTTTTAGCTTATTTTTGGCTGATTATCCACACGTTTTTTTTTTCAAATTTGGCACCCGCTCAAAACTAAATAACTGCATGGGGAGATCTTTTCATTAATTAAATTAAAAAAAAAAACAAGTTTTTCTAAACGAAATTAAGGAGCGACATTAAAACTTAAAACGAACAGAAATTATTCCGTATATGAAAGGGGCTGTCCCCTCCTCAGCACCTCGCTCTAAAAAAAATAGAGTTGTGAGAAAGTCAAACTTTAGCGTAAAGAGTGAGGCGCTGAGGAGGGGACAGCCCCTTTCATATACGGAATAATTTCTGTTCGTTTAAGTTTTAATGTCGCTCCTTACTTTCAGTTAAAAAAACTTGAATATTGGAAGCTATTATGATGACAGTGGTCAAATATGGTTCTGAAGCATGGGCGCTCTGAAAATTGGATGAAGATTTGCTAGATGTTTTCCAGAGAAATTGCACATGGATTGTTCTGGGTATCTAGCTGACTGACCGTGTTTCAAAGAGTAGGCTATACGAAAAGTATGGTTCATTCCTGCTTTCTAGGGCTATGATGAGATAAAGTTTGAGATGGCTCGGCCACGTTCTGTGGATGAAAGATGACAGATTGCCGAAGATTGTCCTTTTCGGTCAACCGTCTAGGGCTAAACGAAAAGCAGGTCGTCCGCAGTTGGGGTGGGAGGATGTCATAAAGAAAGATTTAAGGGAAATGAGAACTTCACTGGAGGATGTAAAGAGAGAGGCTTTGAATAGATTCCGATTGAACCCCTCTCCACCCCTACCCCCACCAAATATTTGCCAAACTCGTAAAAAGTAACGAAAATGCATATAAACAAATTTTTATGCGTTTTTATTTTTTTTTAAACACCCAGCCCTCCAAACAAAAATCGTTGATACATCCTTGCTAGGACCATATTTCCATAAAATGGTTTAAAAAGAATAATAGCCACACATAAAAAAACTAAGACATTAGAAACATTTAACAAAACGCCAAACCATTTGGGACCAATTTCAGGTGGTTAGAAAAAGGACCACTTAAGTAATGAAACCAAAAACGAACAGAAATTAAATAAACAATCATAGCAAAAAACATACAATATGCAAACCAAGCTTAAAACAAACAAAAATCCCTACAGACAAGAGTTTGGGTTTTACCTCCTCCTCTCACTCTGTAAGTCTAAAACCTACTCCATTGGCTCATCCATTAACAAAACAAGAAAAGTTTGCCTGCACCTTTTTAGTTTAACCTAAAAGGTACGGAATAAACTTAAAGTAAGCTAAAGGTCAAACTAAAAACTTTTAATATAAATAAAATTTAACTATTAAATCCAATTTTTGGAGTCAAAATTAGCACAACACAAAGATTAAGTAGATATGTCGTTAAGGTAAATGTTTCGCCTGAAACTAGCGATTTCGTGACAAGCCTACAGCTGTAACTTGCACTAAAAGAACAGGATGTTCATATCATCAGATTCATCAGTCTCAAGTATATTCATTCATTGAGCCAGAATTATGATATTACTCATAATTACTCTCAGAGAAGAATCTAAACTAGCTTGAAAAATAACAGAACTTTCAATAACACACTTTCATCCTTTAATCTAAAAAACTGAAAAACTATTAAAAAACTTTAATCTTAAAAACTCGTACATCAAACTCCAAGAACATGATTCGATAGATGTATAGAGTTGAATCTCAGCTATGGCATTGGAAGATGTATAGAAAAATAGCGAAATTGACCTTCTTTGGAGACTTCTAACAGATTTTCAACTTGTTTTTAATAAAAAAAAACCTGGTGGAGAGGAAGAAGAATCCAAACTTGCTTGAAAAATAGCAAAATTGTTCTTTTTGACAATTTTTAACAAAATTTCCACTTATTTTTAATCTAAAAACTCTGTACACCAAACTCCAAAATTATGATTCGATAGATGTATAGAACTAAATCCCAAATATGGTATAGTAGCAAAATTTTCATCTTTCGTTGAGACAGTAAAACGATACGAGGGCACAAAAATAACGAAACAAAACTTTCTAAGGGAATATAAACCTTAAGGAAGTGAAAACAAGAAAACAGCCCAGTGGAGAAGGCACTTTTGTTCCATCTCAAAATTTGTCTTATTTCGTTGAGAGGAAAACGGCACGAGAGGAGAAAAATAAAAAACAAAACTTTAAAAGGGAAGATAAACCTTAAAGTCGAAAAGAATAACAGAATCATTTTTGTCAGAATTAGCTAAAGTTAAAGTTTGTGCACCTGTTTTATTTGAAGAAACGACGCTAATTGATAAGAGTGGGGGGTTTAACCCAAAGCTATAAAGATTATAGCAATCAACAAATATTGTATTTAAAATCTTTAAAAATTTAAAGACTAATAGAGACGAAGGGTATTTCAAACCATTTCATATGATCAATTATTTCCATGAAGTTATATCTGAAAAAATGTAGTTTCTTGCATGACTTAGTATTTTTATTTTGCAAGTTTGTTTCTTAAAACTGCTGAAGATTTTTTTTTATATTAAGACTGCTGAAGATTGCCGTTGTGTTAACATAGACAGTACATAAAAGGCTCTTTGATTAAAATAATTGAGCAAGGCATTGTTCAGCTTTTCTAGTATTGTGAATATGCTGTGGCCAGGTTTTGGGCATCTTATTTCGAAATTCTTGTTTTGTCTAATATAAGATTTTGAGTTTTATTTCTGTTTTAAACCTGCCGCAAAGACAGAATCCCAAAAATTAGGTATTTGGTACTTTCGTTTAATTATTATAGTAGTTTGAGTTATCCATGTCTAAAAAACCCCGTCATTTTCTGTATCTGCCATATTATAGCGAAATTATGGCAGCAGGGAGGTAATACTTTTTCCAGAATTTGCATGAGTAGCTTTCCGCTGGTTTTTGATGTTTTACTTAAATTTTTTGGCTTAATCTAAAGACAATATACGATATTTCAAATAAAAAGTTTGCTATTTAGCTACGGGATGACAACAGGGTGGCCAAAACTTTTGGGACCCAAATGTCAAAATGAGCAAAAAGGGGAACTTTTGGCGTCCCTCCTGACAACTGGTGGCTCGGTTTCAAATTCAGGAACTCTAGTCCTAGCTACTTTTTTTTACAATCCAATCTTATGTTATCAAGCTTCAAAATACAAGACTGGAATTTTACAGGAAGCAAAGAACAGGAATACGACATCAAAACCCCAAAATTCCTAATTAATAAGAAAATACCAACCAGTAAAGCTCAAGTACAGTTTTCGCAAAACATTAGCAAACATCACAATTAAGTTGGCTAGTTGCTCTTCGAGCACTTTTGACTCTAAAAAAGTAAACTAGAACTTCCTATTTCCAATCGAATAAGTCCATTCCAAAGTTTATACGACCATCCTTTCCATTAAAACCTTGTATGTTAAAAATGCACAACTAGCATAAATTATAGCCCTTGCCCTAGGGCTATGGGGGGATTGACATCCCCAGAGGATATACTTTAAAGTATGTAAAAATTCCCTTTTTTCAGAGAGTGGCATTTTTAGACTCTAAAAATGTCCTGGTGTCACCCTAGGTGAAAAGGTGAAATAAGCCCCTAAACCATTATTTGGCAACCCTGGTCAAAACCAAATTAATATTTTGCGTTAAATAAAGATACTTGTAAAGATCTGTTTTGATCATTAATCATACCAATATTCATCAGAACGGTAAACAGGAGAGGAAGAAAATACTCGCTTAGGAGGAAAAGACTATTTAAAACTCGCTTATCAATAATTTTAATAATCTTCATTTACTTAACCAGGAAGAAGTCTTCCACACTATTAGTCTTTTCAGACGGCCTTCAGTACGATAAAGCAACAATTTCTTCAAGTCCCACAGGCAGTCACATGCAGAGGAACTTGGTATGGCGAGGAGGAGGGGGAGGTAAAAAATGCAAAAATAAGCAAACTATACAAAACATAAAGGAAATAACGGGATAAATACTGAGAGTCTAAAGTATTTTTGGAGGGAGCAACTCCCCCTCTCGTACGTGAATGGTATGAGGCATCTGTGTTGGCCTTGTACACAGCCTTAAAACATATTCTTTAGGTAAAACCTGTTTTTTCTACTGTCTGGAAGACATGGGCAACTAAGAAACATCACTTTTTCTGGTTAATTCAACAAATTGACATATATCAAGAAAAATATTCTACAATGATAATGAGCAAAGATCGCCAGAAAAGCCATCATGGTTCTCACAATAGCGGGAACTCAGTAAAGAGCGAAGCTCAACCCACAGTAAAAATGAAAAACCTATTGAAAAAAACTGTATTACGACCCTATTTGGTGCTATTTCTGGGATGGAAAGGGCGGGAATCATAACAACTGCACCACTGAAATCTGCATGATCAAAAACCCTTGACGGGAGGCTTATAATCCCCCTCTTGAATATTCCCCCCTGGCTGATAAGTAGAAAAAATCCGATAAAAAGGGCCTAATGAAAAAAAGAATATTTGTTTCAGGAACTGTAATTTCTGTTAATTTTAACAGTGAAAGTTAACTAAGAAAACACATTTTCACTAACTTTTAAAAAGAGCAGGAAACGCCTTGAAAGTGACGTCGGATCGAAATGAAAAGTTTATTATTGAAGTCGCTATGGCCGAAAACCCTTGACTGGAGATTTACAACCCTTCATCTCAAAAACTTCGACCCTGACACCATATTTAAAATACAGTTTTTTTTGCGCTTGCTACCAATGCTTTCAATATAAAATTCAGGTATGCACTCCCCTTTACTAAAGGGTCGGCTTTCAACACCCTAGAAGTCAGTTTTGATCATAGATATAACCAGATTTTGTTAATTTTTATTTTGTTATTTCAATTTTGTAATTTCTGTAGGAAATATGTTTGTCACTATAGTGTCTTTCATTTTTTGTCATTCTATTGCCGCACTTTTGCAAAGAGCACACCGTCATCTCCGAAACCATCTCATGAAAAATATGCCAATTGATAATGATTTTTAACTTCTATTTTCAACGTCAAAATAACTTCAATTGGCTTTGTAAAACACTCATAGAATTAAGTTTATCCACAGACTGTAATCTACGGAAATGAGCATTTTGAGCAATACATAGAATTTTTAGAAAAAAAAAAACACAAAAAATACTTGAAAAACCGCAGGCGTGATGCAGAAAATTGCAATCATCTTTACTTTTTCTTCCTGATAATGAGTTTCAACCCACTTGCTACAGTTAAAATTATATTTTACAATTTCTTCTTCTTCTACGAAGAAAAAGATTTTTTAAACGCATTTTTCTACATTTTTTTAAAACAAAAATTTCCAAACGTTTCTTTTTCGTTTCTACAAACACTTTTTCTACAAGGAACATATTTTTTCTAAAATGTTGAATATTATATATATATACTAAACATTTCTCTCTGAATCTGTCTGGAGTCATCAAACGAGTCTATCATCCAAATATGACACGTACACAAAAATAAAATCAGTGGATTTCCAAATTTCGGGGAGGAGGGGGTAAAAGAGTAAAATAATCACAACTTATATGAAATACACACTGTTATCCCTCGGGATTCTTATCTACATGACACGTTGAATTATTTTCACGAATTAATTATATCTATTAATTAATTAATAGATATTAATTAATTATTAATTAATTATATTATTAATTAATTAATTAATTATATCGAATTAATTGACACGTTGATCACGTTGAATTATTTTCGTTTTATTGCCTAAAAATTCCACATTTTCTTGTCACGTTTATTGCATATATGCAAAGAACTAAACAATCAAAAATTTATTTTCAAAAACATATCTTTTATTGAAGTAAACAGAGAAGATGAAATAAGTACTTCATAAAAAAATATCAAAAACCACGTTTTACAAATGGACTAAAAAGTGCAAAATAAATCTTTCGGTTCCAAAGAATACTTTTGATATACATACTGCAAATTTTCTGAATATTGTGAAATCTTTTACTCAAATTTGTAAAAATTTCTTAAAATTTAAACGTGGTGCGTGTTTTTAGTACTGATATCTAACTATCTAAAATGCATACCACGTTTAAATTTTTAGGATTTTTTTTTTACAATTTTGAGTAAAAGTTCGCAGCGTTCATAATATTCAGAAAATTTTGAAGTATGTACAAGGTCGTATCAAGAGGGGGGAGGGTAGGGGGTTTGACCCCCCCGCCCCTGAAATGTTTGTCAGACTCGCAAAAACGTTACAAAAATGAATATAAACACATTTTTATGCGTTTTTTGTACCCCCCCCCCCCCTCAAAAAAATACTTTAGCACTCTCCCCCCCCCTCCAAAAAATAAGTCCTGGATACAGCCCTGAGTATGTATATGAAAAGTATTCTTTAACACCAAAAAATTTATTTTCCCTTTTTAGTCAAATTGTAAAACGTGGTTTTTATTTTTTTTATGAAGCATTTATTTAACTTTTTTTGGTCTCCGGATTAAGAAAATCCGGAGTATGATACACAATGGTCCGGATCCGGAAAGATTCAAATATACCCGAGTATCAAAATGTTAGGTAAAGCAGAGTTGTATACAAATTTTCAGCCAAATCGGATGAGAGGAATGGGTCGAAATAAGCATCTCAAATTTTGATGACAGAGAAACCAAGTTAAGTAAAACGTGGTAAAAAGATGAAACGGAAAAGAATTAGCTCTTCGCAGGCTGTGCAACATATATTTACTAAACTAGCTCACATAAACAGATTCTTGATATTTTGCTAAATTTCTGGAATTTCAAAAAAACTAGTGCAAAAAAACTAGTGAAAACACAAAACCACGCGGAAAACAGGGAGCGGAAGAGACCTTAAGTAGTCGGGAGAAAATAGAACACTAATTTATAAGGCTCTCAAGTGTCTTTCACCAGCTATGATACCGTTAATTTATAACATAAAATTCAAATTTATCAAAAACTCAAGCAAAAGCAAGATATTTTGTTTTCGCAAATAAAACGTGATAAAGCGGCCTAGAAAAGTGACAGACTGGGTTATAAGGCAACCCATTGATTTTAGTAACCCTTCCCAACAATGTTCACACCATCTAAAAGTCATACCAAATTAAACGAATTCAAATCAGGGAAAAGCATCATAAAACACAGTGATATATGCCTATAGCAGAATATCATGGGACATTAACGATTATCCGTAATACCCAGGTTTCTGTTCCAAAGCAGGTTGAACTAATCAGCCCCAAATACCAGTATGTTTAAGCATAAAATGGATTTAATTAGTATATTACATATCTTCTAGGCAAGACCATACCCAGGAGTTCTTTCAGGGGGAAGGAGTATTTTTTTAGCTGAAGAGGAGGAGGGGTACAAAAAAACTTGAAAACGAATAAAAAATTTGTTTATATACATTTTTGTTTCTTTTTTACGAGTCGGACAAAAAAAAACTTCAGCAGGTTGGGTTCAAACCCAGTAACCCCTCCCCCTGGATACGGCCTTGCTTCCAGGAGTATTAAATATAAAAAAAAACAAGTTTTTTTAACTAAAAGTAAGGAACGACGTTACAAATTAAAACGAACAGAAATTATTCCATATATGAAAGGGCCTGTCCCCTCCTCAACGCCTCGCTCTTTACGCTAAAAGTTTTTTATTGTTTAAAAAAATAGAGTTGTGAGAAAGTCAAACTTTAGCGTAAAGAGCGAGGCGTTGAGGAGGGGACGGCCCCTTTCATATACGGAATAATTTTTTTATTTAATTTTTGAATGTTTTTGAATTAATGCAGATTTTAATTTTGGCTCACCCTACATGAATAACAAAACAAAATTTACATATTAATTTTACTTTTATTTGGTTAAACGGCTTTCTCGAAACTTGTTTAATTTTATCACAGTTTATAGACAGTAAGCTTATCGCAGATAATTTCTGGTCTTCGGTCTCGGTGCGAACAAAAAGCTCCTCCCACTTGTTTCTGCCTCAGCGGATTAGTTTGTTATCGTCAATCACTGAGAAATGGTTACCAAGTGCATTATTCGTAATAGCGGGTTTCCACTTGTTTCGTGTCCAAGAGAAATCTGACTTGTCTACCCGTGAAAAGATCTGATAACGCCTATGTTTCTATCTGCAAAAACGTTCCCCGGAGCACTCGCACCCCTGTCTGGGTTTTTATAATGGGAGAGATAGAGAATGATCATACTGCTAATTCTATAAACTGTGAATTTTATTTACGAACGTTTTTATTAGCAATAAATATACGTAACTTACGAATTAACTTACGTAACGAACTTCTATATTCATATATTATTAATACGTATATTAGGGGGTTCGCCCCCTAGTAAAAACCTTGCTCTTTAAGCTAAAGTTCGAATTTTGTGACAATTCTTTAAAAATGACCCTTAATCACAAAGGCCGTTAATTAGAATAAATAGCTCTTATGAAAGTGCTAAAAAATCTTTGGCTTAAAGAGCGAGGTATTGACTAGGGGGTGAACCTAATCATATACGTCATATTTCCTGTTCGTTTTAGTTTTGATGTTGCTCCTTACTTTCATTTGAAAAACTTGTTTTTTTTATTTAATTTCTGATCTTTTTTTAAATAATGCTGGGAAATCCGGCACCCCCTTCATAGCAATGTCCCTTCCCCCATGAAAACTTCCTTCATGTAAAGATCCTCCCGCATAACCGCCGACCCCCCCCCAATACCAGAAAAAATTCCTCCTGAAAACGTCTGTATATTTCCCAATAACCAATAACAATGGGTAAAGTTCATAACTTTCAGCCCTCCCCCCGGGGTTTTCAGGGGATTAAGTCATCCTATAAGACATAGTTATGATATTTTCGACCATTCTGAACAAAATGGCTATCTCAAAAATTTGATCAGGCGACTTTGGAAAAAAATGAACGCGGGAGGGGGCCTAGTTGCCCTCTATTTTTTTGGTTACTTAAAAAGAGCACTAGAACTTTGAATTTCCGTTCCAATGAGCCCTCTCACGATATTCTAGGACCACTGGGTCGATACGATCACCCCAGGAAAAAAAAAAAACAAAACAAAAACAAGAAAACAAATAAACACACATCCGTGATCTTTCTTCTGGCAAAAAATGCAAAATTCCACATTTTTGTAGATAGGAGCTTGAAACCTCTACAGTAGGGTTCTCTGATACGCATAATATGATGGTGTGATTTTCATTAAGGTTCTATAGCTTTTAGGGGGTCTTTTCCCCTTTTTTTCGAAAATCAGCCAAATTTTCTCAGGCGCGTAACTTTTGATGGGTAGAACTAAACTTGATGTAACTTATATATTTGAATCGAAATTAAAATCTGATTCTTTTGATGTACCTATTGGCATCAAAATCCCGTTTTCTAGAGTTTCGGTTACTATTACTATTGAGGGTTACCATGTGCATGCACAAACTTAAAAAGCTTTTAATGATTTTAACCTGAAAAGGGGTTTTTCGCATTACGCAGGCCAAATATGCCAGTATAATGTTCCCAAACTTTTCATTTCCGCGTTAGATAGGTATTCCGCATTACATGAAGAAATTTATAGGTTTTGTTAAGGGACCAAATACTGTTTCCGCGTGTGTCAGGTTTTCCGTTTGTGCAAGTTCACTATAGGCAGGTTTCACTGTACTTTATTTTTCTACTGCACAAAATATCCTTAAGCGGTTTATATTTCTACTCTATAAAGTCACATATTTTTTTGTGCTTTCCGCAAAGTGCCAAGTTTTGAAAACTATATAAATTAGGAAAATAATACAAATCAGTTTATTTGAGCTAGTTTTACAATTTTTCCATTTTAAGAATCACCTTCATTCCTATACAGCTGAAAAAACTTGTGTAAGAACAAATTAAGACTTTTAGAAAGTCCCGTGTGTTAATAACTTCTACGAATATATGCCAGCAGTCAAATCATTCACAGATCATTTACTGGCAAAAATACAAAAGGGTCGTTATAATAAGGGGGACGAAAAAAATATGGTATTATTTCCGCTAATGAACTATAATTGTCAGAAAAGCTATACATTAGTGGTCGCAAGCATTGACAATTTCTACAAATATATGCCAGCTGACAAATCGTTCACTGACTATTTACTAGCAAAATCACAAATGGATCGTTATAACGAAGTGGACTAAAAATATAGTATTTGTTTCCGCTAAACAATACATAATATAGTATATTATACTAATTCCGTCTATTCAAAGAGATGTTCGTTGTACCTGCATCGTTAAGCAAAATGCAGTCGAATCATCTTTCTGTGAAAGTCGCTCTAATGCGACTAATTTTAAAGTCTTTAAAAATATTAGTCGTAAAGCATAATGTGAATCCGTGTAACCAAAGTACCCAAAACAATTATACAATCTGGATCTAATGCGGCGTGAATGAGTAATTCTAAGCAAAAGCCTTCCCCATTTGATAGATTGGAGCAATCCTTGTTTTCAGAAACAAAAGGGATTAGCAACTCAACAGAAACAAGATCTTCTCGAAATCCTCGATATCTTGAATTATTTTCAATCCCCTTGGAAAAATCTGTCCAAGTCAAAGAAAAAAAAAAGTATGCATAACTTGAAATAATTTTGTGGTTATATTTCACCTCTGTAGATAAAGTCGTTATTTAATTTTCACTTTACCTCACAAGACAAAGTTTACCTATGTATTTTAAAGTTTTTACAACGGAACTCTGTTAAGCGAAACCCCGATACGCTGGCTGCAACGTGTAAACTTCGATATGTATTAATTTTGTTCAACATATTTGTATCAAATTCTGTTAATATTAAGGTGTCTATTTCCTAGCGAACTAAATTTGTTATTGACAATTGAAAGTCAAGACTTGACATTTGGAAGTCAAGTCTTGATATATCAAGTCTATAATAAACTGATTAAGTTATTCTTAATTTTGTAATGGATAAATTTAGGAATAATTGTTTTATGTAGAATGTTTTATGTTAAGGAGTTTTATGTAGAAATACCTCAATAACTCAAACTATACGTAACTCGAAGAAAAATCGTGGTCTCGTGAATTTCGAGTTAGCGAGAACCGACTGTATAGTTAAAATAAGTATCTTTATATTCGGTAGAATCCTTTCGAGCTTTATCTATAGGTTCTCAACCCTAATGTGACAGTGAATCTGGGCTTGGGCAACACTTATAAAAGTTGATTATTAACTTGGAACGATTTTAATATTTTAAAACCCAAATCTTTATAAAATTCAAAAGTTTAAAATACAAATCGAAGAGTATGGGTAACTTTAAAGAGTGGAAACTGGCACTAGTATCGACAAAAAAAACGTCAGCGCCATCAAGCGTTTCTTTGTATCCTTTTCAGTGTAATAGTAATTATAAGAAATAATTTACTTGGCTAAAAATTACTAAAAATGTAATTAATCAAAATAGTGTAGTAATAAGTGTATGATCTCAGTTACTGGTAGAAGAAGCATTATAAATCTAGTAAAAATGCCAAAAACGTCAAATATTAGATGGCATTGGTGGCTTTTATTGTGGATGCTAACGCCAGTTTCCGCTCTTGTAAGTTACCCATACTCTTTAATTCAAACGGTAACCCTGTTTTTTGAAAAACAGAGACCCTGAATCACTGTAGAGAAATTTATAGAGTACGATCGTCTCCTATTTCAACCATTAGACAAAGCCGGACTGGGATGTTGCTCCTCCGGAGAATATATAAACCAGAAGAAACATAAGCGACATTATATTTTTTCATGGGTAGGCACGCGTGTGGCATCGGTATTCACAGCCTGGAGAACAGGAAAAAAAATAAGACGAATCAAGCGTCTAGGGAGTAAGGAAGAATGCAATACGCTGAAGAGATAAAAAAGAAAAAGGAAATAATTGGTCTGGCTGTAATAATGCAAAAGATAAAGATAACATTGGTTTGAGAATGGAAAGAAAAACAAAGAATGAATTTATAAGGATAATCAAGGTAAAATAAGTTTTATTTGTTTAATAAGTTTTATTTGATAAGTTTTATTTGAACAATGTCATAATAGTTTTTAATAGGTTAATAAGTTAATAATATTAACTTATTAATAGGTTAATAAGTTTTATTTGAACAATGTCATAACGTGATGACAATTGATAAGGAAATTTGGCACTTCGCATTGATATCTATTATGTTACGTCATATTAAAGCTAAATAATTAATCTACAACAAATTATGCAAGCAAGGCCATTGGTTGATCTAGTGAGGGGCCATACCCCCTCCCTCTGGCTCCAAACATGCCCTGGACAAAACAAAGTTTTATTAGAAACTGACAAAAAAACTTGGTAACTAGAACGATTAAATACCAAACTTGCACGTAACCCGAAACTGGAAAGACAATGAAAAGAATTGTGAGGGTTAAATTAATGATTCATAAAAAAATGCATTCTGATGAGAAACTTTACGTAATTTGCAAGTTCGTGGCAGAATATTTACAACAATAATAAAAACAAGCATTGCTTTATATTCTTCTTATAATACATATACAATTCTTTTGATGTTCTTCAATTTTCTGAAAACTCACTAAGAATTTCACGACAAACAGTTTTTAACAGACGTTTGGTGTTTTCTTGGATAGGGCTATAGGCCACTAGTTATTAGAAGAAAAAAAAAGGCCCCTCTCTCAGTATTTATGAAATTCCGGCTATTTCCCTGTTGTAGTGTTGATTAGAAGTTAGTACTAAAGATTCCTGTATTTACTAAAATTTTATCCAAACCCCCTTTTAGAAATCCTGGATGGGTCACTCAGTTAAGTCATAAGTCAGACCTGTGAGATGGGAAAGTAGCGAGCAAACCACTTCGCCGGCTCACCTCCTATTTTTCTACTTTCGCAATCATGAATAATACAAATTTGCAGCATTACTCAAAGTTGCTCGAGCTACTGAGAAATATACACTGGCTCGTTTACACAGAGAAAATGAGAGGAGCGTTAATACGCGTCAAGACTGCAGTAGACAAATATCTTTCAGGATGAGCCTACTGTATAAATTTATCTACAGTGCTTTGAATGTGACATTAGATTGACTACGAAATTGTGTTTTATTATACATTATTAAGCACGTTCTATGGACATCGAAACTACCAGGCCTAAAATTCCGTAAGTGGAAGTAAAATTTGGCAATACCCATGAAGAAGACTCCACTTTCCCCTAAGGGAGGAATAAGACCTGAGAAATTCGACGTACAAGGAACTTATTGTGAAAAGGAACGCATTTACTAGCTCAATTTAATTTAAGATGGGAATTGAAACAATTTCTATGCAGCTTACCAGGACCTTTGAATGAATATTATTCAGTTAAACCACAAACCCTCGTGCCATTTAGTTGTACTACAACTATATCTTAGCTGCGATGTAGAGGGGCAAACGAGTACTGGCCTTTGCAGCGAGAGCTACTCCCCACAACAAAAACTGCTACCTAGTTAAATATAATTTTGTAAAAACTAGTACAAAAGGTCCCTACTAGTTTGGTGGCGTGACTCTATTAGCTCAGCCAGAGTCAGCCCCGCTCCAAAATGAATACCTGTAGAAATCCGCGGAAGGTATACAGGAAGGGTATACAGAATCACAAATGGCTGGCTCTCAACCCCCTTCTGCACCTCTTGGTTGAAGGGCCACAAAACAGAGGTCAGCACCGTTGGTATCGACCGTCAAGCCTGACAACGCAAGAACCAAACCCAGATACCGCTTGTTGCCACTTTAACAAATGGAGATGTATTTTTCAAATGGCATTGGTTTGAAATAAAAAACAGAAATATCGATTAAAAGTCCTTTTAATTGTTTGATATGACAGATTAGAAAATAATATGTAATTAAGGAAGAAAGTAAAACGTTTCAGCACAACACATTGTCCAGCAACACTAAGTGACCGCATCTTTCTGAGTGTCAATAAGATTGCTTAAAATTGTTTTTTTAGTGGCAGAAACAGGCCCAGATAGAGATTTTCCAACAGGATTAAAAAAAAAAAATCCCATTTCGTTTTACACCAAAAATTGACGAAGGAAGTATAAACATTTTTTACGTGAATATACCTGCCTTTTATTGGTAGCTGAATAGCTTCACTTAGTCAGGTTTGGGTCTCAACCCAGATATTTGCATACTATTCTTTTATTACTAGTTGGAATTATTCTCCGTTTTTTCTTCGTTAGCTAGTGTGCTTAGCCAGTGTGGTCTTTGAAATAATTTACGTACACGTCTGGGGGTAGGAATTATATCAACATTCTGGTGAAAGAAAAGGCCCTAAAATGATCATGGAGGGCGGAATGCTTGAGGTGAAGATTATGTTTAATTAATTACAATAGTCAAACGTTTAGTACAAGTTTTTCCCTGAAGATGCTAGTCTTCAAGAAACCTGAAAGCTTGGCACTGACAACTCTTTTTTTTTTACCCTTTGTGAAAATAAAAGGGTAAATATATTTGATATAACAAAACCTTCTACTTTCGCAGTAAAAATATTTTCTGTGAAGAGCTTTGCATAATCTTGTATCTTCTTCCATTTCTCACCAATTTTTTTTTCAAAAACGGTGTTTGATCTCCAATTTCTAGTTAAAATTAAACATGAGAAATATCTTTATTTCTCATGTTAAAGTGCCCTCTTTGGAGAAGTAAACGAGGAAGAAAAAATAACAACGAAACCAATAGCCTCGAATACCGGGAGTTAAAGTCATTTGTATTCTCACCATGGCCGTATCCAGGATTTCGTTCGGGAGGGGGTGGGGGTGGTGGAAGTGGTTCTACGAAAAAAATTCTTTTAACCATCAAAAATTTGTTTATATGCATTGTTTATAGGCTTCCTACTGGCCATGGCCAAAGGCATTGAAAAAAATCTTTTTTCAAGATTTTCGTCTTTGTTTTAATATATATGTATTTCTCTTAGTTTTAGAAAAACTGAAGAAACCATGATATATTCAAGAACCGAAGGTTTATCCTAATCAAAGATAAAAAAAAAAATCTCGTACCTGGGAAAGGAGGAATCAAACAGAAAAATTTTGAGCCCTAGGTAATTCATATTTTTTATCAACGCCCTCCAACTCATAAGTTTTTCTCCAACTCGTGGAAACGTAAGAAAAATGCACATAAGCAAATTTTTATGAGTTTTTTTAAAAAGAAATTTCTGTAAGCCCCCCGCCCCGAACAAAAATCCTAGATACGGTCTTGATCTTTATGTACCTTTTTTCTTAATGCCTTCTCGTGTTTGATGTTTCTGGGCAAAGTTGGAATTCAGTTTTGATTTGTTTAAAGCGAGTTGCACTTTTTCTGGCTTGAGTTTTGGCAGGTAGTCAAAGGAGGGCGGCTGGTGGTCATTTTCTTTTTTAGTTTGTTTACGCGTATTTTATCTCCTGTTTTAGCTTTGCATTCCCGGCCACGGAGTCTTTCTTTCGGAGGGTATATAATGTTCTATGACCTTTTATTGTTTAATTTTGTTTGTTGACTCTACATGAATAATAAATATCTGCATATCCTACATTGATCTATTGGTCAAGCTTGTGAAGTCAAAAATTAATAATATCCTGTGAAACTTTATCGACGAAAGTTACCACCCCCCCTCCCTCTCCCAAAGGCATCTACATAGAACCATCTAGCTAGCTTGGCTTGGCATGAGAATACTGAGAATCTCGAGAAAAAATGAAATATTGTACTAGCTTCATATGTATAATATCACACATTTAAAATACGTTTATATATATACTTTGTTAGGACTAAAAATATGATACAAAAGGCCTGGTTTTCCTTTCCAAAATTTTTATCCTAGAAAACAACAATATTAAAACGTTTAAAATAAATATTTTGAATTTTGCCAGGTGACAAAGCTACAGAGAACCGACAGATCACGAGAAGAAATGAAGCAAATATGCACAGAACACCGGCTATTAACCGCTCTGTCTATTTTAGTAAACCCTTTGATTTTCAAGAATATATTAAAACGGATAGAAACATCATCTTTTGAATCTTGTTATTGCAGCAATGTTAAAAAAGCTAAAAGTACACAATATTACGAAATACAGCCTATAATTAAATTAGTTGAGCGTTATAATTATACGAAGAGACAAACTAACTCGGAACGAAAGAAAAAAAAAAAAAAAACAACAAAAAACAGTTAATTTACAATTTTCCATAGCATATTGATAACATCACTTTTTAAAATTGGTTTTCATTTATAGAGCAAATTAAAATAGATTCTGACAGGAGTCGAATTTCACTTCAGCCGCCGAATTTTAAGTCGCCCGACAAAAATTTCTCTTCTAATCGGCAAATATTCAGATCGTCCTGTTTCATACCAGAACTAGAAATATCGTTTATATGGAAATAAAATTCGGCTATACAGCCGGCTAAACAAAATCTTCCTGGTTTACGTACCGGTAAAAAACTAAAATACAGCAGGTTTAAGATAGGTTTATTTCACTTCGGTAACGGAATTTCATGTCGCCCGATAGAGCGAATATTCGATTCAGATCGGAATTTTTTCAAATCCTTTATACCATACAGCAGTACAATTTGTTGCACAGCCAGTTAAAAATACGCTTCCTGTTCATACACCGATAAAAACGAAACAAATTGAGCGGGTTTAAGCAACTATCTGTCAGGATATAAATTTCATTTCGGCAGCCGAATTTAACATCGTCTGACGGATATTGTCTTTATGTTTGCGAACATTCGGTTTACTCCTTTATCAGGTCAGATTAAAAAAAAAATTATATGGCCGTAAGATTTGCTTGCACTGCTAGCAAAAATGAGAACTTCCTATTTATGTACTGGTAAAAACAAAGTATTAGTGCCATATTTCTTTAGAAACACAATCAAAGGCGCCTTCTTTTAAGGAATTTTCAAGAAAACTTCAGATAATTTCACTTTCAATCAGACAGAATTCAAATAGCAACATCGATTGGGGATTTCCCCTTCACAAAATTCACCGTTCTGTCAGAACTTGGTTTCACAAATTTCCTTTACTATTATCTTAACTTCAATTTGAATCACAGTCAAAAGCATGTTTCTACTTTCAATTAGAAACTTTTCCAAAAGAACCATTTCAAAAGAATCTAAAAGTTCTTCCAAGAGAATCTAAAAGTTCTTTCGTCCCAAGTCAAAAACTAAAGAACAAAAGATACAAAATGCCTAGTTTAAATAAACCCAGTTAAAACAGATAATCACACAATCCTAGCGAATCATTTCAGTATATTTCTGCTTATGTTTTGTCAGCATTTCCGTTACAGTCACTAGCTTCTTTATGGTGGGCTAAAAAAGAAAACACCGATTTAAAAACCAATAAATTTAGCAAGATGTAATAAATAGTTAGAAGATAAACGTATTATTGGGGCATGCAGATCAGGGTTGCAAACTGTCGAAGTCTAAAAAGAGAGCAAATCAAAGCCAAAAAAGAGTGATTTTTGCTCAAAAAGACTGCAAGTCTAAAAATTTCGGCATCCTATCTTATGCGGCCCCTCTGAGGTAAAGAAGATTGCATTTCCCTCGAAAAAAGTGGAAGTTGGCAACCTTGTTCCTTGGGTTACATGCTCTTATGACGAATAGGCCAAATACTGACATTTAAAGAGAATGAAAACTGCAACCAAAAAGAGTTATTTTCACTCTTCCGCATCCCCTCTGAGGTAAAAAAAAGAGTGCATTTCACACGAAAAGGGTGCAAGTTGGCAACCCTGATGCAGATACCCTAAAAAAGGAAAAAGGAAAAAAGAGCACTGTTAAAATAAAATTCCAAAGAAAATGAACTGGAATAGTTCCTAACTTTGTTCCTTGCCAAAATATCTGCTTTATTCCCGTTTTCCCCTTCACTGGCTAAAAATCGCTTTTCGTCTACATTTTTCATAAAACGGTGGTACCGAATACTAAAAGTTTCTTGGAATCGCACCTTCCGAGAAAGTATCGAGATCTGAGAACACTTCACAACAGTTTATTTATACCGGAACGGTCCATAAATTCGACAAATTTATTTTCTGTTGTTAATTTGTTCTTTTACACTAAAAATCAAGAATCAAATTTACCCCCGGTATTAAACTACCTGGCTGTTTCTCAAACAGTTGCTACCGAATGCTAAAGTATTCTTGGAATCACGAATTCCGGGAAATTATCAATATTTAAGATCACTTCACGACATTTTATTTATACTCGATTGTCCATAAACTTGTTATATTTAGTTTCTTTGTTGTCTTATTGTTTATTCGTTTTCATTTTTTGTAAGCAGTTGCTACTGAATACTAAAGCTTTCTTGGAATCACGAATTCTGGAAAAATATCGAGATTTAAGATCGCTTCACAGCAGTTTGTTTATACCCAATCTGTCCATAAGTTTTACACATTTACTTTCTGTAGTTAATTTGTTGTTTTGCAGTGGAAATCAAAAATCAAACTGACCCCTGGTATTACACCACTCGGCTGTTTGTAAACCAGTTGCTACCGAATGCTAAAGTTCTAACAGAATCACGATTTCCGGGAAAGTATCGATATTTTAGATCGTTTCACTGCACTTTATTTACGCTCGATGTTCCATAAACTTGGCATACTTGGTGTTTGTGTCGTCTTACTGTTTATTCATTTTTTTTTTCGTTTCCATTTTTCGTAAGCAGTTGCTACTGAATACTAAAGCTTTCTTGGAATCACGAATTCCGGGAAAGTATCGAAATTTGAGATCGCTTCACAGCAGTTTGTTTATACTCGATGTTCCATAAACTTGACATATTTAGTTTCTGCGTTGTCTTATTGTTTTTTTTTTTCATTTTCATTTTTCGTAGACAGTTGCTACCGAATACTAAAGGTTTCTTGGAATCACGAATTCTGGAAAGATATCGAGATTTGAGATCACTTCACAGCAGTTTAAATTTATACCCGATCGATTCATAAATATGGCATATTTGCTCCTGGAAACTGTTCCTCCGAATGTAAGTTCTTTGTTTAGCACAGATCGATTAATTCCTAACCTAAAGAGGTCAGAATTTATGGTTTTTGAGAGAAGTTCAAAGTCAGTAAGCTGCGTATTACTTGAAAATATTAATGTCAATATAATATTAATATTCCTTAAAAAGAGTTGATGTTGTTACACTATGCATATACTTAAATTCAACTCTGCTATTTAAAGAGCATATCAGCAAACCTAGAGCAACAGTGTCGAGAAATCTTGATTATTTGCATAAATTAAAGTTTGTATTTCCATACCAAATCATGAGCACTTTATATTTTCCGCTCACTAATTTTTCTTTCAAGTTTTGCTCGAGTGTTTAGATGTAGACTTCCCCTACAGATTCCTGAGGGCTAGAAGTTATGGAAAAGAACTCAAGACAAATTTAGATACTATCAGATTTAGCAAGAAAATTGCCATCAACGCTCACATTTAAAAAGATTTTGAAGAGGATGGCTCTTCCATTTTATAAAGAATTTTAAGAATATGATTCTTCCAGCAGTGGACCATTCTCATATTTTGCATGTTTTGTATTTTTTTTTTTTTATTTTAAAAGAATTTATAGAAGATGGCTCTTCGAGCTTGCAGTAGTGGACTATTCTAATATTTTGTATTTTTTCGTGATAATCATTCCTTTTTCCAGTTACTGTTTTCCTTCAGCCTCCCTTCTTTTTGAGAGATTATACATTTTGTTCTTGTTTCTTGCGATAAAGGAGACGCATTCTGTTCTACATTTCTGTCTGCCTTTTTACAAGTTGATATGCATATATGTCAATCCAAATAAAATATTCATATTTATTCCCTGTAGTTAATTTGTTCATTTCCACATCAAATCAAACTGACCCCTGATATTAAACTACCCAGTGGTTTTCTAAACAGTTGCTACCGAATGAGCTACTATCAAATGCTAAAGTTTTCATGGATTTGCCATTTGTTTTGGGCGGGCTAAACCATAGTATTTACTGAACATTATCAAGATAACGGTAGATATTCTGTCCGAATTACCATTTGTTTTCATAAATTCTATCACTTTATTTATTTCATTCGGCTTTTTACCTAATTTGGAATTTGAGCTGGTAAAATCGCTACCTTTACAGACTGAGAGCGAGATTTCGAGCAAGTCGAGATTTCAGCGTGTCATGTCAGTATTTGCATCTACTTTCACTCATCTCATTCTTCCCATCTTTCGAATTTAAATTATACGAGTCGCCCCCATTGTCATTACGCAATACTGTTTGCCACGTCAAAAAAAAAATACTGAAGGAGGAGTGGGCCTCTCTCCATACATGACACTACTGCATCTTTACGCTAGTTGACTAAAAGGACAAGTCTTTAATATTTTGGTCATTATCGATTTTAAGCTTTAGGTTTTAATTTTCCAATTTTTCTTACTAAATATTTTTTTTCTCGGTTATCGAGGTCGGCTTTTCACTTTCTTTACTGTATTTTTCATACTAATAACAGCTCAAGACTTCCTTGCCGAAATATTTACATTTTGTCCGGTTTCATTCCATTGGCTGTAAACTATCCTTGTTCTGTTTCCCGCTGTTTCTTGATTTAATCATTATGTCAAGCCTGAGTGTTCTCAGAACCTGCTTAAAACTTGCAAAAGGGCAAGAGTGAGGAAAGAGTAGGAGACGAATAGAGCGTAAGATATGAGAAAAATTAAGAGAAGTGAGCAACAAATAAGTTGAAAAAGTAAGATTGTAGGGCTGTTGAAGTAAGAAATGTTCACCCTTGATTCCAAGAAAAACTATAAACGCCAAAAGACTAAGCCTTAGGGCCTAAGTCTTTAGGATCATAATCCTAGGTTATAAACTTTAAGATTTTTAACCAAACTTTGGATTTAAGTTTGGGACCTTTTGGACTACAACCCTTGGTTATAAACTATGAACTTTGAACAAACATTGCACTAAACTTTTGGGCCTTGGACTCTAACCCATAATTATAAACTTTGGGCCTTTGACTAACTCTTGGATAAGACTTTCCTTTTTACTTGACTGTTTTTCTGTTTTTTTCACATATGCTATTTCGACTTAAAATGTACTCAAAGAACCAAAGAACTTCTTAGTGATAAAAAATTTCAATTCTGTAATATACAATAAAACACGAAATATAATGTAATATAACATAATCAAACTATAACTGAAAACACAACTTTATATAAGCATATTTTTCCACCTTTTATAAAATAAAGGCACCCACTGGATAAAAAAAACCCTTAAGAGAACTTGTAGAAGCAAATTATCTTTTTCTGAAAGAAAAAGATAATAGGTGTCGTATTCCTGGTAGTGATGACGATTCTCCGTATTAACAGTGGTCAAATCCAACTGCGAAACGGAGATGTTTCAAAAGCCTGAGGAATATATGCTAGGTATTTCCCAGAAAATCGTAAAAGGATATTTTCAGGTACTTGTATGACAGACTGTATGCAAACAATAAGATGTACGGGAAATGTCGTTTGTTCCCATTTTCCAGGGCTTTAGTGAAAGAAACATTAAGATCGTTACGTCTCACTTTCCGAATGAAGTATGATAATTAACAGAAATCTTAGTTTTTGGTCGTTCATCTGAAGCCAAGCAGGAAATCCTCAAATGTGTCATTTAAAGAATATGTCATAAAAATTTTTTAAGGAGACAGTAACTTCTCTCAAGAAAATGCGTGCTTGGCCGAAAGACCGATGGCCCGCTTTTCGAACACAAGAAAAGCAGGAATCATCGAACGAGGCAAGAAGAGACCAAGAAGAAAGATTTAAAGGAGATAGAAACTTCTCCAAACAAAATGCCTGCTTGGCCGATGGCCTGCTTTTTGACCAGAAAAAAAAACAGAAATTTCTCAAACAAGGCAAGAAGAGACCATAAGAAAGATTTAAAGGAAATAGAAACTACTCCAAAAAAAGGCCTGCTTGGCCGATGGCCAGCTTTTTTACCAGAAAAAGCAGGAATTTCTCAAATGAGGCAAGAAGAGGCCCCAAGAAAGATTTAAAGGAAATAGAAACTTCTCCAAACAAAAGGCCTGCTTGGCCGATGGCCTGCTTTTTGACCAGGAAAAAGCAGGAATTTCTCAAATGAGGCAAGAAGAGGCCACAAGAAAGATTTAAAGGAAATAGAAACTTCTCCAAACAAAATGCCTGCTTGGCCGATGGCCTGCTTTTTGACCAGAAAAAAAACAGGAATTTTTCAAACAAGGCAAGAAGAGGCCATAAGAAAGATTTAAAGGAAATAGAAACTTCTCCAAACAAAAGGACTGCTTTTTGACCAGAAAAAGCAGGAATTTCTCAAATGAGGCAAGAAGAGGCCACAAGAAAGATTTAAAGGAAATAGAAACTTCTCCAAACAAAAGGCCTGCTTTTTGACCAGAAAAAAGCAGGAATTTCTCAAATGAGGCAAGAAGAGGCCACAAGAAAGATTTAAAGGAAATAGAAACTTCTCCAAACAAAATGCCTGCTTGGCCGATGGCCTGCTTTTTGACCAGAAAAAAAAACAGGAATTTCTCAAACAAGGCAAGAAGAGACCATAAGAAAGATTTAAATTAAATAGAAACTACTCCAAAAAAGGCCTGCTTGGCCGATGGCCTGCTTTTTGACCAGGAAAAAGCAGGAATTTCTCAAATGAGGCAAGAAGAGGCCACAAGAAAGATTTAAAGGAAATAGAAACTTCTCCAAACAAAATGCCTGCTTGGCCGATGGCCTGCTTTTTGACCAGAAAAAAAAACAGGATTTTTTCAAACAAGGCAAGAAGAGGCCATAAGAAAGATTTAAATTAAATAGAAACTACTCCAAAAAAGGCCTGCTTGGCTGATGGCCAGCTTTTTTACCAGAAAAAGCAGGAATTTCTCAAATGAGGCAAGAAGAGGCCACAAGAAAGATTTAAAGGAAATAGAAACTTCTCCAAACAAAATGCCTGCTTGGCCGAAGGCCTGCTTTTTGACCAGAAAAAAAACAGGAATTTTTCAAACAAGGCAAGAAGAGGCCATAAGAAAGATTTAAATTAAATAGAAACTACTCCAAAAAAGGCCTGCTTGGCTGATGGCCAGCTTTTTTACCAGAAAAAGCAGGAATTTCTCAAATGAGGCAAGAAGAGGCCCCAAGAAAGATTTAAAGGAAATAGAAACTTCTCCAAACAAAAGGACTGCTTGGCCGATGGCCTGCTTTTTGACCAGAAAAAAGCAGGAATTTCTCAAATGAGGCAAGAAGAGGCCCAAAGAAAGATTTAAAGGAAATAGAAACTTCTCCAAACAAAAGGCCTGCTTTTTGACCAGAAAAAAGCAGGAATTTCTCAAATGAGGCAAGAAGAGGCCACAAGAAAGATTTAAAGGAAATAGAAACTTCTCCAAACAAAATGCCTGCTTGGCCGATGGCCTGCTTTTTGACCAGAAAAAAAAACAGGAATTTCTCAAACAAGGCAAGAAGAGACCATAAGAAAGATTTAAATTAAATAGAAACTACTCCAAAAAAGGCCTGCCGGCTGATGGCCAGCTTTGTTACCAGAAAAAGCAGGAATTTCTCAAATGAGGCAAGAAGAGGCCCAAAGAAAGATTTAAAGGAAATAGAAACTTCTCCAAACAAAAGGCCTGCTTTTTGACCAGAAAAAAGCAGGAATTTCTCAAATGAGGCAAGAAGAGGCCACAAGAAAGATTTAAAGGAAATAGAAACTTCTCCAAACAAAATGCCTGCTTGGCCGATGGCCTGCTTTTTGACCAGAAAAAAACAGGAATTTCTCAAACAAGGCAAGAAGAGACCATAAGAAAGATTTAAATTAAATAGAAACTACTCCAAAAAAGGCCTGCTTGGCCGATGGCCTGCTTTTTGACCAGGAAAAAGCAGGAATTTCTCAAATGAGGCAAGAAGAGGCCACAAGAAAGATTTAAAGGAAATAGAAACTTCTCCAAACAAAATGCCTGCTTGGCCGATGGCCTGCTTTTTGACCAGAAAAAAAAACAGGAATTTCTCAAACAAGGCAAGAAGAGACCATAAGAAAGATTTAAATTAAATAGAAACTACTCCAAAAAAGGCCTGCTTGGCTGATGGCCAGCTTTTTTACCAGAAAAAGCAGGAATTTCTCAAATGAGGCAAGAAGAGGCCCCAAGAAAGATTTAAAGGAAATAGAAACTTCTCCAAACAAAAGGACTGCTTGGCCGATGGCCTGCTTTTTGACCAGAAAAAAGCAGGAATTTCTCAAATGAGGCAAGAAGAGGCCACAAGAAAGATTTAAAGGAAATAGAAACTTCTCCAAACAAAAGGCCTGCTTGGCCGATGGCCTGCTTTTTGACCAGGAAAAAGCAGGAATTTCTCAAATGAGGCAAGAAGAGGCCACAAGAAAGATTTAAAGGAAATAGAAACTTCTCCAAACAAAAGGACTGCTTGGCCAATGGCCTGCTTTTTTACCAGAAAAAGCAGGAATTTCTCAAATGAGGCAAGAAGAGGCCCCAAGAAAGATTTAAAGGAAATAGAAAATTCTCCAAACAAAAGGATTGCTTGGCCGATGACCTGCTTTTTGACCAGGAAAAAGCAGGAATTTCTCAAATGAGGCAAGAAGAGGCCACAAGAAAGATTTAAAGGAAATAGAAACTTCTCCAAACAAAGGCCTGCTTGGCCGATGGCCTGCTTTTCGACCAGAAAAAAGCAGGAATTTCTCAAATGAGGCAAGAAGAGGCCACAAGAAAGATTTAAAGGAAATAGAAACTTCTCCAAACAAAAGGCCTGCTTGGCCGATGGCCTGCTTTTTGACCAGAAAAAAAACAGGAATTTCTAGAACAAGGCAAGAAGAGGCCATAAGAAAGATTTAAAGGAAATAGAAAATTCTCCAAAAAAAGGCCTGCTTGGCCGATGGCCAGCTTTTTTACCAGAAAAAGCAGGAATTTCTCAAATGAGGCAAGAAGAGGCCCAAAGAAAGATTTAAAGGAAATAGAAACTTCTCCAAACAAAAGGCCTGCTTGGCCGATGGCCTGCTTTTTGACAAGAAAAAAGCAGGAATTTCTCAAACAAGACAAGAAGAGGCCATAAAAAAGATTTAAAGGCAATAGAAATTTCTCCAAACAAAAGGCCTGCTTTTTGACCAGAAAAAAAAACAGGAATTTCTCAAACAAGGCAAGAAGAGGCCATAAGAAAGATTTAAAGGAAATAGAAAATTCTCCAAAAAAAGGCCTGCTTGGCCGATGGCCAGCTTTTTTACCAGAAAAAGCAGGAATTTCTCAAATGAGGCAAGAAGAGGCCCAAAGAAAGATTTAAAGGAAATAGAAACTTCTCCAAACAAAAGGCCTGCTTTTTGACCAGAAAAAAGCAGGAATTTCTCAAATGAGGCAAGAAGAGGCCACAAGAAAGATTTAAAGGAAATAGAAACTTCTCCAAACAAACGCCTGCTTGGCCGATGGCCTGCTTTTTGACCAGAAAAAAAACAGGAATTTCTCAAACAAGACAAGAAGAGGCCATAAGACAAGACAAGAAGAGGCCATAAGAAAGATTTAAAGGCAATAGAAATTTCTCCAAACAAAAGGCCTGCTTTTTGACCAGAAAAAAAACAGGAATTTCTCAAACAAGGCAAGAAGAGGCCATAAGAAAGAATTAAAGGAAATAGAAACTTCTCCAAACAAAAGGCCTGCTTGGCCGATGGCCTGCTTTTTGACCAGAAAAAAGCAAAAAAAAAAAAAAATTAAGATTTAAAGATTTAAAGGGGATAGAAACTTCATGGGACGGGGCTGAATCTTTGAATGGATTAGGGCAGATAATGAGTAACCGTAGATGTATTATCTACAGGCGACCTGCTACCACAACCAATTGTAAGTAGAAGTAATAGTATCAATATCCATCCTGCCCTCCTCTGCAAACACTCATAGTAAGAATAATAAGTTTTAGTATGGCTTAAAAACACTTACGCTAGACTTGGCTCTTATTTGCAGCTCCCTTAAATGCGTTACACAAATATGGTGCAGAGTTCCAAGATCTCTTGCTATATCGCCACGGGATCCTAGTCCTTCACCTTCTGGCTTTCCATTTACGGTCTGAATGAAAGAAAAACAATTATCATGGATTGAATTATCATTATTAGCTTGGATAAAATTATCAAAGTCTAGTAGGCTGTTACTTTTATCGTATTTTCAATTTTCCATCGCTAGCTTGTAAAAACAGAGAGAACAGGGTGGGTGACTGAGAGAGGGGGGTAGAAAAAAGAGAAATAAAGAGAGAGAGAGAGAGAGGGGGAGCTTCTAAGGCATTCGTTTTCTCTAAGTTTTAAAGACTCTTTGACATTAACGTATTTGCTGTCGTTCAGAAAGGGTTGAACAAACAAATTCCAAATCAGAACCCAAAATAAGCTGAATATTTTGATATTCGCCACCAACAGCAAAAAAAAATAATAATCTAATAACATACAAATACCCGTCTCAGGCTTATAGCGTGAAGACTTTTAGACTGATCGGAGACAAAGCTTTTGTAGCTTTGTACAAGGCTTATTTCTACAAAGTCTTTGATATATATGGCTTTTTCAGCTTCTTGAAGAAGCCTTTCTGCTACTTGTCTCTTCTCCTTTTCAACTGACTTCTTCTCGATCAAATCTTTTTTCAGGTGTTCAATAACCTTCTTCTCAGATAACATCCTCTTTTTTCCTCCTCTTCTCTTGCCCTCTTGTCTTCTTCTTCTTTCCTTTTGGACTGCTCAACAGTCTGTCTAGTCTAGATAACTAAACTTCCAGGTACAGTTTATAGCTCTGGCACTCATTTTGCCCGGAATTCAACAGCTTTCTGTTAATAAGGACAAACTCGGGCCTGTTCTCAAACTTTTTTAGAGCGTCACAGACTATCAGTCTAGCATTGAGCATGTTCAGATTTAACGATGATTTTTCCTCGATTATGATCCGTCCTGACCGTGAAAAGTCACGTTCAACGTCAGCGTTCCTATGCGACATGCAGAGAGCAGTTTTTACTATCTTTGAAACAAGAGGATATTTGTCTGTCCTTGATAGTTTTTCAGACTAAAAACCGGGTTCCATAAAACATCAATCCTCGCTGAAGTCATATTCTTAGGCAAACTCGGTTCTAGCTGGAACAAGTTACATTCGTCACTGGCAGCTTCAGTATTCGCAAGGAAAGGCATAAACCCAACAATTTTCTCAAAGTCGCTTGTTCTTACCCCCAGATTCGAATCATTCAGCCGCAGGCGCCAGAAATTCTGAACGGCACTTTGATTTAGTGATTTTTCTTCAATATGGCGGCAAGCGGCCAGGTAAGTAGTTCTGGCACTTTCAACGACGTCACCGCATGCTACTTTATTTACTACTACTAATACTAACAACTCACCGCAGCACCAAGCCACCTGAGGCCAATACAGCTACGTACGCTCCTCCCCCATCCCAATCTATTCAAAGCCTCCCTTTTTACACCCACCCATGAAGTTCCCATTTCCTTTAAATCTTTCTTTATGACGTCCTCCCACCCCAGACGAGGAAGACCTGCTTTCCGTTTAGACCTGGACGGTTTGCCGAAAAGAACAATCTTCGGCAATCTGTCATCCTTCATCCACACAACGTGCCCTAGCCACCTCAACCTTTCTTTCATTATAGCCCTAGAGAGTGGTATTGAGCCTATTGTTTGAAATACGGCCAGTGAGCCGGGTACCCAGAACAATCCTTAAGCAATTTCTCTGGAAAACATCTAGCAAATCTTCATCCGCTTTTCAGTGCGCCCATGCTTCAGAGCCATATTTGACCACTGTCATCACTGTAGTTTCTAATATTCTAATCTTGGTTTGCCGACTTATCTTCCTATTCTTCCAAACTTTTTTTTTAACTGTGAAAAAACACCCTGAGCCTTGGCTATTATACTTTTGACATCTTCACTGCTCCCACCATCTTTACTAATAATAATACCAAGGTAAGTAAAGCTGTCCACCTGATCAATCTTTTCATTACCCAACTTCACCTTTTCATCTTCACTTATTCCTAGCCTTAGTGACTTAGTCTTTTTAACATTAATTTTCAAACCTATTCTAGCACCCTGAACTCGCAAAACCTCTAAAACTTCATTCATTTTGCTCATACTTTCATCAAGGATGCTTAAATTATCAGCATAATTTAAGTCAAGGAGACTTTTTCCTCCCCATTTGATTCCGTGGTCTCTCATTGCCATTCCTGTGCTCCTTAAGACAAAGTCCATCAAAATAATCATAGGCAGCGCGCTAGGGCTGCCTAAGTAAAGAACGATGTGGGCACAATGTGCCTTTTTTTTTTAGTTTTTTCTCCATACCCGGGCATTTCGTATCGAAGGACTTGTCGTAGAAAGTTCGAAAAGGGCTCATTCGATTGAAAATTGGAGTGGCTAGTGCCCTTTTTAATAGTCGAAAGTGATTGGAGGGCAACTAGCCTCCCCACACGCCCATCATTCCCCCAAACACATCCAATCAAAATTTTGAGATAACCATTCTGTTCAGCGTAGTTGGTTTCCAGATAGAAAATATGTTTTTGAGGAGGCGACTCCCCCAAAACCCTCGGGGCAAGGGTTTTAAGTTATGCCCTGGGGACATATAAGGTTTTTATAGAAGGCGTTGTCGTAGAAACTTCAAAAAAGGATCATTAGATTGGAAATTCAAAGGGCTAGAGCCCTTTTTAATAGTCGAAAGTGATTGGAGGGTAACTAGCCCCCCCCAAGCCCATCATTCCCCCAAACACATCTAATCAAAATTTTTAGATATCCATTTTGTTCGGCGTAGTTGATTTCCAGATAGAAAATATCTTTTTGAGGAGGACACTCCCCCAAAACCCTCGGGGCAAGGGTTTTAAGTTATGCCCTGGGGGCATATAAGGCTTTTATAGAAGGCGTTGTCGTAGAAACTTCAAAAAAGGCTCATTCGATTGGAAATTCAAAGGGCTAGTGCCCGTTTTACTAGTCGAAAGTTATTGGAGGGCAACTAGCTACCCCCCCCCACCCCACGCCCATCATTCCCCCAAACACATCCAATCAAAATTTTGAGATAGCCATTTTGTTCAGCGTAGTTGATTTCCAGATAGAAAATATGTTTTTGAGGAGGACACTCCCCCACAATCCTCGGGGCAAGGGTTTTAAGTTATGCCCGGGGGGCATATAAGGTTTTTATAGAAGGCGTTGTCGTAGAAACTTCAAAAAAGGCTCATTCGATTGGAAATTCCAAGGGCTAGTGCCCGTTTTAATACTCGAAAGTGATCGGAGGGCAACTAGCCCCCCCCGCGCCTATCATTCCCCCAAACACATCCAATCAAAATTTTGAGTTAGCCATTTTGTTCAGCGTAGTTGATTTCCAGATAGAAAATATGTTTTTGAGGAGAACACTCCCCTACAACCCTCGGGGCAAGGGTTTTAAGTTATGCCCTGGGGACATATAAGGTTTTTATAGAAGGCGTTTTCGTAGAAACTTCAAGAAAGGCTCATTCGATTGGAAATTCAAAGGGCTAGTGCCTTTTTTAATAGTCGAAAGGGATTGGAGGGCAACTAGCCCCCTTCCCCCCACGCCCATCCTTCCCCCAAACACATCCAATCA
Source organism: Artemia sinica (assembly GCA_027921565.1). Taxonomy (NCBI): domain Eukaryota; kingdom Metazoa; phylum Arthropoda; class Branchiopoda; order Anostraca; family Artemiidae; genus Artemia; species Artemia sinica. Next base: position 74,967,596 of record CM051260.1, on the reverse strand, counting down.
AAATTTTGAGATAGGCATTTTGATCAGCGTAGTTGATTTTCAGATAGAAAATATGTTTTTGAGGAGGACACTCCCCCAAAACCCTCGGGGCAAGGGTTGTAAGCTATGTCCTGGGGGCATATAAGGTTTTTATAGAAGGCGTTGTCATAGAAATTTCAAAAAAGCCTCATTTGATTGGAAATTCAAAGGGCTAGTGCCCTTTTTAATAGTTGAAAGTGATTGGACGGTAACTAACCTCCCTCTCACGCCCACCTTTTCCCCAAACACATCCAATCAAAATTTTGAGATAGTCATTTTGTTCAACGTAGTTTAAAGTTCTGGAAATTAGGTCTTTGAGGATGACAACCCCTCACAGCCCTGGTGGATTGTAAGTTATGCCCTGGTGGCATATAAAGTTTTTATAGAAAGTGTTGTCGTAGAAACTTCAAAAAGGGCTGATTCGATTAGAAATTGAAATGGCTTGTGCCCTGTTCAATAGTCGAAAGGAATTGGAAGGCAACTAACACCCCTTCCACTCGCACCATTTCCCCAAACACATCCAATCAAAATGTTGAAATAGACATTTTGTTCCACGCAGTTAAAGTTCAGGAAATTATACTTTTGAGCAGGACACTCCCCTCACAGTCTTCAGAGCAAGGGTTATAAGTTATGCCCTGGGGGCATATAAGTTATATTGAAATCTTTGTCGTAGAAACTTGGAAAACGGCTCATTCGATCGGAAATTCAAAGGTCTAGTGCCCTTTTTAATAGTCGAAAGTGATTTGAGGGCAACTAGTCCCCCTCTCTCGCACCACCTTTTCCTCAAACACATCCAATCAAAATTTTCAGATAGCCATTTTTTTCAGTGTTGTGGATTTCCAGATAGAAATTATGTTTTTGAGGAGGACACTCCCCCACAGCCCTCAGGGTAAGGGTTGTAAGTTATGGCATATAAGGTTTTTACTGAACGCGTCGTCGTAGAAACTTCAAAAAGGGCTCATTCGATTGGAAATTGAAATGGCTAGTGCCCTTTTTAATAGTCAAAAGTGGTTGGAAGACAACTAAAACTCCTTCCACGCCCACCATTTCCCCAAACATCCAGGTCATCATTACTAGTCGACACATTTCGTCATACAGAATGTCATACAGAACATTTCGTCATACAGAATGATAGGGGGCTCTTCCCGTTGAAACAACTCTGTGAGCAGAGCAAAAAGCTTTCCGAAAGAAATGACAAAGAGGACTAATGGTTTGGTTGTGGTATGCTCGAGAAGACTACCAGATATCTCTCGGTATCCGCTGTACTTAATAAATTCTGATCTTTTCGTACGGATGAATTTTATGAGATACTCATCGAGAACATCCCATTGCTCATCAAGTCTCTCAGCTGAAACAACGAGGGTTAGTCATCGACTTGGCACGTTTTTCAGAAGCGATGTGGAGGAAGCTCCACATCTTCACAAAACATGCAGTGTTACAGTTTGAAACATTTTCAATAAAACTCTTTCACGTTTGCTTCACTTGTCCTTTACAATAAAAAAGGCGGCAACCGCAAGTGCGTTCCAGCTGATGACAAGAAAAATATGAACTTTAAGAACCTTTTTTCTAAATTATGAACCCAGTGGGAGGCCTGTAATTCTTGGGACTAGGACATTTATTTTTAAAACGAAACTTAAAAGCAAGAAAAGAAAACGCACGAATAGCTAGAAAAAAAAACAGTGCCAGAGAAGGGTTACGATTTTTTTTTTTTGGGGGGGGGGGAAGGGTCTAATCAGTATTCAGTTAGGGAAGTTATTGAAATACACGAACAGGAGTTTTCAAACACGCTAAATTTGCTGACGAGATCGCACTTTAGACAGACATCCCTCTAGGATGTTTGCAATATTTTCAGAAAAATGAAAATTATTTTTTCTAACATTAATTTGTGAATAAAACCTGCTACAAGTTAACAAGTTGGTACTCCAGCATCGGAACATAAAAAAAAAGAAATATAATAGAGCTTGCAAATAAAAGACAACTAAACACAAAGCCCGTTTTTTTCCATTTAAAGCGAATAAAAACAAAGTTAGTGGTGCCACCTGACTAACTCTGCCGGAAATTTTCCTGACTTTGCTCACGATTTAGCCCCTCTCCCTCCGCGTCTTCATCTTTTGCGTCGGTAAGGATGCGTATGAAATCTTGTCATGCACAAAAGAAAACATTTTTCTACACTAAGAAGGAAGCTACCACCCCACATCACCCTTGCTCAGGCATGGTTCTAACGAAGGGAGATTACCTACTTTCCTACTTTTTAAGGACAAATACTGACATAATGACAAATACTAACCGATAAAGTATCCAGAAACATAATCATCCTTTCTTTATTCTTCAATATGAAGGGATTAACTACTTCCATATGCTGTTCTTTGCTTCCGAATTCCACAAGGTTGGCTAAGTTCTGGAGGCACTTGGCAATCATGACTAGAGACCGCGCTCCCTGCGGTGAGGGTGGATCTGTAAATTCAAATGAAAAGGATAAGAAAGGAGTATCAAACTATTACCAAGCTGCTGATATACTTACATCGTTAGAGAAGTAATGGTATAAGCTGTCCAAATATGCTTCTTTTTGCTTTAGCACCCTACCCTAAACTATCTAGGCCCGAAACAATTTTGTTTGTTTATCTTATTGGATTTTTACTCACTCTGTTTTTGTTTCCTTTCTTATTCACTATTTTTTACAATTTGATATAGTGGGCTAAAACTAAATTACCACTACTATAAATATACTATAAAATTGTCACCAGTTCCCAGAGGTTTAAGAATTTGCAACCAAAATGACTCAGTAAGACTGTTAGTAAACAAGGAATACAATGCGAGTAGTTTAAAAACCAAATCTTGTACATTTCTGTGGCGGTATTTCCCCTAGAACCCTAGTTTTATCACAAGCACAAACTTTTACGATTTTCCCTAGCAACAAGGTCCACGTCAGGGTTTCCGTGGCAACAGGGAGAAGAAATTGAACTACATGTGACACTAAAGGAGTCAACTTAAATCAAGTTATAAAACAGTGAGGTGAGAAGGCGTACGAATATATTATTTATTTCAACATTTCAATACATATTATTTCAACATATTATTCATCATTATTTCAACATTTCAATATATATTATTTCAACATTTTTTCAAGAATATTATAGGGTGATGAATCAACTTGTCCCGGTTGCAGCGGTAGCTAGCAACCTAGTAAGAGATTAGACAAAAGATCCAGCCTATCATTCCTTTTTCCCGAATGATTTTATTTTTGCAAGGGCACAAAATCTCTTCGCGGTTACCAAACAGCTTGTGGTACCCCAAAAGAATCAAATATATAAAATTTGTCAAGCGTCGAGGTGACTCACAAAAAAAATATGCATAATTTCATAACAGAAATCCCCGCCCCCGTAAAAAAGGAATGTTGATATCTTGATGTAGATTAGACCATTAGTTTCTGAATTCACAAGAATCCACTTACAAAATCTCGAAGTGCAAAATTTCGAATTTTTGGAGTCATGTCTTTGCACTTTGAGCTACATTTTTAATACATTATATACAGTACTCATACTCTCAATGAATAAAAACTAAATTTTAGAGTATTGAGTCAGAGGGAGTTGTATAATTTCAATTCCTTTCAAGTTTTGACGCCGTACTTTAATTTCATTTTTTAGATAAAAAAAAAAATTTAATCTCCATCCCTTTTAATACCATATTAAAGGCTATCTTAAGCGAAGGTAGGTAGTTCCACACCCATCAATCTTTTGGTCTATACGCTTAAGTTAAAGCTTGCGTAGCAAAGCAACAAAACTGAAAACTCCAGGTTGCTTAGTAACGAAAAACACCTATAACAAAAGTTTGAATTAACAAGTTTCCTGGAAAACCTAAAAAACCCCCCTCGAAAAGGAAAACCCTTCAGATTTTTCTAAGAGAAGGGTAAAAACCTAGAAAAAAATTTTCAGTTCATGATGCCTAAATTTACAAAGAAATGAATACCCCTAACTTGTTTGAAAAGTTATCAGATAAGCTGCCAGAAGACTCTTTTTTTACTTTAGACCTAACTCATTGGACAGTCATCCTTTTTCTTATTTTGATTTCCTTTTTAGTTCGTGTCTTTTTTTTCGCCATTTTTGAGATGTTGTGATTTCGCTTATTTATCTTTCTTTTTGTCTTTGTCTCATTTCCAATTTTTTGGTACCTCACCATTTTTATATATATATTTTTTTTTTACAATAAATAAAAAGCTAAATAATTACTATTATTACACCGTAATATGTTTTATCACCTACCAGGCATTCAAGAATTTGTAAAAAAAAAAAAAAAAAAAAAAATCAGTAGGATCTTTTCTTAACTATGAACACAGTACATGCAATTTAATGGCCAAAGTTTACACATTTTTGTGACACCCCCCCCCCCGATAAAACCCGAGTTTTATCCCACGCAAAAGATAGTTCCCGACTTTAAGGATAAAGGATTATACAATATAAGACACTAAAGGAAATAAGCCAAAATGTCTACTTTCATCAGTTTAATACCTCATAAAACAGCGTGGCATGAAGAGTTCGAATGCAGTACATCCACGTATTTAAAAGGATATAAAAGGGGTGAAGACTCCAAAGCCCCTTTACTTCCAGCCTTTCGTCCCTTTGGAAAGGGCATAATGGTCCCGTCACGATTGTACCAGTAGCAACTATCAAAATAGGTTTTAAGAATTGACTTTTTTTGGTTTCTGTTTTTTTTTTTTTAAGTTTTAGTCCGCGTCAGAGACACTTTTTTCTTATTCGGGTGAAATATTAACATTTTTTTTTTTTTTTTTTTTTTTTTTTTTTTTTTTTTTTTTTTTACTGGGCTTAAACCTGTTTCTCTGCTTAAAATTATTCTTAAGGGTTCTAAAACTTAATGAAAAAGGCAACTGTCTTTCCCTCCGGGGCTTCACTGCAAACCCGTATCCAATTAGAGACTCGAGCAACATTTTAGCATACATAGCCTTCGAATTTCAGAGGCCATAATGCCACACAGGGTTCTCTAATCGCAAACTCTTATCAGTTAGAGACGCGAACAATGCTTTAGTTTTCCAACATTTTAGATAATATAGTTTCAGAATCGCAGAGGCCGTTTAGCTTACATAGCCTTCAAACTCCAATATCCCTTAAAATAAGGTTTATCCAAGAACACTTATGACATTTCAGGGCCAACCTCTCTCTCAATAAATATCTAAAGCTATAAATAGCTATATCTAAAAGCGTCATAGTTATCTGTGCTTTTCTGACTCTTATATTTATACAGCCGAAATATTTAATTAGAAAATGTTTCACTGTCTTGCAATAATCCTTTATTGTTTTTAACTTTTGTTGTTTGTATTACGTAAAGGAAGTGTGGTATTCATCGTTATTTACTTAAACCCTAGTAGGGGGGAGAAGGTCAAAACTTTTTTGGCATCACAAAACCTACCAAAACAGGCCTTTATATTTCAAACAAATCTTCTGGGGAGTAAGAGTAAGCGCCCCAGCTATACCTTTTGTGAGTTGGTGCCCAATCAAAATTAAGTAGAGAGAGGGGTTTGCCTAAATTCTTGTAGCCAGAACATTTAACAGGCGAGGATGTAAGATCTTAGCCAAAATTAGTGTTTGTAAGTGCTAATGTCCCGATGTCCTAGTTACGATTTTCTGAAAATTCAAAGTTTTTAGGAGAGGGGGAAGCAAGGGATTCTTAATTTCTTGTCGTCAGGGCATCTAGCAAAAAGGGTTGTCAGACCTCAACTCGGGCGGCAGTGAAAGTTAGTGTCCCGATAGAGCCTTTTGTGGTCCACATCCGTTCCAACCTCAATGAGAAAGGGGGTCTCTAAATGCTTGTCATCACGAGAAACGCTATAACTGATTGTCAGATCTAAAAAAAAACAGATAAAATTAAGTGTCCTATTTGGGCCCTTTGGGAATTCATGCACAATCCACCTTGCTTGGTGATAGGGAGTCCCTAAATTTTTTTCAACCAGAATGGGGTCTCAGGTCTAACCGTTACTTTCAGGAATATAAAAGCTGATGTTCTAATTATACTTTTTTGGGCTTGAAACCTGATCTGATCTTTGTAGGGGAGGGAAAGTTGAGGATCCTTATTGCTGATTATCAGTATATATAGCCAAAGGGGTTTTAAGATCTCAAACAAGCTTTAAGGTGGGATGATTAAGAGTAAGGTCCTTATTGTACTTTTTAGCGTCTGGGCACAAAATGACCTCCACGGACGAAAGAGGGTCACCGAGTTCTTGCATTAGAAAAATTAAATACTGTAATTAGTACATCTTCCAGAAAATTTTCGTTGGATTTAAACAAGAGTTAACGTAATGAGAGAACTGATCTCTATGCTGTGCCTTTTTGGGTCCAAATATAATGTAACCTCTGTTGGGGTAATATTCCTGTCAGATTCCGTTCTTCAGGACATCTACCAAAAGAGGTGGTTCAAACAAAACTTAATGAAAGGTATCAAGCAATGCTTTTCGGGGCCCGATAGCATTCTGACCTCTGTGTGTGATAATGGGGGGGGGGGGGTAACGGATACATACATTCTAGTCATCGTAGTATCTAAAAAAAGGGGTTGTCAATGCTAGAAAAACTTAGTCAGAAGTAATAGCTGAAGTCCTAGTTATGTCTTTTCAAATTCCAGTATCGGCTCGACATTTGTGGGAAACGAAGGGGAGGGGCATGGAACCCAAAATTGTATCCAAAAGCCTATTTACTATAAAAGACGTCGGATACAAGCCAAAGTTGATGGGAAGAATGATCTAGGCTGATACTTGCGTCTTTTCATGATTTGCACCTGATTGATCATCAATATGAAGGAGTGGTTAGGGGTACCAACGTATCTTTTATCACCCAAAATACTAGACCAGCTAGCGGATCTATTCAACAGCAAAAATAATAGTCACGGCTGCCTCAGTGTGAATGGGCCTCTGCGATGAAAGAGATCCATTTTATTATTTGCATTCATAAAAAGGGACAACTGGATCTCAATTAAACTTAATAGGGATTGGCACCATCAAGCGGATGGATTCAAGTAATTTCCGGAAAATCAGTAATGAAGGATCTTTCTATGGCCTTTGTCCACGAGGTAGGCCACGAAAACGATGGATGAAAAACTTCGATATCATTGTTCCGTTTTCACTCACCGCCCCAAATAGAGCGATATATAACGGCCCCAAAACGTCCCACGAGGATGACCGGGAACTAAGTAAGCAAGTAAGTAGACCAATCCGATGGACATTACCGTAACTGCTCCGTTACTTCAACTCATAATGGAGAGCTTCGACATTTCCTAGGACTTGTCTGGGACAGGAGGACTAGTCTAAGTCCTAAATTAGGTTCAGCAGAATCAAATGAGAATAAAGTCAATTACGTCGTCTGCTCAATCAATAAAGTAATTAATTAAATCCTGATTAAACGACTATTACTAAGGATAAATTTCCAATTAATCTCACAAGACAGAAAGCTAAAGAACACCCATTAAGAAAGTAAGAGCTTTCAGAGAAAAAGGCTTACCTGAAATGAGGCTGAACTGTCTTGGATTCAGCAGAGCCGGACAAATAAGACGAAGGAAAATAAAGCCACTAACTACACGTGTCTTGACTAGACGTTCATTTGGCCACTTCATTGCAACACGTCGGCGTAAACAACCACATATATATCTAACGATTCTTCAAAAAAAAGTAAATATATAGAAATCAACAATGCATACGAAAACTATACAAATCTAGTAAGGAAAAAAGCAACAATTCAGACCAGCTGTCGTAATAAGACATGCAACCAAACTCTTTAGCTTCATAGCAATAAATGGTTGAACATAGATCTTAATTTTAGAAAAGTAAAAAATAAACTGAAAATATGATAGAACAATACAAGTATGCCTGTTGGACGACAGGAAAAAAAAAAGAAAGATTAAACACACAATTGTTTAAGTCTGAAAATTTTTTTTATTCAATTATCAACTCCTAAGTAAATTTCTCCTTATAAACTAATTATTTGAAAAAAACTACGTTTTCTAAAGAGTTAAAGAGGCTGAGTCACAAGTTCGAGCCTTAAAACGTACAGGGATTAGGAGGTACAGTTGGGGGGCTGCCGCCCCCCCAAACCCCCCGCTTTCGCAGCCTTTAAATAAAAAAAAGTTTTTTAAACTGAAAGTAAGGAGCGACATTAAAACTTAAAACGAACATAAATTATTCCGTATATGAAAGGGGCTGTGCCCTCCTCAACGCCTCGCTCTTTACGCTAAAGTTTGACTTTCTCACAACTCTTTTTTTTAAACAATAAAAACTTTAGCGTATAGAGCGAGGCGTTGAGGAGGGCACAGCCCCTTTCAGATACAGAATAATTTCTGTTCGTTTTAAGTTTTAATGTCGCTCCTTACTTTCAGTTTAAAAAACTTTTTTTTATTTAAAGGCTGCGAAAGCGGGGGGTTTGGGGGGCGGCAGCCCCCCAACTGTACCTCCTAATCCCTGTACGTTTTAAGGTTCGAACTTGTGACTCAGCCTCTTTAACTCTTTAGAAAACGTAGTTTTTTTCAAATAATTTCTGCACATTTTTGTACAGTTTATTACTTATTATTGCTTGACTAACTGTTAGCTGATCGTGTCAGGAGTTAAAGTTGGGGGGCTCCCGCCCACCAAACCCCCCGCTCTTCAAGATTCTTGTGTTAAGGCTTTTAATTCCTGAATACTCAAATCAAATGCACAGTAAGATTTTCTTTTTTCAACTTGTCTTCGAGCATGCGGGTATACGGCATGTTATCAAAGCAGTGGAGACTTACCTGTAACCTGAAGGCCGACTGTGATATTCTTCTGGAGACGCCTGTTCAGCCGAAGGATTTAATAGATTGGATTTAAAAAAGAAACTGAGTTTCTTTTTTAAACTTTAAATTCAACATATAAAAATTTCCTCTGACGGGGAATCGAACCCGGGTCTTCCGCCAGACAGTCAGGAGTAGCGACCACTGTACTACAGAGACAATTGTCAAATTATTTTTAGTCAATGGAATCTATTTTTGACGCAAACAAATCCCCACAAAACTTGATATTTGGTTTTTGGAAAACAGGGAAGGAGTGATCGGATTGAGCTGAAATTTCGAGGATAGGCTCCCAGGCCCCAGGAAAGCCTATCCTCTAAATTTCAGCCCGATCGGACAACGTTAAAGGGGGGCTGTGGTGGGAAAGATTAACATGGGCTCTTATAGGAAAACGATGTTTTTCGTAAATGTAAATTCGGGGGATAATTTTTTCGGTCTGAAAATATCAAAAGGCCCTAACAGGTCGAGTTCCGCTTCGAATGAGTCCTCATTCACCCGGATCCGTTGCCAACTGTGGCCTGTAGGCGTGGCTAATAAAAAAAAGAGAAATGAACATTAAGTGGCTATATCTGTTTTTTGGAAAACAGGGAAGGAGTGATCGGATTGAGCTGAAATTTTGAGGATAAGCCTCCCGGGCCCTAGGAAAGCTTAACCTCTAAATTTCAGCCCGATCGGACAACGTTAAAGGGGGGCTGTGGTGGGAGGGTCGAAACTTCCGGCCCAGTTTACCCCATGAAGATAAGTCGGAGGAGGATGAAATTTTGCACGTTTCTTAGTTTGAGCTTGGGCTACAAAATGCGATCACCGCCGTCTCTCTGCGACCTCTAGGACCGGAAATCGCTTAACATTGTGGTGGGTCGCCTCTTTAAAGAGGCACAAGTGTGCCTCCTTGATTTCTTTTGTAAAATCCTTTTTTTTTTTGGTAAAATATCTTTTTATTATATGTCCTTGATCTGTTCGATCAAAGTTTTTTTTTTAGCTATTCAAGCTAGTTATTATTTTTGACCCATTTCATCGAAAGTCACTCTTAAAGGTGGATCTTCAGAATAAAAATCATTTTGATTCTCAAAATCAGTGTAGACAGCCCCAGAAACTATGCTGAATTTCATTAAAATTCGGTGCAGCGATATCAAAATGAATTAATTATGAAAGTATGTTTTGATAGATTTTTAGGTGTCTAGGTCAGTTCCAAAGGATAAGATTTGATCACTATAAATCAGGCCGTCTTAAACTATGGGTCGCAGCCCCAAATGGGGTCGCGTAAAAAAACTCTGGGGTCGCGAGAGATTTTAATGTCAAATATTTAAATACACGATTGTATAACATCTAGATCTGTATTTTTGATGAGTTACACTCACACACCTGAACACAAACAAAGGTTGGTGTGTGCGCACATACCAGGGTTACCAGCTGCTGACGTCTAAAAGAGAACAAATCAAGGTAAAACAAAAAACAACAAAAAAAACCCACTGATTTTTGCTCAAAAAGAGTGCAAGTAAAAAAATTACATGTGCACGGCTGCCGCTGCTTGCGCATCACTTCTAAGGTATAAAAGAGGGCATTTCAAACGAAAAGTATGCAAGTTGGTAACTCTGTTTCTTGGCTTAATTACACTTCTGACGAAGTCACCAACTATTGACTTTCAAAGTGAATCCCTGCAGCGAGACAAAGATTTAATAACACTGACTGTAATGTGAACTGGTGTAGTATCGATACACTTCTCAGTGTTGCCACATTGGCTTATTTCTCGCCAGACAGAGTTATTTTGATGATGACTGGCGGGAAAATTTTAGAAGAAATTCGGAGCCCCATATCTTCAGCCTGGAATGTCTTCCTTCAACTACGGAAATATCTCTGGAAGCGGAGCGAAATATCGCCACGCACGAAGCTCCAAGTGTTTGAAGCTATGATTCTCTCTGTCCTCCTCTATGGATGTGAAACGGGGTCACTGAAAGCAGCCGAAGCGTTGAGCTTGAATATATTCAACCACAAATGTCTGCGCTATATCCTGGGCATCCGCCTCTCAGATAGAATCTCGAACGAGGAAGCCAGGAGAAGATGTGAGGATCACCCACTTGTCTCCGACATTGTTGAGCAGACGAGACTGAGATGGTTTGGCCACAAAATGCGCAGACCAGATGACCATATAAGCAAAAAATGCTTCAAATGCAGGAGACCAAAAGAAGACGTGGCTAGCAACAGTTAAGTCTCATCTGGAGCCAATCGGAGGATTCCGAAACTACGGCCGTCGCTGGGATCGCCAGTGGCTGGAAATCGTGGAGCCCGCCACCCTCGAGCGAAACCTATGGAAGGAGACACGTCGTCCATCTGCTGGGCACCACGATGAGTCTGGATGCGGCTTGAACGTGCAATAAGTACAAGTAAGTAAGTAAGTAACACATAAATATCTTTATTATTGTGCATCTTATCAATAAATTTCGAAACAATATTCATAGGCAGGCGGGCTGGGCACATCTTTGTAGAAAGGTGGACATGTTATTTCTTGCTGAAAATTAAAAAAAAATAATTTTTTTTCTACTGGAAGTAAGAAGCAACATTAAAACTTAAAATGAACATAAATTATACCGTATATATATATATATATATATATATATATATATATATATATATATATATATATATATATATATATATATATATATATATATATTATATATATATATATATATATATATATATATATATATATATATATTATATATATATATATATATATATATATATATATATATTATATATATATATATATATAAATATATAATATATATATATATATATATATATATATATATATATATATTTATATATATATATATATATATATATATCTATATATATATATATATATATATATATATATATATATATATATATAGATATATATATATATATATATATATATATATATATTATATATATATATATATATACTACTACTACTACTACTACTAACAACTCACCGCAGCACCAAGCCGCCTGAGGCCAACACAGCTACGCACGCTCCTCCTCCACCCCAATCTATTCAAAGCCTCCCTTTTTACACCCGCCCACGAAGTTCCCATTTCCTTTAAATCTTTCTTTATGACGTCCTCCCACCCCAGACGGGGACGACCTGCTTTCCGTTTAGCCCTAGATGGTTGGCCGAAAAGAACAATCTTCGGCAATCTGTCATCCTTCATATATTTGACCACTGTCATCACTGTAGCTTCTAATATTCTAATCTTGGTTTGCAGACTTATCTTCCTATTCTTCCAGACTTTTTTTAACTGTGAAAAAACACCCTGAGCCTCGGCTATTCTATATTTACAATCTTCACTGCTCCCACCATCTTTACTAATAGTACTACCAAGGTAAGTGAAGCTGGCCACCTGATCAATCTTTTCATTACCCAACGTCACCTTTTCATCTTCACTTATTCCTAGCCTTAGTGACTTAGTCTTCCTAACATTAATTTTCAAACCAATTCTAGCACCCTGAACTCGCAAAACCTCTAAAACTTCATTCATTTTGCTCACACTTTCATCTAGGATGCTTAAATCATCAGCATAATCCAAGCCCATGAGACTTTTTCCTCCCCATTTGATTCCGTGGTCTCCCATTGCCTTTCCTGTGCTCCTTAAAACAAAGTCCATCAAAATAATCCATATAAAGGGGGATAGAACACAACCCTGCTTAACTCCTGATTTAATACAAAACCAGCTGCTAACCTCATTTCCTACCTTAACCGCAGCAGTGTTATTCTCGTAAATAGCACTAATCCCTTTAATGTATTTGTCTGGTATACCATACAAGGATAAAACCTTTACTAAAGCCCTTCTATCAACAGAATCGAACGCTTGCTCATAATCGAACGCGTGAAAATTTGGTCGACACATCCTCTACCTTTTCTAAATCCGCACTGCTCTTCTCTTAAAACTTTGTCTACGGCATCTCTCAGTCTAAAAAGTATCATATTACTAAGTAATTTACTACCTACAGAGACCAGACTAATGCCTCGATAATTACCACACTCACTTTTATCACCTTTCTTATAAAGTGGCTTAATTAAGGTTTTCCTAAAATCGTTAGGTACTTCCCCTTTTTCAAAAATCATATTCATAATCTTCAGTAACTTATTTCTAACCTCAGAGCCACCATATTTAAGAAACTCGTTTACCACCCTATCAGCACCTGGAGCCTTATTATTCTTTAATCCTTTTAGTACTGTTGCTAATTCCTCCTCACAAAACAAATCTTCCTTCACATCCAAGGTATCACAAACTTTTTCATTTTCCTCTATATTTTTTCCTGCAACTCTATCTCGGTTAAGCAAATTCTCAAAACGTTCGGCCCTTCTCTAATTAGTTTTTTCTTTATCGCTAATTGCGACCCCATTCCTATCTTTAACTGGGCCAAGTCCGGATTGACTACTCCCTCTCAATTTGTTAACGTGCCAGTACAATATTTTACTATTATGCCGTCTAGCTGCATCTTCCAGATCCTCGGCAATTTTATCCATGGCCTCCACTTCACACCTCTTTAGTTCATATTTTAATGCTTTCTCCACTTTCATTACATTTCTTTTGTTTTCATACGATCCATCACTCAGATAATTCTTGTACAAGTCCTTTCTCCTTTCTATTAAACATAAAGCTTTTTCACTAATATTCTTAGCTGCAGTTCTAGCTTTCTTCCCTAATGCACCTTTAGCAACTTCACAAATTATTTTTCTAAAATTATTCCAACCATCTTCCACATTATCAAATTTTAAACTCTCAAGTTTAGTATTCAACTGTTCCTGGAAAGTTTCTCTTAAATTCTCATCCTGGAGTCTACCAACATCATAACTTCCCGGGAGGTAGTTACCCTTCCGATATTTCAGCTTTAAATTGACCATTGACACTACTAGATGATGACCTTTACTTTTAACATCAATAACAACACTCCTATATACCCTAGTATCTTGTATTGATCCTGCCAGTCTTCGGTTTACTATAACATAATCAATAAGGTTTGCTGTCTTACCATCACGTGAATACCATGTTAACTTATGAGCCATTTTATGACCAAACACCGTATTGGTTATAACTAGATTGTTATACCTACAAAATTGCAAAAGTCTGTATCCATTACTGTTTTCTTTTCCTACACCAAATTTACCTAGGCTGGAATACCATCTATCCATATTTCTACCAACCTGGGCGTTAAAATCTCCCAGTAATAACATCATATTTCTACCTGGGACCCTGTCTATTTGCTCCTGTAACTGTAAGTAAAATTCATCTCAGTCACTAGTATCTCCGTCAGTCGTCTACAGGGGGGTATACTATTATAACTGATACCCTGAACTTTCTAGTCATAAAATGAGCAATTAGTATTCTATTATTAATACCTTTCCAGCCTAAACAAGACAAGCAGCTTCCTTATTCATCATGAGCCCTACTCCCTGTCTATGTACCCCATCCTTCCTGCCTGAGTAAACAAATTCTATATCACCTAATTTCATGCTTCCTACCCCTGGGATATGAGTTTCTGAAATTCCTAATAAATCCAGTTTGAATCGTCTGAATTCGTCAGTCAAATGTCGATACGATAGTCATTTTTTAATGTCGTAACATTCCAAGTTCCAATTTTCATGTTCTTTAAATCACTGAAATTATTTACGCCTCAGGAAAAGCAATGATCCCGGATACCACTGCAGGACGGGGATCACATCTCTTCTCAAGTCTACGCCGAAGTGCTTAAGCCGGCTTAGAATCGGACAGCAAGAAGTCCCTGGGACCTCCATGAATGGAGGCTTTGTGCAATCCTGGGCCCATCTTGGTCACAACATGGTTTTCAGCACTTGGCGATGCTCTTCTATCAACAAGAGTCGAAATCCTGCACAGACAGTCTCAAGCCTATTACCTCCGACTCATTAAAATATAAGTTCAAAATAGGGATAAAATCCTTTTAATAGACAGTGTATAGAAATTCACAAAAATACCAGATATTTCGGTCACATAAACAGTGACCGTCATCAGTAGTAAAACGTTTTACTACTGATGACGGTCACTGTATATGTGACTGAAATATCTGGTATTTTTTGTGAATTTCTATACACTGTCTATTAAAAGGATTTTATCCCTATTTTGAACTTATATTTTATCGTCATGGAAAGGCAATGTGGTCTCCGAAATTATCTACTCCGACTCACTATATATTCATGCCTACAAATATTATGCTACTACGGGAGGCAACCCATAATAGATAAATTAGCTAGGAAGAGGTTTTCAGCCCAAAGACGCCCATCAAAACATACCAAGCCCAGAAAAATTGTCCATTAGTCAGAACCCCGTGCGAATGCTGTGTCGTTTACTAGGCCATAATTTCCTCGAGGGGCGCCACTCCTCAAGTGGGAATAGAGTTGACCGCAAGGTCCCCAGTCTTGCAGGTACCCCGAAAAAGGTCGAGGCAGCCCTTTGCAGAGTCCGTTGTCCATAGATCTGGATCTTACGCCCTGCCGCAGTTGTCCTCCTATAGAGGATCCTCCCACGATGGTGTTCTGCATCACCATGCAATTTAACCCATTACTGGGAGAAGATTTGCAACTCATGGGACTTGTGGACAAACCAGTGGGCCGTTTTGAGTGCACATTTGAGGGGCCTTCTTCCTCCTCCGCCTGTATTTATGACCCCGGGCGAGAGTGCCCCAGTTTCTATTATGGACCCCCAGGGACAAGGTCCCCCCTTGGTCCGGGCCTCCTATGAAGGTACCCTACATATCTGTAGAGCGTTCCCCTATCGCCACCTGGGGACACGCTGAATGGCCAGGGGGAGGCCAGGAACATAGAAATGAAATTAATTAAAAATATTATGTTTCCTTTAAACATGGAAATTGGTATAGTCTTCTGTATGACTTTTTAAATATCAAATTATTATAGGGAAGTATGAACAAAGTTATTCAGAAGACTTTTTGGTTTTCTTATTTAATATAACTCAACATTAGCTTGTAAAACTAACGTCTAGCCGAATTTATTGATTTACTTCAACATTAGCCTGTAAAACTAATGTAAAACTGATGTGTGGCCTGTTTTGTTGATTTACTTCCAACATTAGCTTGTAAAACTAATGTCTAGCCTAATTTATTGATTTACTTCAACACTGAGGGGCCTTCTTCCTCTTCCGCCTATATTTATGACCCCGGGCGAGGGTGCCCCAGTTTCTATTATGGACCCCCAGGGACAAGGCCCCCCTTGGTCCGTGCCTCCTATGGAGATACCCTACATATATGTAGAGCGTTCCCCTATCGCCACCTGGGGACACGCTGAATGGCCTGGGGGAGGCCAGGAACATAAAAATGAAATTAATTAAAAATATTATGTTTCCTTTAAACATGGAAAATGGTATAGTCTTCTGTATGACTTTTTATACATCAAATTACTATAGGGAAGTATGAACAAAGTTATGCAGAAGACTTTTTGGTTTAGCAAAAATAAACACGATTTAATGAAATGTTGTAAGTAGTCGAGGTCGAATGGTTTCAGAGATTGATTCCAACAATCCACTGAGCTTCGACTTCCTATTTGAAAAACGTAACATCTAGCCTTAGAATAATCATTTAAATTATCCAATCCATCTGGGTATTTTTGAAAGACAGAGACATAGCTTCAATCTGTCAATTCCTTTACTGAAACTGAGTTCAATGCCTTTCCACATGAATAGCTTCGTAGTAGGCGTATAAAAGCATAAACGGTTGAGGAACCATTTGATATCATTGAAGAGAATAAAAACATTGAGGCAATGAAGAGACAATGTCTGAAAGGAGTCAAATGTTATGTAGTCTGTTTTATATTCTTCTTTCATGTCACCCTGCATTGATTGTAATGCCATGGGTATCGAAAAGATAGACGGGATTATTACATGCCCTTAAAAAAGAGTGTTTAATGAACATAGATAGGGTGTCGTCATCTTGAATCATCTAGTTCTAAAACCTATCTAGTGAGCTACCTTATCTTGATACGTTCCTCACCTATGCGGAGTGTATAAGTAATTATATTTTCCTTCGTGGTTCAAATCATGTCAAGAGTTATAATTAACTTAATGCAGCATTGATCCGGCACAGTCTTTATGTTACATTATTAGAATGTATATAATAGTAAATATACCCTCCCCTGTACTTTTGTATTATACGAGAAACACTCGAGAATTTGGATCGTGAATGACGCGAACATGAGACAAGAAACTGGTCAAGCAACTATTTTATACCAGACAATTAGCTCTGGCTCGGTTGGAAAATACATTGTAGCTATATTTTATTCAAATATTTAGTTGGCATTTTGGTTAAATTACATTAGGTTTGTTTAGGTTACGTATTTAATATATGCTATGTTTTACCCCCCCCCCCCCTAGTGTGCAAATATATAACCCAAAACTGTTTCTAAACAAGTAGATTTTCATCATAATTTTGTTTTATTTCACTAGCATTAACCAAATTTCACTTCTCGAGTGTTTCTCGTATAATACACAAGTACCCCCTCCCCTTCCCAAAATACTGCAACTCAGAGGTTATAAATCTGGGCTTTGAGCCGGCCAGGGGAAAACTTATACGCTCTTTTTTACGCAAAATAACTAACCTGGTAGTACTTGTCACCCCCCCTACCTGGGAAAATTCTGAGATGGCACTCTTAATCCTACTTAAGAGTTTCCCTATAGTTCTTGAAGACTATTGGAGAACCAGCAACCAGTCCCCTCAAATACTCTCTTTGAATAGGTCCTGATTTATATATATATAGTATATATATATATATATATATATATATATAATATATATATATATATATATATATTATATATATATATATATATATTATATGTTCGATAATTAATTATTAAATTATTAAATAAAATATGTTATTTTTATATATTTGATTTTAGGATCAAATAATTGGATCCTATTTGTAGCATTGCTTGAAAAATTTTATTACATGGATTTTATGCTGGTTATTTCCTGGAATCATTTGAAAATGATCAGAAATAAAAATAAAAATAAGACTTTCCTACTGAAAGTAAGGAGCAACATTAAAACTTAAAACGAACAAAAATTATCCCGTATATGATGCTCCCTCTTCAAGAACGACTTCTGAAACCACAGTAGACAGAATATACAGATATACAGATACACAGATAATATATGAACTGTGTCTGAAACACACGGGCCGTTTTGTTAGAATCAGAAGCTTTCAAAAAGTACTTGAAAAATTTTGCACGAAGAGAGGGGTGTTGAGGAGAGGGCATCCCCCCTCATATATGTTCATTTTAAGTTTTAATGTCGCTTCTTACTTTCAGTAGAAAAAAACCTTTTTTTTTTAATTTTCTGCAAGAAATAACCTGTCCACCTTTCTACAAAGATGTGCCCAGCCCGCCTGCCTATGAATATTGTTTCGAAATTTCTTGATAAGATGCACAATAATAAAGACATTTATGTTTACTTACTTACTTACTTACTTGTACTTGTTGCACGTTCAAGCCGCATCCAGGCTCATCGCGGCGCCCAGCAGATGACGACGTGTCTCCTTCCATAGGTTTCGCTCGAGGGTGGCCGGCTCCACGATTTCCAGCCACTGGCGATCCCAGCGACGGCCGTATTATCGGAATCCTCCGATTGGCTCCAGATCAGACTTAACTGTTGCTAGCTACGTCTTCTTTTGGCCTCCTGCCCTCTTCTTCCATGCCGGCAGTGGTAGACATTTGAGGCATTTTTTTGCTTATATGGTCATCTGGTCTGCGCATTGTGTGGCCAAACCATCTCAGTCTCCTCTGCTTAACAATGTCGGAGACAAGTGGGCGATCCCCACATCTTCTCCTGACTTCGTCGTTCGAGATTCTATCTGAGAGGCAGATGCCCAGGATATAGCGCAGAAATTTGTGGTTGAATATATTCAAGCTCAACGCTTCGGCTGCTTTCAGTGACCACGTTTCACATCCATAGAGGAGGACAGAGAGAATCATAGCTTCAAACACTTGGAGCTTCGTGCGTGGCGATATTTCGCCCCGCTTCCGGAGATATTTCCGTAGTTGAAGGAAGACATTCCAGGCTGAAGATATGCACCTCCGGATTTCTTCTGAAGATTCGACGGCAGGGTTTACCATCGATCCCAGGTATTTGAACGAGTGGACGTCCTTTATCTGGTTACCATTTAGGCTCACACCATTTAGTAAACATTTATGTTTACAACTGGATGAACCAAAAATACAATATCTAGCGATTTTTGAAATGTTACTTCAGTTAGTGATTTTATATTGTTTTTTGTTCGCACACTGAATTACTCGTAAAAAAAGTCCTCAAAGCGTAGTAATTCACTCGCTAAAGAAAGCGTGGATATTGTAGTTGGACTAACAAAACTTAGTCGACGCTCAGTCTACAAAAAAAGGCTCGCTCAGACCCCCCCCCCCCGAAAAAAAAATCCCCTTAGGAGTGGTATTTTGAGATTGGGTTTGCCTATCATTCATCATCTGTTGGCAGTCATCAGCGCCAAGCGGCACTGTATCCTCAGAACCGGCAAGAGAACTTCGTTTTCCCATCTCGGATTTATCCACAAGGAATCGTTCCTTGAGCTACGGTCGGCGTTATATGTCGATGGGGATTAACCCCCCCCCCTTATAGGGATTCAATCTCGACACCCATATTCCACAAAAATCTTGCCAAATTCTTAGAATCTGGGTAGGACGGACAGTTGCTGGAAAAATGACTGAAATTATCAATAGTAAATCCCTAATTGTGCCTAACATTAACATCTTTCTGTAGCTTAAACAGTATGAATTTAAATTTGGCCTATTTCTAGTTCAGTATGTAAAGTCAGTCAGTGCGTAAGCTGGATATTATTTCTTAGGTATAAGCCTAGAGAATTAACTGGAGAGAAGGAAACAATGTTAATAAAACAATTCTTACTTCATAATACATACGTAGATACATATGAGTGAATTTAAAAACCAGTGGCCATATACAAAAAATAAACAAAAAGAACAATAAAGAAAGAACAATAACACCCAACAAATTTAAAATACAGCTTCTTTCAGTGCCATCAGACCTTTCTCTATAAAACAACCTAACGCAATAATTAGGTTCCCCGAAGTAGTCCCCAAAACACCTGGGAGCAGCAGTGCATCCCCACGAAAAAATTTATCCTTAAAATTCACCAAACTTTGGCATCTACTCAGAAAATGGTCCATCCCATCCTCAAACTCCCCACAGAGGAGACAGGCACGCCCACCCCCCGAGCCACCCTCATCATAAGATTTCCAGTATCCTTTACGCAGTGGTATGTAATTTGCCCATGCCTGCAACCAACACTTAAGGGTTCCCACGGTAGATTCGGCTTCAAATTAAACTCCTCTCCATACACATCTTTAATCTATCTATAAAACGCAGGCTACTAGACTTTTCCAGACCCCGTTAGCCAAACCTGAATCTCTTGGTCCCAAAGGCGCGACGCAAGCTTACCAAGGAAATCTTCAGGTTTACCTAGAGGACCCTGCCCCTCATTCCATGCCCATGATAAACCAACATTATCCAACAAAGCTTTATTATGCAAAATAATCATAGTTAACACATTTTGCATACAGCTAATTTTTATCTTCATTTATTTCAGTGTTTTTCCAATTTTTCTAAGAAATTCATCAATTTTTTCACAATAATCTTTGTTTAATTTTGAAAAGTCTGCTAAATACAGCACTGTTAACTCAAGATTATATATATATATATTTTTTCATAGAATTGTCTGTAGTCAATAGACTTTTTTCATGAATTTCGTGCTAACGCAGCTGCAATTACTTTGACGTCCTCTACAAACAAATTTTGTAAAGGGTGCTTTGTTTCAGGGATGATTCAAAACCGAAAAAAAGCTATTAAAAAAAAAATTATAAATGTATTAGAAAAACTGGAAAAACACTGAAATAAGCGATGATAAAGGATAGCTGCATGCAAAATGTGTTAACTATAATGATTCTGCATATTATGATGTAAGAACTGTTTTGTTAACATGTTCCCTTCTCTCCAGTTAGTTCTCTAAGTTTATACCATTTTTTTTTATTCTTTTACACAAATACATTTTAATTTTATGTTCGCATCGCTATGTTAAGCGTAATTCCCACTCATCCAAATTAAAAACATCACATTCAGTAGACTGAATTATAAACCAAGGTAATCCAAATTGAAGAGATCAGATTAGAAATAACTGTAATTCATGCCGAATTATAAATACTATAAATCCGGAAGACTTTAATTAGAGATTACGTTAACACAAATTAGAAATTCACTAGAAATGCCAAACATCGGGATAATCCAAATCAGAAATATTATATATTATAAAGACCTAATTAAAAATCACGGCAAGCCAAATCAAAATCTCTTTGCTACGATAACCGTTATTTGAATCCAATTCATAAATACTATAAATTCGGGATAGTTAATTAAGAATGAAGTTAATTCAAATTAGAAATCTTTCAGTTACGTAAAGGGCCACGGTAACCTAAATAAGAAACACCATAAATTAGAAACTTAAATAAAAACTACTGTAGTTATTAAAAGCTACTGAATTGAAGTTATCAAGTATTTTGCAGTAGGTTGCATAGGTTGCATCAAGACATGGCTAATTGTAGACAGAGAAAAGCCAAGACAGATAGTCCAAGTAATTGAGAGGCAAATGTTTAAATGGCCGGGGCATCTAAAAGCCTTCTCGCTCCTATAATCACCGCGGTAATCCAGATTAAAATACTGTAAACCTGAGAGACAAAGCTAGGAGTCACCGTGACATGATTTAGCAATAAGTAAACCTAAATACAAGATCTTTGTCCCATCTCCCCCACATACAGATATATAATATATATATATATATATATATATATATATATATATATATATATATATATATATATATATATATATAATATATATATATATATATATATATATATATATATATATATATATATATATATATATTATATATATATATATATATATATATATATATATATTGACAAAAGGATTATAATTTATATAAGCGGATTATTTTGCTGAGTGAGAATTCCCTTGGGAACTGTGGATTCTTTGGATTTTCATATTAATATCTTTATGATCAGTGACCTATATTGGAGAATAATAGAATTAGAATAATATCATTTGCTCTCGGGGCAGATTTTGAAATGTCTGAAAAGCTTGTTTGGAATGCGATTTTGAACTTTATGAAAAGAGCAATAAAGGCAGGAAATCGGAGTGCTGAAATTGCTAAAAAGACAATTGGATTTTTCAAAAAAGATGATATTAGTGATGCAAAAACGATCCTATGGGAAGCAGCTAAAATCAGCAAAAGAGTGTTTATTAAAGTAAACCCGCATGACAACGTGATTGAAATGATTCGAGTCTTTGAGGACTGTATTAAAATCTATCGATGTTTGTCATTGCAGAACCCGCTGAGATCCCCTATGTTCATGGCAAAGTGTTCGCCGTTCTCACAAGACAAATGACCCAGATCTACGACAAGTTAGATGCCTTTATGAATCGAGAAAATTCGGATATACCCTCCCTTGCCCCTAATATAGATGATCCTGAAAAGCCATCGTATGCAGTTATACTGAAAAATCCTCCTCGTGACCTAGACAAGCCTGGTCTCAAAGGAATTTCTTGAAAAGATATGTGGGAATACTTGTGATAAAATTGTCGAGCTAAAGCCGAATAATGTAAACTGGCGTGTCACCACTGCCACAAAAGCAGATGCAAAAGCTGTGCTGGTTTAAGATAGCGAAGACATAAAAGCGAAAATTGAGCCAAAGACACCATTTTATTTCAAGCGCGAAAGTGAAAATTTCCGACCAAAAACGCTTCAAAGAGTGACGAAATGCTTCAAATTTGGCAACACTACTAAAGAAAGGGAAAAACAAATTATACAGAAAAAAAATTCAAGCAGTTTGTAAAGCTTTATCTCTTTATCTAGCCATTTATAAAAGTGATAAGACAAACGAATACACCAAAAGCTACTCTGCCAATCAGCAGATGGAAACACTTAACACTGAGAACCTCATAGATAGATTTTATTAGACTCTGCACATGGATTGAAAGCGTATATGGGACATCCTATCAAAGCAATCTATCCGATAAAACAAAATTACATCAGATAAATCAAACTTAGAGATGAAACAAGCCAGAAGACTTGCTGTATAAACAGCATTTTTTTACGGGTCTGGTGTTAATTTTTTTTCAATTCTTTACCGGTAGAAAATAATAAACGAAACTTACTTGGACAAGCTTCGGCAGATAGAAAAATACAATCCGTTACTTGATCTAACACTTGAAGCAGAAACTCTGCATTGGCACATGCATCGGCATTCGGGTCGATTTTCGACGGGTTTAACTAAAATCAAAGTTTTATAATAAACGACAGAAATAGATAATCAAAATATTTATTATTTTTAGCATCAATAAACTATATGAGTGATTCCAAAAGTGGGCACCACCACCATTCTTGGAACAATTCTGGGAGGCAATGATGGGCACAGGCGAGTAATTATTAAACTTTTATTTCGCTCACAAATACAAAAATTAAGGAATCATAGCAGCGCAATCGCGCTGCCTAAGTAAAGAACGATGTTGGCACAATGTATTATTTATTATTTGTTTTGTTTTTTGTTTTCCATACCAGGGCACTTCGTATCGAAGGAGTTGTCGTAGAAACTTCAAAAAGGGCTCATTCGATTGGAAATCGGAGTGGCTAGTGTCCTTTTTAATAGTCGAAAGTGATTGGAGGGCAACTAGCCGCCCCCAAGCCCATCATTCCCCCAAACACATCCAATCAAAATTTTGAGATAGCCATTTTGTTCAGCGTAGTTGATTTCCGGATAGAAAATATATTTTTGAGGAAGACACTCCCCCACAATCCTCAGGGCAAGGGTTTCAAGTTATGCCCTGGGGGCATATAAGAACGATGTTGGCACAATGTATTATTTATTATTTTTTTTTCCTTTAGAGCAGGGCACTTCGTATCGAAGAAGTTGTCGTAGAAACTTCGAAAAGGGCTCATTCAATTGGAAATTGGAGAGGCTTGTGCCCTTTTTAATAGTCGAAAGTGATTGGAAGGCGACTAACACCCCTTCGACGCCCACCATTTCCCGAAACACATCCAATCAAAATTTTGAGATAGCCATTTTGATCAGCGTAGTTGACTTCCAGATAGAAATTATGTTTTTGAGGAGGATACCCCCTCCCCCCACAACCGTCAGGGCAAGTGTTGTAAGCTATGCCCTGGGGGCATATAAGGTTTTTTATAGAAGGCGTTGTCGGAAACTTCAAAAAAGGCTCATTCGATTGGAAATTCGAATGAACCTTTTTTGATTTGAAAGGGCTAGTGCCCTTTTTAACAGTCGAAAGTGATTGGAGGGCAACTAACCCCCCTCTCACGCCCACCTTTTCCCCAAACACATCCAATCAAAATTTTGAGATTTCTTCAATCAAATTTTTGTAATCATTTTATTCAACGTAGTTTTAAGTTCTGGAAATTAGGTCTTTGAGGATGACAACCCCCCAACAGCCCTCAGGGGAAGGATTGTAAGTTATGCCCTGGGGTATATTAGGATTTATAGAACGCGTTGTCGTAGAAACTTCAAAAAGGGCTCATTCATTGGGAATTGAAATAGTTAGTGCCCTTTTTAATAGTCAAAAGTGATTGGAAGGCAACTAACACCCCTTCCACGCCCACCATTTCCCCAAACACATCCAATGAAATTTTTAGATAGCCAATTTTTCCCACGACTTTCAAAGCTCAGGATATTACACCTTTCAGCAGGACATTCCCCCCCCCCCCACAGTCTTCAGGGCAAGGGTTATAAGTTAAGCCCTGGGGGCATATAAGGTTTTTATTGAAATCTTTGTCGTAGAAACTTGAAAAAGGGCTCATTCGATTCGAAATTCAAAGATCTAGTGCCCTTTTTAATAGACGAGAGTAATTTGAGGGCAACTAACCCACCTATCACGCCTACCTTTTCCCAAACACATCCATCAAAATTTTTAGATAGCCATTATATTCAACGAAGTTGAAAGTTTTGGAAATTGGGTCTTTAAGGATGAAAACCCCTTCCCCCAGAGCCCAATGGGAAAGGGTTGTAAGGGGGCATATGAAGTTTTTATTGAAAGTGTTGTCGTAGAAACTTCACAAGGGCTCATTCAATTGGAATTTGAAAGGGGTAGTACCTTTTTTAATAGTTGAAAGTGATTGGATAGCGACTAACGCCCCTCTCAAACGCCCACCATTTTCCCAAACACATCCAATCAAAATTTTGAGATATCCATTTTGTTCAACGTAATTAAAAGTTCTGGAAATTAGGTCTTTTAGGATGATAACCCTCTCAAAGCCCTCAGTGCAAGGGTTGTAAGTTATGCCCTGGGGGCATATAAAGTTTATATAGAAATTGTTGTAGAAATTTCAAAAGGGCTCATTTGATTGGAAATTGAAATTGCCCTTTTTAATAGTCGAAAGTGAGCGGAGAGTAATTAGCCCCCCCCCCCTCTTACGCCCACCGTTTCCCCAAAACATTCAATCAAAAGTTTAGAGATAGCCATTTTGTTCAACGTAGTTGAAAGTCACGGAAATTATGCATTTAAGGACGACAAACCTCTCAGAGCCCAAAGGGCAAAGGTTGTAAGTTCTGCCCTGGGGGCATATAAGGTTTTTATAGATAGAGTTGTCCTAAAACTTCAAAAGGGGCTCATTCAATTGGAAATTGAGAGGGCTAGTGCCCTTTGTAATAGTCAAAAGTGATTGGAGGGTAACTAACCCACCTCTCACGCCCACAATTCCTCCAAACACATCCAATCAAAATTTTCAGATAGCCATTTTGTTCAACATAGTAGAAAGTTCTGTAAATTAGGTCTTTGAGAATGACACCCCCCCCCCCAGTACTCAGGGCAAGGGTTGTAAGTTATGCCCTGGAGGCATATAAGATTTTTATTGAAAGTTCTGTCGCAGAAACTTCAAAAGGGCTCATTTGATTGGAAATTGAAAGGAATAGGGCCATTTTTAATAGTTGAAAGTGATTAGAGAGCGACTACCGTCCCTCTCACGTCCACCATTTCCCCAAACACATCCAATCATAATTTTGAGATGGCCATTTTGTTTCACGTCGTTGAAAGTTCTGGAAATTAGGTCTTAGAGGATGACAACCACTCTAACAGACTTTAGGGTAAGGGTTGTAATTTATGCCCTGGGAGCATTTAAGGTGTTTATAGAGAGCGTTGTCGTTTCAAAAAGGGCTCATTCGATTGGAAATCGAAAGGCCTAATGCCCTTTTTAATAGTCGAAAGTGATTGGAAGGCTTGACATTTTTATAGTAAAGATTTATAGTAAAGTTGTTGTTGTTGTTTAGACCAGGGCAGTGGTTACACTGCCCTAGTCTGGGTTCAAAGTTCGTGGGAACTTCAAAAAGGGCTCGTTCGATTGAAAATAGAAAGGGCTGATGCCCTTTTTTAATAGTCAAAAGTGATTGGAGGGCAACTAATCCAACTCCCACTCCCACCCTCCCATTTGCCCATTATGTTTAAAAACTAAATGTTGCCTTAAGATTAATATAAACATGCACTGTGTTAATGCTAATTCCAAAGAAGGCATCTCAGCAGTATCCCAAGAACGACTGAGGGTATTATGTTCAAACTTTAGGGGCTACTTCTGCTCTTAAAATTTAACCAAAGCGAAATAGCGTAAGTGTATCCAAGCTATCAAAGAAAGTAAACAGATTTTTTTGCGAATGGTATCAAGTTTTCCATTTCAGGTCAACTAGAGGAGGTATGAAACTAAATTAAACAGTACTATTTGTGTCCAGATTTTTAAAAGGGTGTATGTTGTTAAAAATTTCTGAAAATTTTTCTCCAGCATACAAATAGCAGACCAAACTATAAAGTCTTAAAAGACGAAAAGATTTAAAGTATTATTTTCTTTTTCCTGAAAAGACTATGTCATAAAAAACGAACAGAAATTAATTAAAAAAAACTTTTTCCACAAAATAAGTTTTTCAAAGAAAAATAAAGAACTCGCAGCATGCCAGTTTCGTCCTTCTCAATAAGATGATTTCAAACACGTTAACTTTCTATTAAATAAAATAAAAAGATTTTAACTGAAAGTAAGGAGCGACATTAAAACTTAAAACGAACAGAAATTATTTCGTATATGAAAGGGGCTGTCCCCTCCTCAATGCCTCGCTCTTTACGCTAAAGTTTTTTATTGTTTTAAAAAATAGAGTTGTGAGAAAAAGTCAAACTAGCGTTTAGAGCGAGGCATTGAGGAGGGGGCAGCCCCTTTCATATACAGAATAATTTCTGTTCGTTTTAAGTTTTAATGCCGCTCCTTACTTTCAGTTAAAAAAACTTGTTTTTTTTTTATATAATTTCTGAACGTTTTTGAATTAATGCAGGTTTTGATTTTGGCTCACCATACAAGAATAATCAAAACGAAATTTGCATATTAATTTTAATTTTTTTTTGGTTAAATGGCTTTCTCGAAAGTTGTTTAATTTTATTTACGAACGTTTTTATTAGTAATAAATATACGTAACTTACGAATTAACTTACGTAACGAACTTCTATATTCGTATATTTTTATTACGTATATTGGGGGGTTCGCCCCCTAGTCACTACCTCGTTCTTTACGCTAAAGTTCAAATTTTGTTACAATTCTTGAAGAATGACCCCTTAATCACAATGACCGTTAATTATAACAAAAAGCTCTTATGAAAGTACTAAAAAAAATTTAGTGTAAAGAGGGAGGTAAAGACTAGGGGGCGAATACAATCATATACATAATAACTTCTGTTCATTTTAATTTTTGATGTTGCTCCTTACTTTCAGTTGAAAAACTTTTTTTTTAAATTTATTTTCTGATCGTTTTTTTTAAATAATGCTGGGAATCCGGTACCCCCTTCATAGCAATGTCCCTTCCCCCATGAAAACTTCCTCCATGGAAAGATCCTCCCATGTAACCCCTAACCCCCCCCCCCCGCCACTACCAGAAAAAATCCCCCCTGAAACGTCTGTATACTTCCCAATAACCAATACTGTATCTAAACATCGGGCAAAGTTCATAACTTGCAGTCCTTCCCCCGGGGACTTTGGGGATTAATCATCCTCAAAGACATAGTTATTATATTTTTCGACCATGCCGAGCAAAATGGCTATCTAAAAATTTTGATCGGGTGACTTTGGGAAAAAAATGAGCGTGGGAGGGGGCCCCTTTTTTGGTCACTTAAAAAGGGCACAACAGCTTTAATTTCCGTTCGATTGAGCCCTCCCGCGACATTTTAGGACTAATGGGTCAATACGATCACCCTTGGGGAAAAAAAAAGAAAAAAAGAAAAAAAAAGAAAAAAAAAGAAATAAACACGCACCCGTGATCTTTCTTCTGGCAAAAATAGAAAATTCCACATTTTTGCATATAGGAGCTTGAATCCTCTACTATAGCGTTCTC
This sequence comes from Artemia sinica, assembly GCA_027921565.1. Lineage (NCBI taxonomy): Eukaryota > Metazoa > Arthropoda > Branchiopoda > Anostraca > Artemiidae > Artemia > Artemia sinica. The sequence continues at coordinate 74,939,296 of CM051260.1, read as the reverse complement.
TGATATGCTGAATCTGATGGTGTGATTTTCATTAAGGTTCTATAACTTTTAGGGGGTGTTTCCCCCTTTTCCCGAAAATAAGGCAAATATTCTCAGGCACGTAACTTTTGATGGGTAGGACTAAACTTTGATGAAACTTATATATTTAAAATCAGCATTAAAATCTGATTCTTGGGATGTATCTATTGGTATCAAAATTCGTTTTTTTAGATTTTCGGTTACTATTGAGCCGGGTCGCTCCTTACTTACTGTTCGTTACCACGAAATGTTTGATTCTGAGTTCAAAAAACAGTTTCTTAATTTCAAACATCCATTTTTCTAATTTATGTCTTTCTTTATTATATTTACAATAATGTAGAAACATTAATGCACATATATTTCTGTTGAGTCGCTATTAAAATTAAAAACAATTTCTAAACAGCGGTTAGTAATATTTTCTCTGGAAAGGCCGAATAGGCCGAAACAAATTGGGAATCACTGAACCGGATCAGGAAATCATCTAACCTATAAACATCTGAATTGATTCAAACCCAGATATTGCATACATAAAAGGTTTTTTTTTTCCTGGGGAAACGTATGAATAGTTCAAGTGTGTTTGTTTGGGCCGTCCCAAATACAATAATATTCCGAGACTTAATTCAATATAAGTAATAGAGTTTATTTGTGCGGTTTCGGGGGCGTATTCTTCGTCGTCAGCCTTGACTGCTACTGACATCTTCTTCTCTCTTTTAATTCCTCAGTGGAGATTTTTTGCAACAAAGCTTGGTCATGGGAGATTGAGTATTCCATAGTAGTACATTCAACTTTGGTACCGGCAAGGGGCCGGCAACTCCTATCGCTTTTGACAAAATTTTCAAAATTTTGACTGAATGTGTTCGGGGAAATGGTGGGCGGGAAAGGGGGGTTAGTTGCCCTCCAATTACTTTCGACTATTAAAAGGGCACTAGCCCTTTCAATTTCCAATCGAATGAGCCCTTTCTGAAGTTCCTACGACAATAATTTCTATAAAAACCTTATATGCCCCCAGGGCATAACTTACAACCCTTGCCCTGAGGGTTGTGGGGGGGGGGGTTGTCATCCTCAAAGACCTAATTTCCAGACCTTTAAACTACGTTGAAAAAAATGTTTATCTCAAAATTTTAATTGGATGTCTTTGGGGAAATGGTGGGCGTGAGAGGGGGTTATTGCCCTTCAATCACTTTCGACTATTAAAAAGGGCACTAGCCCTTTCAACTTCCAATCGAATTAGCCCTCTTTGAAGATTCTACAGCACCGCTTTCTATAAGAACCTTGTATACCCAAGGGCATAACTTACAACCCTAGCCTTTAGGGCTCAGGGAGGGGGGGGGGGGTTTCTTCCTCAAAGACCTAATTTCCAGACCTTTAAACTACGTTGAACAAAATGGCTATCTCAAAATTTTGATTGGATGTGTTTTGGGAAATGGTGGGCGTGAGAGGGGGGTTAGTTGCCCTCCAATCACTTTCGACTATTAAAAAGGGCACTAGCCCTTTCAATTTCCAATCAAATGAGCCCTTTCTGAAGTTTCCACGACAACCCTTTCTAAAAAAAACCTTATATGTCCCCAGGACATAAGTTAAAACCCTAGCCCTTAGGCTCTGGGGGGGGGGGGTGTTGTCATTCTCAAAGACCTTATTTCCAGAACTTTTAACTACGTTGAACAAAATGGCTATCTCAAAATTTTGATTGGATGTGTTTGAGGAAATGGTGGGCGTGAGAGGGGGTTAGTTGCCCTCCAATCACTTTCAACTATGAAAAAGGCCACTAGCCCTTTGAATTTTCAATCAAATGAGCCCTTTTTGCAGTTTCTACAATAATGCTTTCTATAAAAACCATATATGCCCCCAGGGCATTATTTACAAATGTTGCCCTGAGGGCTGTGGGGAGAATGTCCTCCTCAAAGACAAATTTCCAAATCTTTCAACTACTTTGAACAAAGTGGCTATCTCAAAATTTTGATTGGATGTATTTGGGGAAATGGTGGGCGTAGAAGGGGCGTTAGTTGCCTTCCAATCCCTTTCGGCTATTAAAAAGGGCACAAGACCTTCCAATTTCCCATCGAATGAGCCCTTTTCGAAGTTTCTACGGCAACTCCTTCGATAAGAAGTCCCCTGGTCTAAAAGAGACAAAGAAATAAATAATACATTGTGCCAGCATCGTTCTTTACTTAGGCAGCGCTATTGCGCTGCCTATGATTTTGCATTTTGTTCGTTACAGTATGTTTTTTCTATTATATTTTTTTTGGTGGATTTTGAGCATAAGATCCCACTTGTCGTAAAGTTAGGTAGTTCACAATACCTAAATGAGTCAACGTACTTGTGCTTCTCATTAAAGTACACCATGCACTAACAGACACCAAGAAGGTAGCACCATAACTAAATTTAAAATTTATTAGTGGAACTCACACCTTTTGAGGAAGTCTAAAATCAAACTTCTGGTGCGGGTGACTCTAACAAAGAATCAAATATTGCTAAGTCTCCAAGAAGATTAAAGAAGGAAATAAAAAACTAACCCAGAACGTTCCAGAAAGAGATTTCATCCGAGCCTATAACTGTTGGCTAGCTCCCCCCCCCCTTATTACAACAAATCTTGATCGGCGTTTAGAAAAAAATAATTCTCCGTAATTATCCCCCCTCATTCGAAGGCAAAATAGTCCGAGATCGATTTGGACTATTGCCAGTTGGCTCTGCAATAGAGTATGGAAACGTTGCCTCGCTCTCTGCTAGATAGTCCTCCGTAGTCTAAGCAAGTTTATTTTTCTGTAGGGGGAGGGGAAATTGTCGGAGGGAATTTTTAGTGAGGAGAAAATATTTGTGAATAATTTCCTTTCAGCAGGGACGTAGTTTCCGGGGGGGGGGGAGGGGTAAACGCCGGCCACCGTAAATACATGGCAATAAAGTAAGATTCTATTAATATTATTCTGTAACAATATACATTGTGTTACATATTTTACAGCAAAAAAAAAAAAAAAAGAAAAAAGAAAAAAGCTCATTTACCTCACACGCTTGCTTTGATTCCAGAACTCTTTGTATAGTTTCTGAAAGGGCTGCTATCAGAAAAGGTGTACAGACAGACTTCATATACAAATCCGCTAAGGTTGTTGTCAAAGACGCGGCTCGGAACAATGTTGACGTCTCCTCTTCTCGGTCAATTTCTTGCTCCATTAAGTTCTGCAGCAGATCTGCTTCCCTTTTCTCATGCCTGTAAAATTTTTTTCACTAAATAGTTTTTATTTCACAACACATTTATATAATTTGTTTTTCACTAAATATAACTTTTAGTTCACTAAGTATTTTCTTACCTTCATTTTTACGAATACGAGTAAAAGAAAACATCTTTTTTTTTTTGGGGGGGGGGGGGTAACTCGGCACAGGTCCTTAACACGTTATCACGGTCCTTACTTGCATGACGCCATTACTAGTTTTTTATACGTAAATTTTATGTATAATACAAAAATTTTCAAAAGAGAATTTCTAGCATTTCTATGAGCGAAAAAAGAGAACATAGAAAATTTTGGAAAAATGATATTTATCTACCTCCTGTTTTTCATGCCTGTGGTATGGATTTTGAAGGAAAACAACTGAAACGTCGTCGAATCGACAGTTCAGTTGCTGAACATTTTTTAAAGGAAAAGATAGCAAGCTTGTCGCTCAAGCTTGTGGCACCAGGAACGGAACCCTGGGCCCAGTATTGCTAAAAAGAGCATCAATCCACTATGCTGCCAAATGAAATTAATTCCCAAACAATTCAGTTAATTCACTCTAAAAATTAATTCGATATAATTTTTATACGAATTAATTTATATTTTACAGAAGAACGAAAAAACTAAAAAAAAAACTGAAACTGAGTTTTTTTTTACTGTTACTAAGAAATATTTTTCTGGGGGTAAGATTGTTTTAAAGCACAAAGAATAAAATAAATAAAATAAAGATCCTCCAGATCCATTGCTGGCGCATCGACGTTTCAGGTGCTCGGTCTTTTTAAGTGGGACAAGTAGCAAGCTTGTCGCCCAGCCTTGCCGCAGCAGGGATCAATCCCTGGGCCTCGTATTGCCAAGCAGGGCATCAATCCAATGTGAAAGTAACAAAGACGGGAAAATGAAACCTGATTGTTTGAATTAGTTAAGTGGAAGCTTACACAACCATAATTCGTGGTAACACAACCATAGATATCTTACACAACCATACAACCATAAATATCTTGAAATATAAGGAAAAATCCGTCTTTCAATTTTTAATGAGAACACACCTTTATATGCAGTTATGCAGTTTTTGGTAGAAATGAGTGCAAAGCAAGATGTTAAATATAGAATAGCCAAGGCTCAGGGTGTTTTTTCACAGTTAAAAAAAGTCTGGAAGAATAGGAAGATAAGTCTGCAACCAAGATTAGAATATTAGAAGCTACAGTGATGACAGTGGTCAAATATGGCTCTGAAGCATGGACGCTCCGAAAAGCGGACGAAGATTTGCTAGATGTTTTCCAGAGAAATTGCTTAAGGATTGTTCTGGGTACCCGGCTGACTGACCGTATTTCAAACAATAGGCTATACGAAAAATGTGGTTCAATACCGCTCTCTAGGGCTATAATGAAAGAAAGGTTGAGGTGGCTAGGGCACGTTGTGCGGATGAAGGATGACAGATTGCCGAAGATTGTTCTTTTCGGCCAACCATCTAGGGCTAAACGGAAAGCAGGTCGTCCCCGTCTGGGGTGGGAGGACGTCATAAAGAAAGATTTAAAGGAAATGGAAAATTCGTGGGCGGGTGTAAAAAGGGAGGCTTTGAATAGATTGGGGTGGAGGAGGAGCGTGCGTAGCTGTGTTGGCCTCAGGCGGCTTGGTGCTGCGGTGAGTTGTTAGTAGAAGTAGTAGTAGTAGAATGCGCTGTCAAATTTAACTAATTAGTATTTTTCATCTAATTTCAGGATTCAGCGTGGAAATACTGACGGAAAGTTGTGCTGCCCCAAAAACTTGGCGATTTTGAAACGACTAAAAACCAATTTTAGAAAATCGCGGTTTTCAGGTATGAAAACACCTATGGCACCTCTAGGGGAGGGGGATATTTTTATTTTTATGTTCTTGATGCTTCAGCTTCTAAGGCATAGCAAACAAAATTTGATATCAAAAGATTTAGTTAGCGGCTAAATATGCGAGGCAGAGAAGAAGACATGATATTTTAGAAAAAAAAAGAAGCTTCTAAACATTTTGGGAACCAGTCAAGACGGGAGGAATAATATCAAACCAATCAAAAGAGCTGGTGTTGATTGAGGGAGGGGAATGTAAACTAAGGTAACCAATAAACGTCATGTAATGCCTTTTGAATTATAGTAGCCGACCTTCTCCCTGTTGTTCGTTCTTTAATTTTTTTTTTTTTCAGTGAACAAACTAAACTGCTAAATACAGAAGACTTAAATCTGTAATGCTAGGGCCAGTAAAATGGTCACACTTCCCGATAAAATCAAAATTATGCACGATCACAGCAAAGATTACGATTGCCTTTCGCAATTTCTCGAGTTGAACGTTGTTCAACTTTCAAGCGTAAGATTTGTGATAAATCAGAGTCAAGAGTTAAGGCATAATTTTTTGAAACTAGTGAAACATTTTATTAAATAGAAATTAAGACACGTTGCACTGATACAAAGTAATCTGAGGAAGTGAGGGCTTCAACCCCCACCTGTATTTACAAATATTTATAATTCTTGTTTTAATGTTTATTCTTTATTTGCTCACTAGCTTAATCAATGTGCTGCGATAAATTGTTAGTTCAACAGACAAATATTATTTTTAATTTATATTTCTTTGTTTTCTTTCTATGCTCTACTTTTTTATTCTCTTTCTTCTATTCAATCCTAAATTTACTATTATTATTTTCTTCTATTATTTTTCAAATTATTTTCACAATTATCGTTTTCATAGTATCTATTTCATTATTTCATTATCAATTAAATACAATAAAAAAAAAAAAAAAATACAATTATCAACTTCGCATGAAGCTCAATATATACAATTAAATACAATAAAAAAATACAATTATCATAACTAATAATGTAATTAACGAATAATACTAAAACTAACAGTAAAACCTTATTATCTAATTATCCTAGGAATAAAAATAATTGTCATAAAGCCGAAACAAAATTTTCGTACTTTTGAAATGTAGTATTTAAATATTTTGAGCTTTTTTTCCCTTTTCCTTGCACAAGCCAACAATGATTCTATAAATCGTTCAAATAACCGTCCAAATTTACCTATTGAAACTTTCCGATGCCAACCCTCCTCCCATTCAAAGCATAACGTAATATTTCATTAAACGACAGATATAAAGAATGACTCATTATTTTATGGATACTTTTTTCTTACTACCCTACTGTTATTCTTTGTCTCTATATTCTTTGCTATTGCTATTCTTTATGCTATCTACTCCTACACTGTCACTATTCACTTTTTCCATTGCTACAGTTTCAAATATATCACGATCTCAAAAATGAAGGTGAAAAGTTTTTTACGAAGGTACATAACAGCGAATATATGGATCACGATATATTAATAATGATAGTAAATAGTGATAAATATAATGATAATAGTGATGGCTAAGTGACAGTGCTATGGTGCTGACTGAACACCCAACGATGAGAAAGCCGGGGCAGAAAAGGGAAAATTTCATTTCTGACCTCCAACCATCGGGGCTAAGGTACTATATGGTGCATTAACAAGCTTTTTTTTGCTTATATATTATTCATTATTTTGACTTTTGGATAAAATGAATAAACAACTACTTATTTTTCAAATAAAATTTGTCAAGAAAGGGAAAAATTTGCCACCTGGTATGTATAAGATTTGACAAGCATTGCATCCATGCTTTCACCAGTGGAATATGACCTAGTTAGGTTAGGTAAAAAAAATCAAAAAAATCACAGTAAACATCCCCTCCCAGTCAAAGATGAGGGACCATGTGATATAGCACGAGTTAAATTAGTTTTATTTTGAGAAGTTAGACTTTGCCCAAAAGAAGAAAAGACAGAAAGCAAATCGTTGAAGAGACTATCAGTTTTGAATATAATAATTTTCAGGTTATAATTTCATAGAGACGCTCTTGGAATCTACAACATAAATGAGAGCATGAACTTAGAAAACGGCTTTTATTTCCGTTAGAATTTCGGAATAAAAGAATAGCTTGGAACATTAGGCTCATTGTCAGGTCAGTGATCGGAATACCGCGTTCTTATCTTGCAATTTTGCTTTACTAGACACATATCCTTACAGTAGCTACTTCCTTTACTAAAGCAGTTGTCATTATAGTGTCAACTACAAATCCTAAAACCACAGCTAACAGTCCATCAAACGACTAAATCACCTAAGACCAACACAGTTGCGTAAGCTTCTCCCACCTTATCCTTTATCAACGGGGGAAAAAGGGAAGGAAAAAGAAAAAAAATTAAATCATTCAAAGAACAAGACAAAAAACAACACAAGAGAAAAATTTCTTTTTCCTTTTTCCTTCTTTTTTCCCCGAACCAAATTATAGCCCTAGAAAGTGGGATTGAATCACACTATAGCCCTAGAAAGTAGAATTGAACCACATTTTTGTAGAACTTGTTGATTGACAAACAATAATTTTATTATTTATTATATGAATATATGTAAATACAGTAGTATATATAATTTATAATAATTAATAATTCATATTATTTATTTTATAACTTTATTATAAATTTATTAAGTAAGACAAACGAGAACCTACAACTATCCTTAGATATCTTGAAGTTTAATAAACTTCGAATTTCACAAAACAAAATTTTCTAATGACATTTTAAAATAGCAAATTTTCGAGCGATAACGTTTGGCTTGAATATTATCTATCTATATAATTGTCTATATACGTTGCTCTGAGCCCCGAAGAGTCATATGGTATTATACAACGGATTTTTCTCAATACAAGCGAGTGATTTTCCTTACGCAGGCAGCAGGTTTCTTTATAATTATGACAAATCTTACATACAGTTTTGCTAGATCTATTCTGTCTTGACTCAGGAGTTGAAATATTCAGTTAGATTACTTCTAAAATTCTAAAATAATTATATGGGAACCATTCATCAAATCATTTTCTAATGCTAAATAGTCACGAAAGAGTAAACGTTAGGTTTTTCTTTTAACGTCACTCAGTCGTTAGAAAGGCACACTGAAGCTTTGATACATGCAAACGCCTGTTGGGAATCTATAAAACTCAGGACTAAAGAGTTGGAATATTCAGACTCTTTTCAATTACTGAGCTAAGCATACAGTTGCCGTTAACACATCATCTTCTATTTACAAAGCCACACTGATCTTCTATTAGAACTTAATCTACAGCCTTTTTAGTCTCATAATATCCTGACGCAGTGCACATTCATACCTAATTCAAGTTAATGCGTGTATTATTACTATATTTTGTTTTGCAATCTTTCTATTATACGGATTAGGCCGTAGTTTTCCAAAGCCAGAAGGTGCTTGTCCTTGATCAAAAATCACATCTACAATTTTCAATATTTGAAGTCTAGCTTCGGACCCACCAAATTTCCGAATCACTTTTGCCATACCCCCACGACCTATACCCTTATTATTTTTTTTATTCTAATACCTTTTGTAGCTCCATAATTAATCATACTTGAATTTACATTATCAGGACACAGGGGCGAATCTCCAGCATTTTTATGTGGGGGGGGGGGGCAAGGGGGGGTCTATATTCGGATAGTCAAAGGGCATGGGACGTACAATAATTTTTTTCTTCACATTGTTGGAGGGGGGCAACTGCCCCCTCTTGCCACCCCCAAACGACGCCCCTGTCAGGACATATTCCACCATTTTCTATACTCTTCCAATGAACGATTTAGCACTCCCTTAAAATAGAAATACTCGAAATTTAGAATTATACATGGAACTTCGGTAACTAGCCAAAGCTTTGGCAAGTTGCCAGAGAGTTCGTGATTTCGACTCCCACTTAAGGCGTTTTTTTTGCTGTCATTTTTCGTTTCACTTCTAGTATTGGTCGCACGCGTGTTGATAGTTTATGATAACTAGGATTAGTTATGCTTAACAAAGATGCACTGCTCGGATCTTCTAGCATATTTCTATATATTTCCTTACCATTAAAATATCCCATATTGAAAATATTTATCTCAGTTTATTGGTGCCTGTCTTAAAAAGTAAAGTCATCAGTAAAACACAGTGAAAAGCTTCCCAGTGTCTGTTTTAGTCCACAGGTATGAGCTTCAGCTAGTTACCTGATGGCTAAAGAGTTCGACACCCACCAACGGAGACTTTTCTTAAGCATTTTTTAAATTCCAGTTCAAGACTTCAAGATTCTTTAGTCAAGGGTCAATATGATGACATTTTATATGTAGAAATAAAAAATAAAACGAAACAATAACCCTTTTTTTCGGCAGTGGGTAGCTGTATTTTTCATGATAACTACGGGCTGTAATTACCAACCAGTTAAGAGCTGTGCATTTACTACTCAATGCTCACAAAATTAAATTAATACATTAAAATAGATACCTAAAAACTCTAAGTAGAGATGTGGCAAGAGGTATTCGATCTAAATGGCAAAGATCAGCCAAACTTTTAACAACTTCTAAGTTCATTTCCAGAAGGAGGTCTTTGAGAGGAAGATATTCCTCTGGTGGCATTATAAGGTCATGGAGATATCGTGTTCTCAGTCGTAGTGAACCCCACTCTCCAACAGGAGTCACTCCAGTCAAGTGATACCATTCTTCGACCTAAAAAATAAGTGGTCGAACGCTAATTTTCTCTCTGTCTCTAATAGAAATTTTAAACTTGAATGTTATAATTTGTTGTTCAATAATTTTTTTTTACATAGAATAAATCGCACACAAGTTCTTCTAAAGGTCGACAACATACCTTTTAATGATTTTTTTTTTCATAGTTCTGCTCCTACTAACACTGGGAGTCAAGCTACAGTCACCTTTGAAACGTTATTTTTACTATACAAATAACGTATAGTAGAGATTTCACACTAACACGTAAGAAATATCTTTACGTATCAGAGGCAACGCTATAGCGTTGCCTATAGTAAAGGCCATACGGCTCCAATGTTTTATTATTTGTTTTTTTTTTGTCCCTAGAGGCACTTCATATGGAAGAGGTCGTCACATAAACTTCGGAGGGGGCTCATTCGATTGCAAATCGGGAGTTCTAGAGCCCTTTTTAAGATTCAAAAGTGGTCGGAGGGCAACTAGCCCCCCCAAGTCCTTTTTTCCAAAATACATCCAATAAAATTTTGAGATACCTATTTCGTTAAAAATAGTTCAAAGATCATATGACAAAAACGTTGTAAGTTATGCCCTGGGGACAAATATGGTTCTTAAGGAAGGGATGCTCGTATAAACTTCAAAGAGGGCTCATATGATTGGAAATTGAAAGTTCTAGTTCACTTTTTAAGAGTCAAAAGAGATCGGAGGGCAACCAGCCCCCCCCCCCTCCACGTTCTTTTTTCCTCAAACCCACTCGATAAAAACTTTGAGGCAGCCATTTTTTTAAAAATAGTTCAAAGAACATAACGAAAACTCCGGGGTCAACACAACCCCCAGAGCCCGAGGGCAGGCGTTGTAATTATATCCTGGAGGAATATATGATTCTTGTGGAAGGGATGCTCCTACAAACTTCAGAGAGGGCTCATTTGACTCGAAATTGAAAGTTCTAGTTCAGTTTTTGAGAGTTAAAAGGGATTGGAGGGCAACTAGCCCCTCCCCCACCCACGCCCCTTTCCCCCCAAAAGCATCCAAAAAAAATTTGAGATAGCCCATTTTGTTGAATATAGTTCAAAGTCAGATACGAAAACTCAGGTGCCGACACAACCCCCCAGGGCCCGGGGGCAGGCGTTGTAAGTTATGCCCTGGGGGCATGTATGGTTCTTATGAAAGGGATGCTCGTATAAGATCGGAGGGCAACAAGCCCAACCCCCCTCCCCACACCCTTTTCCTTCAACACTCATCTGCTAAAAATTTTGAAATAGGCATTTTTTTTTTGTTTTTAAATAGTTCAAGAATCAGATAACAAAACTCCGGTGTCGACACAACCCCCCAGGGCCCTGGGCAGGCGTTGCAAGTTTTGCCCTGGGGCGTATATGGTTCTTTTGAAAGGGATACTCGTATAAACTTCAGAGAAGGGTCATTTGATTGGAAATTGAAAGTTCTAGTTTATTTTTTAACAGTCAAAAGATATCCGAGGGCAACTAGCCTCCCCCCTCCAGACACACCCTTTTTCCCCAAACCCATCCAATAAAATTTGAGATAGCCATTTCGTTAAAAACAGTTCAAAGGTCAGATAAGAAAAACTCCTGTATTGACGCAACCCCCCAGGGCCCGGGTGCAGGAGCTGTAAGTAATGCTCTGGGGGGCATATATGGTTATTATGGAAGGGATGCTCGTACAAACTTCGGAGAGGGCTCATTTGATTGTAAATTGAAAGTTCTCACTCGCTTTTTAAACGTCAAAAGAGATCGGAGGGTAACTAGCCCTCCCCCGTCCACACCCTATTTTCCTCAAACCCATCCAATAAGAACTTTATGAGAGCCACTTTTTTTTGAAAATAGTTCAAAGATCATATAACGAAAACTTCGGGTCAACACAATCCTTCAGGGCCCGGGGTAGGCGTTGTAAGTTATGCCTGGGGGGTATATATAGCTGTTATGGAGGGGATGCTCGTATAAACTTCAGATAGGGCTCATTTCATTAGAAAAAGAAAGTTCTAGTTCAGCTTTTGGGAGTCAAAAGAGATCAGAGGGCAACTAACCCCACCCCTACGCCTTCTTTCTCCCAAATGTTGAAAAATTGTTCAAAGGTCAGATAAAAATTCCGATGTCAACACAGCCCCCCCCGGACCTGGCGTTGTAAGTTATGCCCTGGGAGCAAATATGGTTCTTATGGAAGGGATACTCGTATAAACTTCAAAGATCTATGTGATTGGAAATTCAAAGTTTTACTTCACTTTTTAAGACTCAAAACAGATCCGAGGGCAACTAGCCCCCCCCCCCACACACCTTTTTGTCTAAACCCATCCGATAAAACTTTTGAGAAATTGAAAATTCTAGTTCACTTTTTAAGAGTCAAAAGATATCCGAGGGCAACTAGCCCCCCCCCAACGCACACAACCTTTTTCCCCAAACCCATCCAATAAAAATTTTGAGATAGCCATTTCGTTAAAAATAGTTCAAAGATCAGATAAGAAAAATTCCTGTGTAGACGCAATCCCCAGGGCCCGGGGGCAGACGTTGCAAGTAATGCTCTGGGGGCATACATGGTTCTTATGGAAGGGATGCTCGGATAAACTTCGGAGGGCTCATTTGATTGGAAATTGAAAGTTCTCGTTCGATTTTTAAGAGTCAAAACAGATCAGAGGACAACTAGCCTCCACCCTACACGCCCTATTTTCCTCAAACCCATCCAATAAGAACTTTGAGAGATCTATTTTTTTCCCAAAATGGTTCAAAGATCATATAACGAAAACTTCGGGTCGACACAATCCTTCAGGGTCCGGTGTAGGCATTGTAAGTTATGCCTGGGGGCATATATAGCTGTTATGGAAGGGATGCTTGTATGAACTTCAGAGAGGGCTCAATTGATTGAAAATTGAAAGTTCTAGTTCAGTTTCTAAGAGTTAAACGAGATCAGAGAGTAACTATCCCCCCACGCCCCTTTTTCCCCAAATGCATCCGATAAAAATTTTGAGACAGTCGTTCTGTTAAAAATAGTTAAAAGGTCAGATAAAAAAAACTCCGCTGTCGACACAACCCCCCAGGCCCCAGGGGCAGGCTTTGAAAGTTATGCCCTGGGGGCGTATATGGTTCTTATGGATGGGGTTCTCGTATAAACTTCAGAGAGGGCTCATTTGATTCGGAATTGAATAATTCACTTTTCAAGAGTCAAAAGATATCGGAGTGCAGCTAGGCCCCCCCCCCTCCACGCCCTGTTTCCTCAAACCCATGCGATAAAAACTTTGAGACAGCCATTTTTTTATATTGTTCAAACATCATATAACGAAAACTCCGGGGATCGACACAACCCCCCAGGGCAACTGAAAGGGATGCTCGTATAAACTTTATAGAGAGCTTATTTGATTGGAAATTGAAACTTCTAGTTCACTTTTTAAGAGTCAAGAAATCGGAGGGCAACTATCCCCCCTACACACCCTTTTTTCCCAAAGCCTATTCACTATAAATTTTGAGATAGCCATTTATTTAAAAATAGTTCAAAAATTAGATAACAAAAACTCCGATGTCAACACAACCCCCAGGGCCCGGGTGTAGGTGTTGTAAGTGTTGTCCTGGGGGCGTAAATGGTTCTCATGAAAGGGATGCTCGTATAAACTTCAGAGAGGGGTCATTTGATTGGAAATTGAAAGTTCTAGTTCACTTTTTAAGAATCAAAAGATATCCGAAGGCAACTAGCCCCTCCCCCACACACCCTTTTCCCCCAAACAAATCCGATAAAAATATTGAGATAGTCATTTCGTCAAAAATAGTTCAAAGGTCAGACAAGCAACCCCCCAGGGCCCGGGGCAGGCGCTGTAAGTAATACTTCGGGGGCATATATGGTTTTTATTGAAGAGATGCTCGTATAAATTTCGGAGAGGGCTCATTTGATTGGAAATTGGAAGTTAATAGTTCAGTTTTTAAGATCAAAAGAGATCAGAGGGCAACTATCCCCCACGCCCTTTTTCCCCCAAATACATCCAAAAATTTGTTTGAGATAGCCATTTTGTTAAAAATAGTTCAGAGGTCAGATAAAAAAAAATCCAGTGTCGACAGAACCCCACAGGGCCCGGGGCCTGGCGTTGCCAGTTATGTCCTGGGGGCATATATGGTTTTTATGGAAGGGATGCTCGTATAAACTTCAGAGGGCTCATTTGAATGGAAATTGAAAGTTTTAGTGCAATTTTTAAGAGTCAAAAGAGATTGGAGGGCCACTAGCCCCCCCCCATCACCACGCCCCCTTTAACCTAAATCCAAAATTTTCTTCGGATTTTTGCATCCGAAATTTTTTTAAGATAGCCATTTTGTAAAAAATAGTTCAAAGGTCAGATAAAAAAAATCCGGTGTCAACAACCCCCCAGGGCCCGGGAGCAGGCGTTGCAAGTTATGCCCTGGGGCATATATGGTTCTCATGGAAGGGATGCTCATATAAACTTCAGAGAGGGCTCGTTTGAATGGAAATTTAAAGTTCTAGTTCAATTTTTAAGAGTAAAAAGAGATCGGAGGGCAACTAGCCCCTCCCCCCTTCACGCCCTTTTCTTCCCCAAACCCATGCGATAAAAATTTTGAGGGGACCATTTTGTTAAAAATAGTTTAAAAATCAGATATTAAAACTCCAGGGTCGATATAACCCCCCAGGGCCCGGGGACAGGCGTCATAAGTTATGCCCTAGGGGCATATATGATTCTTATAGAAGGGATGCTCGTATAAACTTCAGAGAGGGCTCCTTTGATTGAAAATGGAAACTTCTAGTTCACTTTTAAAGAGTCCAGAGATCGAAAGGCAATTACCCCCCCCCACGCCCTTTTTCCCCAAACCAATCCGGTAAAAATTTTGAGATACCCATTTTGTTAAAAATAATTCAAACATCAGACAATAAAAACTCCGAGTTTGACACAAACCCATTTTTTACTTTGATATTGTTACTTTGACACTAGTTTTGATACTTTGATGAACATTTGGTTTTGAAAAAAAAGTTTGAATTTAAAATAAGGAATTTTTAAAAACTTGAAACTTCTTGCAATCAGAAACCACAGTTTATATAATTATCCAGTAAGTTTACCGCACATGATTTCTGGCTCTTCATTCTCGGTGCGAACAAAAAGCTCCTCCCACTTATTTCTGCACTTATTGTCCACTTATTGGTGAGCCGGCCAAGTGGTTTTGTCAGTACTTGTTCCGTAGGTGATTATTCTTTGTCTACCCGTGAAAAGATCTAATGCCGCTTATGTTTATACCGGTTTATACATTCTCTGGAGCAATCGCACCTCGGTCCGGGTTTTTATAATGGGTGAGATAGGGAAAGATCATGCTGCTAATTATATAAACTGTGTCAGAAACGAACAAAAATTAATTAAAAAAAACTTCCGAAAAATAGTTTTTTTCAAAGAAAAGTAAAGGCCATTTCAAACTTAAGATCAAATACCTATTAAAATTCAAACTCAAAACGGCCAGAAATTACTATTAAAGAATAAATGAAACCCAAAACGAACATAAATTAATTAAACAATCATAGCAAAAAAATGAACAACACGTAATAATATAAATGAATACATAAATCTTAAAGCGATTAATGCTTAAATTGAATATGCAAATCAAGCTTAAAACGAAACAAAAAAAAATATTTTGCTATTTAAGTATAAATGAAACCCAAAACGAACAGAAATTAAATAAAGAATCAATACAAACAGACATACAATAGATACTAATGTAAATGAATAAATAAATCTTAAAACGACTGCCACTTAAATTGAATATGCAAATCAAGCTTGAACCGAACAAAAAATCACTACAAATAAGAGTTTAGGTATCGCCTCCTTCCCTCACTATAAAAGCCTAAAACCTAATGCGCCTAAACTTTGCTCCCTTTCACTTAGTAAAAATAAAAATATGTATTAAAAAATGATGATCGTTTTAGTACCAAAAAAAAAAAAAAAACTCAGCACATAACATCACCATATCAGCAAAAGAGCAGAATTTTTTTTTTTTTTTTTTTTAGTTTCTGCTCTGACTGGAATTGGGACTAAAGTTTAGCGGGATTGGGGGTGTTTTTGTGATTTCATTATAATATTGTACAGCGTTATTGCAAAGATTTTATTGCCTACTTAAACACTTTTACTTAACTTTATCTGTTTAGGCGATAAAATCACATGCCTATATACAGGTAATTATTTGAAAAAAACTACGTTTTCTAAAGAGTTAAAGAGGCTGAGTTACAAGGTCGAACCTTAAAACGTACAGGGATTAGGAGGCACAGTTGGGGGGCTGCCGCCCCCAAACCCCCTGCTTTCGCAGCCTTTAAATAAAAAAAAAGTTCTTTAAACTGAAAGTAAGGAGCGACATTAAATCTTAGAACGAACAGAAATTATTCCGTATATGAAAGGGGCTGTGCCCTCCTCAACGCCTCGCTCTTTACGCTAAAGTTTGACTGTTCTCAACAACTCTTTTTTTTAAACAGTAAAACTTTAGCGTAAAGAGCGAGGCGTTGAGGAGGGCACAGCCCCTTTCATATACGGAATAATTTCTGTTCGTTTTAAGATTTAATGTCGCTCCTTACTTTCAGTTTAAAGAACTTTTTTTTTTATTTAAAGGCTGCGAAAGCGGGAGGTTTGGGGGGCGGCAGCCCCCCAACTGTGCCTCCTAATCCCTGTACGTTTTAAGGTTCGACCTTGTAACTCAGCCTCTTTAACTCTTTAGAAAACGTAATTTTTTCAAATAATTTAAAAAAGAAACTGAGTTTCTTTTTTAAAGTTTAAATTCAGTATATAAAAAATTTGCTCTGACGGTGAATCGAACCCGGGTTTTCCGCCTGACAGTCTGAAGTATCAACCGCAGGACTAATGAGACACAATTGTAATTGTTTTTTAGTAAATGGAATCTATTTTTCGCAAAGCAAATTCCCACAAAACTTGATATTTGGTTTTTGGAAAACAGGGAAGGAGTGATCAGATTGAGCTGAAATTTCGAGGATAAGCTCCCAGGCCCCAGGAAAGCTTGTCCTCTAAATTTCAGCCCGATCAGACAACGTTAAAGGGGGGTTGTGGTGGGAAAAATTAAGATGGGCTATTATAGGAAAACGAGGTTTTTCGTAAATGTAAATTCGGGGGATAATTTTTTCGGTCTGAAAATATCAAAGGCCCTAACAGGTCGAATTCTGCTTCGAATGAGTCCTCATTCACCCGGATCAGTTGCCAACTGTGGCCTGTAGGCGTGGATAAGAAAAAAAAAGAAATGATGATGATGAATTTTAAGTGGCTATATTTGGTTTTTTGAAAACAGGGAACGAGTGATCGGATTGAGCTGAAATTTTGAGGATAAGCTCCCGGACCCTAGGAAAGCTTAACCTCTAAATTTCAGCCCAATCGGACAACGTTAAAGGGGGGTTGTGGTGGGAAAAATTAACATGGGCTATTATAGGAAAACGAGGTTTTTCGTAAATGTAAATTCGGGGGATAATTTTTTCGGTCTGAAAATATCAAAAGGCCTAACAGGTCGAATTCTGCTTCGAATGAGTCCTCATTCACCCGGATCAGTTGCCAACTGTGGCCTGTAGGCGTGGATAAGAAAAAAAAGAAATGATGATGATGAATTTTAAGTGGCTATATTTGGTTTTTTGAAAACAGGGAACGAGTGATCGGATTGAGCTGAAATTTCGAGATAAGCTCCCGGGCCCTAGGAAAGCTTAACCTCTAAATTTCAGCCCAATCGGACAACGTTAAAGGGGGGCTGTGGTGGGAGAGTCGAAACTTCCGGCCAGTTTACCCATGAAGATAAAGTCGGAGGAGGATGAAATTTTGCAAGTTTCTTAGTTTGAGCTTGGGCTACAAAATGCGATTACCGCCGTCTCTCTGCGACCTCTAGGACCTGAAATTGCTTAACATTGTGGTGGGTCGCCTCTTTATAGAGGCACAAGTGTGCCTCCTTGATGGATGGCATTCATCAAACATGTTCATGGCCAGGCCAGAAGATTTAGTTGAAAAGAAGTTGTTTCTTCATGTACATATACGTCTATATGTATTATTATCAAACAGTTCGTGGTAATGAATTGTAAGTAAGGAGCGACCCGGCTCAATAGTAACCGAAATTCGAAACTCTAAATTTTGATACCAAAAGATACGTCAAAAGAATCGGTTGTTATTAAGATTCCAAATATGTATGTTTTATTAAGTTTAGTGTTACCCATCAAAGGTGACGAGCCTGAAAAAATTCGCCTGATTTTCGAAAAAGGGGGGAAACATCCCCTAAAAGCCAAAGAACCTTAATAGAAACCACATCATCAGATTCAGCGTATCAGAGAACCCTACAGTGGAGGTTTCAAGCCCCTATCTGCAAAAATATGGAATTTTGTATTTTTGCCAGAAGAAAGATTACGGAAGCGTGTTTACTTTTTGTTTTACTATTTATTATTATTATTATTTTTCTAGGGTGATCGTATCGACCCATTGGTCCAGGAAGGTCGGAAAAGGGCTCTTTGTAACGGATATTAAAAGTTCTAGTGTCCTGTTTCAGTGACCAAAAAGATTAGAGGGCAACTAGGGCAACTCCCACGCCTTTTTTCCTCAAAATCGTCCGATCAAAATTTGATATAGCCATTTTGGTCAGCACAGTTGAAAGCCCCAATAAGTATGCTTTTGGAATAACATGATCCCCTCAGCCCCTTGGGAAAGGTCTATAAGTCATAAAATTTGACCATTGTTTACGTATAGTATTTGTTATTGGGAAATATGCATATTATAAGCAGCCTAGTGGATCTGATTGAAGTTCCAAATGGAAGGCCTAAATAACAAAGTGAACTGGAAGATGAGATTGTGGCGGACCAATTTGGATTGTATCAATGGAGGCGATCTCTGGTCCAAAGACAAGAAACTCTGTTATGGAAGTAGCAACTGAAAGACCGATTGCATTCAGTCCTGAGCCAACAACATCAACGGCGTTCTAGAGTGCCCCAAGATTATCAGCAAAGAGAAGAATGCCAGCGGCATATGACAAGTGACTTGCGTCGATATATGGCTCAATTAAGTATGGTGGAATCTGTCGAGTTACTACTCTAATAGAGTGCCAGACTAAGAACAGAATCTTGCTTAACACCACGGCCCACACAAATAAAATTACTAACAGTACCTTACAAACGTATCAGGATTGAGCACTTCTGATACCACTGCCATAGGCAGACACAAACAAATGAATTAACTCCACTTCTAAAGAGAGAAACAATTGCTTGGGAGTGAAGAAAGAAGTCAAACACTTCCGAAATATAAATGGCACAACTTACTTACTTTACGTTCGGCGGGAACCAGACGATGAACTGTCCTGTCCGGCACCAAAGGATCTTGGGGGGGGGGATTTCCGACGACCACTTGGACCTGTCGGCTGCAGCTTCTCCGGCGATCTTCAGCCAGTCTTTGTCCTATCTCCGACCGTGCCTCCTGAATCCTGGTTCCAGGTTCTCCTTGGATTTTTACCACAGGTTCCTCTTTTGTCCTCCTGGTTTACGTTTCCAGGAGGGGGCTGGTTCGCAAATAAGGACATCTCGACATATCGTGCCTTCGGGACGGCGCAACGTGTGGCCAAGGAGCTTCAGGCGACGTCTTTTAATGATAAGCGATAGTTCTTCTGATTGGCCACAGCGACTCCTTACTTCGCTATTGGAAAACTTATCCCATGTCTTAATGCGGAGGATGTAACGAAAGCAGCGGTGGTCGAATACGTCCAAAGTTCTCGCGTCTTCAGCCTTGATCGGCCATGTTTTGCAAACATACAGTAGTACTGCTCGAACAGTTGCAACATAGAACTCCCGGGGGTTGAGATTTCCCGTCTGGTCCATAGTGTTTTATTTTTTCAGACTAGTAAAGACTCCCCAGGTTTTTGCTATGCGAGCCGAGATATCCCTTTCAGCTCCGCCATTTGGTGTTATGATAGAGCCAAGATACTTGGATTCCTTGACGTTTTCCATTGGCTCACCGTCGAGTGTAACCTGACAAGGAGCAGGTTGGTTGAGAGCCAATACTTTAGTCTTTGCGTCGCTGATGGCCAGTACGATGCGCTTTGAGACCTCAGAGGTATCGTTGATCATGCCTTGTAAGCTGTCGGCGTGGTTTCCAGCTCAGCAACGTCGTCTGTGAACTCCGAATCTGTCCGGGACTGGAGGAAACCAAAAAATGGCATAAATGGCACGAACTTAGAGCTTACATTTTGCCTTTTCCTGCCTTTCAAGAATCGCTAGAAAAGTTACATGGAGCCGAGATATCCCTTTCAGCTCCGCCATTTGGTGTTATGATAGAGCCAAGATACTTGGATTCCTTGCCAAGATACTTGGAAAACTTATCCCATGTCTTAATGCGGAGGATGTAACGAAAGCAGCGGTGGTCGAATACGTCCAAAGTTCTCGCGTCTTCAGCCTTGATCGGCCATGTTTTGCAAACATACAGTAGTACTGCTCGAACAGTTGCAACATAGAACTCCCGGGGGTTGAGATTTCCCGTCTGGTCCATAGTGTTTTATTTTTTCAGACTAGTAAAGACTCCCCAGGTTTTTGCTATGCGAGCCGAGATATCCCTTTCAGCTCCGCCATTTGGTGTTATGATAGAGCCAAGATACTTGGATTCCTTGACGTTTTCCATTGGCTCACCGTCGAGTGTAACCTGACAAGCAGCAGGTTGGTTGAGAGCCAATACTTTAGTCTTTGCGTCGCTGATGGCCAGTACGATGCGCTTTGAGACCTCAGAGGTATCGTTGATCATGCCTTGTAAGCTGTCGGCGTGGTTTCCAGCTCAGCAACGTCGTCTGTGAACTCCGAATCTGTCCGGGACTGGAGGAAACCAAAAAATGGCATAAATGGCACGAACTTAGAGCTTACATTTTGCCTTTTCCTGCCTTTCAAGAATCGCTAGAAAAGTTACATGGGCGTTCTGTACTCCAAGTCTTTCCCGAAAACCAAATTGGTTATCGCCATTATCACATTTCGTGCTAATTTCATTATAGATAAGCTTCTCAAGAAGCTTGCCAATCGTCAAAAATACAGGAATCGGTCTATATGCGTCACATGGTTTCGGGTCTTTATTTTTCTTCAAAATGCACGTTACTAGACCTTCACATTGCGCATCAGGAATATGCTGCTGGGCGATAGAAGACTGGAATAAAATAGCAAGATATTAAAACAAAATTCCTTATCCACCTCTTCCAAGTTGGTAGCTTACGTTAACTGGGATAATAGTGCAACAAATACGGGATTTGGTGCAGTGTCACCATGTACCTTACATTGTCACAAAACGTCCTGCTTCAGTTATTCAATGGAAAATTTGGAAGAGTCGAAAAATTCCCCTTGGTCAAAAATAACATTAAAAAAAATCTACATCAAGGAAATAAAGAGAAAAAAAAAATAATAAAAACACGATAAAAATGAGAAAAATAATTACAAATCAAATGATAAACAAACAACAAATAGACAAAGCTGGAATAAATATATATGTACATAAAAAACCTATTGAACCTTTAGAATTACCGAGTTTCTGAAAGGAATTTATTTTTAAAACCAGGAAAGCCTTATGTTTTGTATAATTTGTCTGTTCCTACTCCGCCCCCTTTTTCCCCAGAAATGAGCACATTTTTATATAATAACTAAAGCATAATCAACCGGTTCGTGGCAATGAACTGTAAGAAAGGAGCGACTCAGCCCAATAGTGACCGAAACTCTAAAAAAACGGAATTTTGATTAATAAAACATACATCACAAGAATTATCTTGATATGATGATTCCAAATTTATAAAACTGATTATGTTTAATGTTACCCATCAAAACCTGAGAAAATTTGCATAATTTTTGAAAAGAGGGGGAAACCCCAAAAGTCAGGCAATCTTAATGAAAATCCCACGATCAGATTCAGCAAAGATCATGGATGCATGGTAATTTGCATTTTTGTTTTCCCAGGGGTGACCGTATCGAACCAACGATCCTAGAAGATAAGGATGGCTCTTTCGAATGTAAATTAAAACTTCTGGTGCCCTTTCTAAGCGACCAAAAAGATTAGAGGGCAACTATTCCCCCTTTCACGCCCCTTTTTCCCCAAAGACACTGGGGGAAAAACTTGGTAATTCTGAAGGTTCGGGAGATTTTCTAATTTTTATTTGTTTGTTTTTTCCCATGGGTGATCGTATGGAACCAATTAGCTCATTCGAACGAAAATCAAAAGTTCTAGTGCCCTTTTTAAACAACCATGAAGTTTAGAGGGCAGCTACCCCCCCTCCCATGTCCATTTTTTCTACAAAACATCTCATGAAAATTTCAATTCAGCTGGTGATGACATGACCTAGGGAAAGGGCTATAATTTATGCAATTTACCCAATGTTTACATATACTATTTGTTATTGGGACATATACAGAATTTTTTGAAGGGAATTTTCCACCGAGGTGGGGGGAGGATTTTCTAAGTGAAAATTTTCGGTGAAGTGTAAAGTTTCCAGGGAATATTTTACGGGGGAAATTTTACCCGGGATAGGGGGAGGGAAAGGAATTTCCCTGCAGGATTTGAAAAATAAGCATAATTTAAATTAAAATAAACAAGTTTTTTTTCAACTGAAAGTAAGGAGTAACATTAAAAGTTAAAACAAACAGAAATTATCCTGTAAATGAGGAGGGCTGCCCCTTTCTCAACCTTTCCTCTTTACGCTAAAGTTTGACTTTATGTCTTGATTTTTTAACAAATACTACTCAAATACAAGGGCCGTTGATTTTGAAGGAGAAGTATTTTTAAAGAACTTTAAGACATTAGCGTAAAGATCGAGGATTAGGGAAGGGGCAGCCCCCCACCATATACAAAACTATTTCTGTTCGTTTAAGTTTTAATGTTGCTCCTTACTTTCAGTTTTTTTTTATTTAATCACTAAAAAAAATCTATTTCAAAAGATGCGTACCTCATCGCCATTGCTAAGTCCATTCAATTCGATTATTAGATCCGCGACTTCAGTATCTTTTCCTCTTTTGGCTTTATTATAAACTGTGACATTTAATGTCAAAACGTCAGGTGGAATGTCATCAAGTAGGAACTCTTCATCCCAGACAGGATTTGAGCTAGGTTGCACTTTGGTTCGGGCCACCTTGGCTGAACCTAAGGCTATCACACAATATGGATTTGCAACTAAACGCTGAGGTAACCTAAAAAATAATAATTGAGTATTGAGCAACTAAATAATTTGAGTATTAGCCATAACATAATTGCCATAAAATAACCTAACTGGGTTGTTTGAGGCTAGCCTACTGGCAAACAGTCCTCCTATACCCTAACCGACTTGAGGCTTCTGTTTTAGGTAACTCCCAAGAAATCCCTAAAGGTTTCATGTCACTTTTATTTATTTCATTTTTTTTACTTACTGCAGTTAAATTTTGGGCATGCAGCTTTATAGCTACGGTTGTCACACTACGCGCCAGGTTTCAAGGCTAATTCTTAAACAGCAAGTCACCACATTTACAACACAGTATCCTCTTAATACCTATAGAATATAAAAGACATAGGACACTACCCTTCCTCCTCCCCCCCCCATAGCATTATAGTTACAGAGAGAAATTCGTTCTTAGAGCAGTCAGTTCCCATTTATAAACTTGGCAAAGCTATATTTTATCCAGGAATCTCTTTCTTTTATAAAAAAAAGCTCGATGGGTCAGGAGATAGTGGAAAGGATCGGAAATTTTACTTATTAATGCATTCAGTGACTAAGGGAACGATACTTTTCCAGTATCTTTCGATAACCACACGGTCTGGTGAATAGACTGAAATGTTCGAAAAAAAAAAAAAAAAAAAAAGCAAACTTTAACGAGAAAATTCCACCACCAAGTTGTGCTTTTCGAGCACCTTATTATGTTTACTATTGTGAAAATTTCTTTTAAGTTTGTTTTCGGTCAGGATATTTTCAGTTTGAAGGTTTGAATTGTGTATATAATTTTTATGCAAATTGGCGCATGAAGAACGACCTCCACGAGCCTCTGGATACCTGGCTAGCCACCAGAGAACCAAATGCATCTAGGGACGGTTGCCCTCCTCTTGAAACTTCTATTGCTACGAATGGAACCAGAAATTCAGCCTCGGATATATCATCTCAAACCCCGTATCGACCTCGGACCGCCCAAGGAAAATCCTCTCTGAACATCGTTGACCAAGGTGGCACCAATGTGGCCACCTGGAACGTCCTGACGCTGAACCAACCCGGTTCGAAGCTTCTTTTAGCAAAAGAACTAAAAAAATATAAAGTCACAATGGCTGGAGTCACCGAAACACACCTCCCTGGACATGGTGAAGAGGACATAGGTGAAGGACGCACATTGCTGTGGTCTGGCGGTAGCCAAAGAAGAGGAGGCGTTGGCCTAGTACTGAACAGTGCTGCACGTAGGGCCCTCCTGTCATTCAAACCAGTATCGCCTAGACTCCTGACCGCAAGACTGGATGGGAAGCACGGCAAAATAACTGTCATTACGTGCTAAGCCCCCACAAACGACGCTGATGAAGAAGACAAAGATGATTTCTATAACCTGCTTAGTTCTGAACTATCTTCTGTACCTCCCCATGACTACCTCCTCCTCCTAGAAGACTTGAATGCAAGTGTTTCAAACGAATCAGGCCTGTGGGATCTCGCTGTTGGACCTCAATCTAACGATTGCGAACACATGGTTCCAGAGACCAAATATAGCCAAGTACACCTGGTATAGCAATGATGGATCAACAAAGAAGATGCTCGACTACATCATCGTACGTCGACGATGGCTGTCGTCTGTCCAGAATTGCCGCACCTACCGTGGCGCTGAGCTCGGGAACACCGACCACCGGCTGGTAGCAGCCAAAATTAAGCTCCGCCTCAAAGCTATGAAGAACAGCCAGTCTTCTCGGAAAATTGATGCCGGTCGCATCCAACAGGACCCCGCTCTGGCTGAGCGGTACCATGTGGAGATATCCAACAGATTTGAGGTCCTTGGCCAATGCGATGATAGCGAAATTGCATGGAAGTCCTTCAAAGAGAACACTCTTGCGGCAGCAACTGACGTTGTTGGAATGAGGCAACGGAAGAAAAAGGACTGGATCAGTAATCACTCCCTTGCCATCATAGAGCTCAGGCGAGAAGCACGTCTTGGCGGGGACATTGCTACATACAGACTGCTAAACAAAGAGCGCAATTCCATGTTGCATAAAGACCGCAAGGCTTTTATTGACAACAAGGCATCCGAACTGCAAGAGGCCGCCAAGAAAAAGGACAGTGGAGCCACCTACAAGATTCTTCGTGAGCTGTCAGGTCAGCACACTCAAACTACGCCATACCTTCGAAGCGCTAGCGGTGAGAATATCTACGACCAATCACAATGCCTCCGCCAGTGGGAGGACCACTTTGAGAAACTGCTCAACTCAGATCCACAAGACCAGACGGACCATGAGCTAGCAGCTGCTGCGGCTACTACCATACCTGCTCCTGATGGTCCTGAATTTACAGCGGAGGAGATAAAAGCTGCCACCCGCAAGCTAAAGAATAACAAAGCGCCAGGAATATGTGGCCTAACATCGGAATTCCTTAAAAATGGGGGTCCAGCCATGATCCTCTGGCTACAAATGCTGTTTAACCTTGTATGGCACTCTGAAAAAATCCCCTCGGACTGGAAGAAGGGCCTACTTGTGCCAATCTACAAGAGGAAGGGGAGCAAAGCAGAATGTATCAATTATCGTGGCATAAATTTACTCTCAGTTCCTGGAAAGCTCTTCGCTATGCTGCTTCTCAAACGGGCAACAAGATACCTCCATGCCCTGCGTCGCCCCCAGCAAGCTGGCTTCATGCCAGGCAGGTCCACCACCGAGCAAATCCATACGATTAGACAGCTAGTACAGAAAACTCTTGAATATAAGAGGAAGGCGTACATTGCCTTTGTCGATTTTCGATCTGCCTTTGACACTGTCGATAGGCAGTCACTATGGCTAATCCTCCAGTCTGCTGGCGTACCCACGAAAATCGTCCGTCTCCTCAAAGAGCTGTATAATAACATTGAAAGTGCGGTGATCGTAAATGGACGGCCTTCTGAATATTTCAAAATTAAAAATGGTGTCCGGCAAGGATGCGCCGCTGCACCTGAGCTTTTTAACTGTGTAATAGACCACATCCTGAATAAAACACAGCAGGTGCAGCCGTTTGGCATAGGTTTTGCTGGAAGAGTTCTTTCAGACGTCGACTTTGCCGACGACGTGGCGCTAATATGCGAAAACATTAGTGACCTCAAAACTACACTGGAAACACTGGCCTCTGCCGCAGAGAAACTCGGTCTGAAAATAAATTGGTCGAAGACCAAGATAATGCCCGTTGAGAAAACGCCGTCCAACCCCCTGTCATCTGTGGAAATTTGTGGCCAGACTGTAGAGGTAGTCAAGCAGTTTACCTACCTTGGTTCAATTGTCTGCTCAAACGGAAGCCTAGATGCCGAAATTTCAGCAAGAGCGGCAAAAGCAAACTCTGTCTTCGGTCCCCTTCTAAAAACAGTCTTCCATAAACCCCAGATCAGCCGTCTCACCAAAGCACGAATATATTCTGCTTCGGTTGCCAGCGTTATGCTCTATTCTGCTGAGACTTGGTCGCTGACTCAGACACAGACGCTGAAGGTAGATGCCATCCAGACGAAACACCTCCGAAAAATCGAACGCTCCAGATGGCCCGACAGGGTACGAAATTCGGAAACCCTCAGGTCCTTCAAACTCCCACCCCTGTCCGAGCAGCTTGAGTCTCGCTCGCTGCGTTGGTATGGTCATCTGCTCCGTCTGCCTGCCCAAACACCCGCCCGGCTCATCTTCGATTTCGACCCAGCTGCAAACGGCTGGAGGCGTCCTAGGGGAAGACCACGCACCAGATGGGCGGACGTCATCCGTGATCGGCTCGCCTCCAGAAACATCAACCCGGCTGAAGTGACAACCCTCGCCCTGAACCGACCACTCTGGAGAAGACTGACGGCGCTGACGACTGGTTTCCTCTACGCTGGCGACGCTGCCGAGCAAGAGCTTTAAGTAGGTAAAAAAGTAAGTAAAGAAGGTGGGCTGATAAGTATCCAGCCAAGCAAGGAAGAAACTTAGAAAACTATAATAATACAAATTATTAACAACAAAATTAATTAAATGCTTCAACTAGTAATTAAACAGCTGATAACAAAAGTAATTAATAATTAAATAACAATTTTTCATTTTATTCTCTACAAAACGTCTTCGCAAATTTATATATTTTTGCCCATCTTTTTTTATTTATATAAAAGATTTATATTTATATAGAAAAGATTATATTATCTTTTTTTATTTTATTTTTTTTTAATTATATATTCCCCATCTATTCTGTCACTTGTATTTGTCTTGTCTCGTGCTAAACTGAAATAAACTAACGAAGAAACCGGTTTATTCTCGAGGTTTACACAGCATAAACTTGAGTGAGTGGCATATAATACACAAGTGCCAAAATACCTTCCCCCTACGGAAAATAAAAACAAAACTGAAATAAAATTTTCAATTTTGGAAAGCCATATTTTCCACGCGTGGGGGGGAAGTATTTTCAGAGGTGGGGTATTTTCCACAGGATGGTATTTTCCGGGGGGGGGGGAGTAAACGCCGGCCACCGTTCGTCATTCTGATTATGCAAGTTTCACAATCGAAAAAGCCGCAAAACAAATGATAACCACATTAAAATTTCTCTTCATGCACCTGTCACGTGAATAATTGCAAATCAGAGGTACTCCGCACAATTCATATCCACATTTTCACCTCAATGTGTTTTAAAGTTTTGTTGATTATTTCCAGGAAAATTATGTGTGCGACCCGCGAGCAAAATTGCTACTTTATTCTCGCATACACCATCATAGAACATTGTGGTATCAAACTACTTATATGAAAATTCGTACTTGTAGTGTGCTGTGTAAAAAATGAGAGAATGCAACTCCAGAGCCAAGTTTGATAAATGGATTTGAACTGTCCGGTGTCGTAGTTTTACGTGTACAGTAAGAAAATTGTATTATCACTAGTCAAACATTAATGATTGCTAACTATTTAGATTTAAGTTGAAAACAACCAGGAAACGAGATTAATATTTGGTAGTTTGTTGTATAAAGGAATGTGAGCTGTTGAACAAGCAGGTTTATGATCTTCATAAATTTTTACAACCAGGTCTTGATCCGATTAGGATGGAAAAAATTTATTTATGATGAATTGTCGCTTTGTTGAGATACGTCATATCTTGTTTGGTATATGATTTAACATTTTTATATGAAACTTATGGTTACAAAGTGAACAACGCAAACGTTTTACGGATAACATTTTTTCACCCAACTGCGACTCTTCATTGGAACTTTTAAAGTCGTAAATAGGTCAACTGGTTCTTTGAACTAAAAAGGTTGCCGATCACTGGTCTACAGACTTCGAATTTGAAAGTCCACAGTTCACATAGTCCACAAAACTGTGGACTATCGACGAAACTGTGGATAGTCCACAGTTTCGAATGTAATGTAATCACAGGGATGTAATTGGATAGCTATGTTTCACCCATAGTAACGACCTACCCTTAAGAGTTTGTTGGGTTGGACTCTAAGAAAGTGTGGAACTTACAAGAATTGGATTTTTGGCGACTCAATTTTCGGGAGATGGAGATTTTTGGACTTTTGGAGAGATAGATATACTTGGGTTTGGGAGATAGTG
Organism: Artemia sinica; assembly: GCA_027921565.1. Taxonomy (NCBI): domain Eukaryota; kingdom Metazoa; phylum Arthropoda; class Branchiopoda; order Anostraca; family Artemiidae; genus Artemia; species Artemia sinica. The sequence continues at coordinate 74,910,848 of CM051260.1, read as the reverse complement.
ATTTAAAACTACTAATGTCAATTACAGTGTAGTGTCTGGCGACTTCATTAAAAAAAAGAAAATTTTGTAGAAGATAAGATAATATAATATTTCTTAAAAACATTTTTTGAATATAAAACGTAATTAATATACAATGCAACAGAATTAAAGTAGAAATTCATTTGTGAGTCATAATGAACCAGCATTCTTTTCCTTTCAGAATTTATTTTATGCCAAAATCCAGTCTCCACAAAGTAGGCCTAGATTGACAAGGAAAAATCTTGGTAGGGTTAAGTAGCCTAGTTGTCTTTGAATTGGTAGGCCAACTGGAAGCCGAATTCTGCTTTCCCTTCCCTCCCTTGCATTTTAGACTGCGTTCGAGTAGCCCTTGTCTGACTTATCCGGCAAAGCTTGACTCTCCGGATTTAATTATTAAAAGATAGCAAAGAATACTGATTTACCCACGTGTTACCTAGAATGCATGGACAACTAGACAAATAATAGAAATGATGACGTGTATTCCAGTTCAAAAATAGCTTATTTACAGATCTCTGAAGGTGCACCCCATTTTTCTATTACTGTCTCTTTTTCTTCTCTGTCTTCAATCAAATGTTTTATTTTTGAAATGACTAAATTGTCTGTTTATATATGTCATCACTTCTCCAAAATTTTCTGCGGTTAGCAGGTGTAACTTATTCTATAACTAATACAAACTATTTAAAGTAGCAATCCTCTTACCCTCAGACATCATCTACGTCTCGTGAAACGCTAAGAATAAATAGCCAGGCTGGTCAGATAGGTAATTTTAGTATGTGCAAACACATTATTAAAGTAACTGAAATACCAAGCATAAAACAGTTTTGGATCAAGCGAAGTAGCATAACACTAGATGGCGTTGGTAATTTTTCAGTTTTCATACTCTTTGGGTTGGACTTATACGGAGCCAGGCATTGTTCCGATATAGTAAAGCATTGAATTTTTAGATGAAGAGCCAGCAACTACGCACCCACAGTGCGGTCCAAGCCAGAAATTTCAGTCAGGATATAATGTCTACCCTGTCATTTTTTTAAAAAAGGAGTATCAGTTATCTTTGTCAATGTATATCGGCGATGATTCATATAGGTTTTTCTGTTTCTTTTTGTTTTTACCTTTTCCTTCCACCTTTCTTTTCCTTATCCATTTACCAGTTGAACAATTGCACAATACAGAATTGGATAAACTATTCAGGCGTTACATTCTAATCCCTCTAATTATAGGATTATAACTTCCAGGCGTATATAATTAAGTCAGCTTAATAATTTTAATATAAAGTTGTCACTGGTCAATAAGTCCAAAAGGGACAAATTATATTATAAATATGATTTTAAGAGACGCGAATGGAAAGATGTATAGACAGAAGATGAAAGAGAGAGAGAGAGAGAGAGAGAGAGAGAGAGAGAGAGAGAGAGGGAGGGAGGGAGGGAGAGAGAGAGAGGGAGAGAGAAAGAAACGATAGAGAGCGCAAGAGAGAAAAAAAAAGGTTGAGAGGAACAAAGAGAAAAGGGAGATACCTTTGAGCTTCTAAGACAGTTAAATGAAGGCAACGTAGCTGTCTCAGCTTTTGAACTTTTGGAGCTTTAGCTACCTGAGGTGCACATAAAGGCTTCAGAGCCGATTGCCACTCCTAAAAGAAAAAAATTAAATATTACAATGTCCTGAAGCATAATAAGTAAATAAATCTACACCTGCACAATACTCAATACTAACCAACCTACAAACTAGCGGCGCGCTTCAATAGAAAAGATAGTAACAGCGCAAATACGGCACAATCTTTTCTATTTTAATACTGACCTTACCCAAAATGGCGACTATTTTAAGAATGTGTCCAAACTATTTTCATTGTCGGAACTAGAATTATAAAAGGTATAGACTAAACACTAGGATTATGCGAAAATTATTTTTATTAGTTGTTATTATCTTTATTTTATTCTTATAGTTATTAATTATTACATTATATAATATTTATATATTAGTTATTAACTATACAATTTTTACTAATCATAAATATTAATTATTCTTCTGTTTACTAGAATTGCAGTTAGGTTCATGGTTGGGTATATCTTACACATAGAAAACCGGGTAAAGTTTGCGAGAAGGGTTTGGTTGCCAGGTATAGTGGATTTCATTCAGTTTCTTCTTAACTAAAAAAAAACAACTAAGTGTTCTTGAAAATAAAGACTGGTAGTTTTTATCTAATATAATAGTCAGACATCTAATAGTCAAGTAAATAGTTAATAGTCAATTAAATCTAATAGTTAATCAAACTAATAGTCAGATACGTATTATCATCAGATAAAAAATATAAATATACGTGTGATTAGTTAATAACCGGATCAAATAGCTAAAATTTGACTTTTTAGGCGTATCAATTATATTTCCCCGATTATAACAATACTAGCAAAATAAATGTGTTTATTGATGTTGCTTTCAAAAGCTCAAGCAATACTCGTTTGTCTAATACAAGTAATTAATTTTAAAACACGTTTTTAGTTAAATTAGGTTTCAACGAAAAAATTAATAAAAACTAATTTCATAGATGGCATGGAACAAACAAGGTCACTGTTAATTACTGTCACTGTAGGAAATAACAGTCGTTTCTGAATGTTATTAAACTTCATAACATCGTTTCTAGCGACATCTTCTGCCATTAAACATACACTAAAATAGAACAGGTTATTAAAACATGCTTAAAGAAGGGTATTAAAGAAGTATAAAGAAGGGCATTAAAGGGTATAAAGAAGGGTATTAAAGAAGACTACTAGCCTAACTATTTCAAGAAAATTGCTGCAAAAACGTAATCTCTTTGCCAAGATATTTCCAGTATCAAGTTTGTTAACACTTTTCAGCCACTACATTTAATGCTGCAGTGAAATACTAGCCTAGGCAAGCAAAAAGGGCCAAGATTCATGGAAACTCGACTTTAGATTTAAAATTTGATACCTACTATAAAGAAAAACCTCAACACGAGAAAAATCTCACCACGTTCGTAATCTCAAAAATCTCAAAAAATTCGTAATCGAAAAATCTCAAAAATCTCACCACGTTAGTTAATCAATAGATTAACTCCAAAAACTAATTGTTTCCGAGGAACTTTGGTTCAACCATTTTTACATTGTCAGTTTTTGCAACACAGCCTCATATCCTGCGTGCAATGTCTTTCTGGAATACATTCACTATAACTGATAAAGCAAAAACATCTACCATTTTCTTTCATTTCGCCAAATATTTGTTCCACCTACAACTCTGGAAAAACAACTCAAGACTTGTCGATAAATATAGCGTTGCAGATCCCAAAATCGCACTTCAGAACTTTTTTTCGCATTTTAAAAACATTTAATATTTTTCTTTATTAATATAATTCTTGTCTTCAAAACCTGCCGACAAAGCTCACAGCAACTTTTCCTCGTATTCGGAATTTTCACTCTAAAGTTAAGGTAAAAACAGGAAAAAATAAAAGGCAATTTTTGGTCCAGAGAGTAAAACAAGAGCTTCAACTCAATTCTTTTATGTAAACTTTGTATTCGTATCGACGCGCAGGGTGATGGAGGAATAATAAGTCATAGCTTCCCCTCCTCCTAAAGTTAGTTTGATATATCTCGCCGGACAATAAGGGGTTAAACCTAAACCCAGACAATAACTTGATAACATTATACTTCAATTTTAGATGAAAAAACACAAAATTTAAAATTTTCATTAAAAAATCCCCCCTTCCGCATGAATAAGATGTCTGATACAAACACACACAAAACTGGGTCAAACTATCTAAAGTCTCTTTCCGCTAAAATTTTGATTTGTGCATCTATGCATATAACTATGCACATACAATAGTTAATTAAAAAAGTTTTTTTAAACAACGGGTTTCCACGATAATCAAACCTAGAAAGCACTTTTATCCTTGCTGTCAGGAAAACTTAAATCTGATGAGACTCAAAAATGAAGGCGCGGGGCACTTCTGACACTTCATTATCATCAAAATACAAATTTGATGCCCATCCCCCTTAATTCTTAATCTTAAATTTTAGTTTTCCTTGCACCAGGACAATAAAATATCTTGTAGTTTTTAGCAGACTTATAGATAAACCTATTTAAATCAATTTTTTTTTGTATTTTATTTAAGCCTTACTAGTCTTTGCCAATTCTTATAACCTGTGAACGTCCTAATCGTTCTTTTTTTTTGCAGTAGTACTAAATATTGTAATGAACTTTCGTTCTTTATAATTCATAATAATCTCACATTATTTATGAAACAAGGCTACATTGAACAGTGGCATGATCAAGTGCCAAGGTCATCGAGATGAAAATTTTGTTGCCCCTTAGATTAATTCGCAAAAACTGCGATTTATATGATTCTATCTAGGGCTAAACGGAAAGTAGGTCGTCCACGGTTGGGGTGGGAGGATGTCATAAAGCAAGATTTAAGGGAAATGGGGACTTCCAAGGAGGATGTTAAAAGGTAGACTTTGAACAGATCGAGATTGAGGAGGAGCGTGCGGAGCTGTGTTGTCCTCAGGCAGCTTGCCGCTGCAGTGAGTCGTTAGTAGTAGTAGTTTCATTTCGCTATTCCAAGATTATGAAGCAGTGCGAAATATTTGTCAGTGTTGCCACGATGAATTGAGAAAATCAATGAGCAAAACTAAACCGTTTTTCGTCCGTAAAAATTCATACAGTCTGCTGGTTCCCAAAGACAACTACACCTTCAAAGAAAAGGTAAAACTTATTAAGCTGTTTAGTATCATATGTTTTCAGCTTCTTTTTGCTGATCTTTCACTCATGTTTCTCTTTTTTTTAAAGTTGGCACCCATTACTACCAAAAACTGTATACGGAGGTCGTTTTCAATAAAAACATACTTTCTGATCCCAAATTTTTCCCAAATATTCAAATATATACATGGTTGTGTAAGTTTCCACTTAACCAAGTCAAAAATAGATTTTGGATTTACTGTCCAAGAAGATTTTTACTTTTGATACTGAGAGAGAGAGAGAGAGAGAGAAATTTATTAATAAAAAAAATAAACATAACAAATACTACAAATTTCAATCAACAACTCTGTCCCTAGAGACCTCGATGAGGTCTCTTTTAAAGTCAATTCTCATTAAAATCTTATTTTTATTTTTTTAGATGTGCGTAACTTCCCTAACCTTAATATATAATGGAGAGTAATCCCCTTACCCATACATACTAAAACGAAGTCCTTTAGCTAGACAAACAAACTAAGATAATTCCTAAATATGTTTAATATCTTCGGGCACATCTAACAAACATTTAGGTCCTATATACCTAGAAGAAAAGATGGATCGCATCGACGGAGCAAACGGTGGTAGGATATTCTGAGCTTATCTAGTTGAATAATTATGGACCTGGTGTCCTACATGAAACATACTATTAAAGCTAGGTCCTAGACTGCTATTCATAATCCAATACACTAGCTTTACTTTACTGTAATTAAATAAATTTAATTATATGTAATTTAATAATGTAATTTAATTATATTAAATAAATAAAATTAGATTACAAGCAATTATATAACTTTAACATTTAAAACGAATCATAAAAGATCAAGCTCGTTTTGAAATTCCTGTTCCCGAATCTTTTCTAAAACTCAATGCAAACTAGACGACTAGAAATCGACGAAAAAATTAATGCAAAAAAGAGTAAAATTGATGATGAAGACAAAAAAAAAAGATGATTAAAAACTCAGCTATAAAATTAAAATAAACTATAAAATTATTTTTTATAGCCTACCCACACTTAACCATTAATAGTGCAATGTGTGAGTAATTCATACTTACACACATATTCATACCGACTCACTCTTCATAGTTACAAAAATCTGTATGTTCAATATAAATATAATTTACGTTTAGCACATGGTATAATCAGTTTTTTTTTAACCCCCTTTTAATCTTAACAAAGTGAAAACGAGACTGTGTCAAGGAGGCGTGTTGGAGAGTTGCCCAAAAGCTACAACATTTTATCGGGACAGACCAAGTAGCCTACAATAAATTTCAAAACTGAGAGAGACCGACCTGTGAGGTTTCTATGGAAGCGGCACTTAAATAAGTGGCAGTAGCGAGGCAAGGTAAAGCTTTCTCGATAAGAATGAAACAATGAGGCTTGTCCCAGAGGCTCTCATGCACTGTATAGAGGTATCCACAACTTAAATCAATCATCCCTCGTGGTTTTGTTCTCTGAAATGAAATAAATTAAAAATAATATATTCTCTTCTTCTCCAGTTCAAAAAAGTTGGGAAGAATAGGAAGATGAGTCTGCGAACCAAGCTTAGAATATTATAAGCTACAGTGATGACAGTAGTCCAGTACGGTTCTGAATCGTGGGCGCTCCAAAAATCGAAGAAGAGTTGCTAGATTTTTTCCAGAGAAATTGCCTAGGGATTGTTTTGGGTACCCAACTGACTGACTGTATCTCAAATAGTGAGCTGTACAAAAAATATGGTTCAATCCCACTTGTTAGGGCTATAAAGAGAAAGGATGAAATGGCTGGGACACGTTTTGCGGATGAAGAATGACATATTGCCAAAGACTATCCTTATCGGCCAACCGTCTAGGGCCAAACTAAGAGCGGGTCATCCCAGAATAGGGTGAGAGGATCTCGTAAGGAAAGATTTCAGGGAAACAGGAACTTCTTGGGTGGGTGTAAAGAGGGACGCTTTGAATAGATTGAGAAGCAGCAGGAGCGTGCATAATTGTGTTGGCCTCAGGCAGCTTGGTGCTACAGTAAGTTGTTAGTAGTAGTAGTAGTATCCTTCTCCTCCAGATAACGGGACATCTGCACAACTACATGTATAATTAAGATTATAGAGTTATAATACAATCACAACAAAATGATAAAATTATGATATTCAATTTACATGGTTTTGGATCAACCCGCAAAAAGGTGCCAGTTTTTATTAATACATGAAATAGTATAATTTAAAAAAAGCAGAATTTACCAAAAAAAAAATTAGGTAAATTAGAAAGAAGAAAGAAGTATTTTATTATGTACGTCACCAGACGAATAAATCTTCTCTTATTAACATTGAAACAAAATACACATTAGTGAAGAAAAGCCCTTAAAAGATTCGGACAATATCCAAAGTAAAACCCCGAGAAACAAGTTAAATCGACAAAGAACAAATACCAGCCGACTGAAACAGATCTTTTTTTTTTTTAACGGGAGAGGTAAATAAAAAAACACCACAAAAAAAACAATGAAATAAAAATATAGACAATTATAGAATAAATAGTAACGAAATTGGGATAAGGAAGACCTAATAGAATGCAGAACCTCTCCCAAATTACGTATATGTCATAGTTTCCCATAATATATACACACAAGAAGATAAACTTTATCAGACGCCAATAACATAAGACCCTATCAAATAGTTCGCAGTAACAAGCGAATCGGCTCAATAGTAACCGAAACTCTAAAAAACAGATATTTGATAACGACAGATATATCAAAAGAATTGAGTTTTTATGCTGATTCTAAAGTTCAAGAAGTTTAATGCCGCCCAACAAAAGTTACGAGCCTGAATAAATTTGTCAAATTTTCGAAAAAGAAAGGCAACACCCCCCAAAAAGTCAAGTAACCTTAATGAAAATCACAACATCAGAATCAGATTCAGCATATCGGAGAATCCTATTGTAGAAGTTTCAAGCTCCTATATACAAGTCAATAAAAAAAACGAAGTTTTTTCAAATGAAAGTAAGGAGCAGCATTAAAACTTATACCGAACAGAAATTATCACGTATATGAGAGGGGTTCACCCCCTAGTCAATACCTCGCTCTTTACGCTAAAGTTCAAATTTTGTTCTAATTCTTTATGAATGACCCTTGAATCACAAAGGCCGTTTAATTAGAATAGATAGCTCTTTTGAAAGTACTAAAGAAAAACGTAAAGAGCGAGGTATTGACTAGGAGCAAACCCCTTTATATACGTAATACTTTCTGTTCATTTTGAGTATTAATGTTGCTCCTTACTTTCAGTTGAAAAAATTGTTTTCTTATTTAGTTTCTGATAGTTTTTTAAATAATGTCTGGAAATCCGGCGCCCCCTTCATAGAAATGTACCTTTTCCCATGAAAACATCCTCCCTGGAAATATCTGCCCACGTAATCCTCTCCACCGATCCCCTCCAATTGGAAAAAATCCCTCCTGAAAACGTCTGTATACTTCCCAATAACCAATACTATATGTAAACAATAGGCAAAGTTCATAACTTGCAGCCCATCTCCCGGGGGCTGTGGGGGATTAAGTCATCTTTAAAAACATATATATTAGATTTCCGACTATGCTGAACAAAATGGTTATCTCAAAATTTTGATCGGGTGACTTTGAGAAAAAAGGGCGTGGGAGGGGGCTTAGTTGCCCTCCAATTGTTTTGGTCACTTAATAAGGGTACTAAAACTTTCCGTTCGAATGAGCCCTCTCGCGATATTCTAGGACCACTGGATCGATACGATCAACCCTGAAAAAAAAAAAAAAAAAAAAAAAACAAAAACAAATAAACATGCATCCGTGATCTGTCTTCTGGCGATAAATACAAAATTCCACATTTTTGCAGATATGACCTTGAAACCTCTATAGGAGGGCTTTCTGATACGCTGAATTTGATGGTGCAATTTTCATTAAGATTCTATCACTTCTAGGGGGTTTTCCCCCTTTTTTCGAAAATAAGGCAAATTTTTTCAGGCTCGTAACTTTTGATGGTAAGACTAAACTTGATGAAACTCATATATTTGACATCAGCATAAAAATACGATTCTTTTGTTGTATCTATTGGTACCAAAATTCCGTTTTTTAGAGTTTCGGTTACTATTGAGACGGAACGCTCCTTACAGTTCGTTACCAGGAACTGTTTGAAAATGTGGAATTTTGCCTTATTCGCCAGAAGAAAGATTACGGATGCATGTTTATTTTTTGTTGTTTTTCCCCCAGGGGTGATCGTATTGAACCAGTGATCCTATAATATCGGCAGAGGGCTCATTTGATCCGAAATATAGTCCCTGGGGAAAGGGCTGTAAGTTACGCAATTTGCCCATTGTTCACATATATTGTTTATTATTGGAAAATACGTGGATATTTTTGGGGGTTGTTTTCTACGGGGAGGAGGGATTTTCAACGGCGAGAATTTTCCTTGGGGAGGAAAGTCTCTGGAAGGAATTTTACACGGGCATTTTTAGTCGGAAGGGGGGGGGGAGAGGCAAGGAGATTTCCTGGCATGATTCGAAAAACCATCAGAAATTAAATTTAAAAAAAAAGAACTTTTTTTCAACTAAAAGTATTGAGCAACATTAAAACTTAAAACTAAAAGAAATTATTTTTTTTATATTGGGGGGGGGGGGCTGTTCCTTCTTCAACCCTCACTTCTTACGCTAAAGTTTGACTTTTTGTCACAATTCTTTTAAAAAGATTGATGATACAGAAGGCCCACTGAATTTGAATGAGAAGTATATTTAAAGAACTTCAAGATTTTAGCGCAAAGATAGAGAGGGTTGAGGAAGGGACAGATCTGCCCCCCTCCATATATGGTATAATTTATGTACGTTTCAAGTTTTAATATTGCTCAATACTTTCAGTTTTTTTTTAATTTAATAAAAGGGCCAAAATTTTTACTTATTACAAAAAAGTAATCCCAAAGAATATGAAAAGAAACAGTTGACAAAATTGAAATAAAGTAGGTATGAATATTTTTAAATATGAATATGCTTAAAATTTGAAGAGTTTAAAATACCTTGAAGATGTTTAACCTTCAAATAAGATGTACTGATTTTTTTTTTCTTTAACTAGCACCGTACTCCCCATGGGCTAGTTCTTGATAAGCCAGGTCATTGTTATTTAATTATTATTATTTAATTATTTTTTAATTTAATTGTTAATTTTCGTATAAATAAATAAATAATTGTTATTTAATTATTTAATATAAATTACTTCCGGTAATTTATAGTGAATAAATTACCATAAATTGAATTTGAGAAGTTAGGAGACCCAAATACGTTATTATTTGACCAATTCCAAGCTCAAATAATTATTCGGCCAATTTCATAGTCGCCTAAAATCAAAACATATTTTATATATAGAGAATATCCAATCCAATTCAATTTGTTTATAACCTGTCAAAACAAAAAAGGGCGCAGATCCCCTAAATGACAGAGTACATAAGGGAAAAAAAAGAAAAAAGACAAGAAAACTTATACACTGAACAAAAATAAGTAGTTTTTACAATCATAATAATCATAGACATAATCACAAATCATATATCATAATCACAAGATAATCAAGACATAAATCAAAAGACATAAAATATTCATAACCCAATCAGAAAAATCATAAAAATAAAGAGGACCAATCATTATTTAGTTTACTGGTGGAAAATTTAAAATCTTTCACTCTTTTATCAATAATTGTCGAAGGAAAAATGAGCTTAAAATTTTGGGACAAAAAAGAGTTACTAGTCCAAGGGGGCATATGTATAAGGAATTTAGCAAACTTAAAATAAATCCGGTGAACAAGTATTTTTTTTTAAGCAGGAAAAAGTTGCCGAATAGGAGACAGAGCAAGAAGATGAGGCACAGTTAGACTATTATAAAGTTTAGAAAGATGGAAACGACTAAGGTGTGTAACGTTAGAGACAAGTGACGCATAAGCTAACCTTGTCTTTTTTTCAAGATTTTGGATGGCAAGCTTAATAGTTTATTTAATTGAATTTCCATTGGGCATTCCCAGGTAAATAAGGCTTTTAGAGAGGGGGATACAAGTTTCAGTAAGTTGGAGGGATTTATCAGAATATCCTTTGAGGTTGAAACCGAATGCTACAGTTTTATCCACATTAAAACTTAGACCGATCTGCTGATATTCTAGTTTTAACTTCGAGAAAGTGCTCTCACAACCAGAGAAAGTGCGACTCAGATTTAGGATATCATCAGCATACGTAAGTAAAGAGACGTCTATATAGAGAATAAATGTATATATAAATGTAAATATAACGCCTCGCTCTTTACGCTGAAGTTTGACTTTCTCACAACTCTATTTTTTTTAAACAATGAAACACTTTAGCGTAAAGAGCGAGGCGTTGAGGAGGGGACAGCCCCTTTCATATACGGAATAATTTCTGTTCGTTTTAAGTTTTAACGTCTTTCCTTACTTTCAGTTTAAAAAACTTGTTTTTTATTTATTTAATTCTTATTAGAGTCATCTTTTCCCTTCTCATCATTGTTCTTATTATCCCAGAAATTCGAATTTCATTCAGACTCGTTTTACTTCGATCTTACAGATGAAGTAATTTCAAATCATAGATAACATAATCTTCTTTTTCCTTCTCATCATTGCTCTTATTTTTCTCTGATATTTCTTATTAGAGTCATCTTTTCCCTTCTCATCAATGTTCTTATTATCCCAGAAATTCGGATTTCATTCAGACTCCTTTTACTTCGATCTTACAGATGAAGTAATTTCAAATCATAGATCACATAATTCTCTTTTTCCTTTTCATTATTGCTCTTATTTTTCTCTGATTGTTATTATTAGAGTCCTCTTTCTCCTTCACATCATTGTTCTTATTATCCCAGAAGTTTGGATTTCACTCAGATTCCTTTTACTTCGTCTCTAATATCTAAATTTAGTCTCTTTATTGTGTGTCACATTATCTGGAGCATCTTTCGTGATAGATGCTCCTGGGTATCATTTTTTGACTCCTTTACAAAAATGATAACTTATTATTATTTTGACCTAATTAAGTTTTCTTTCTTTTTTGCGGTTTTGAGTTCATAGAGGTTTTTACGTTTTTCGCACTTCTTCTTTGCAGTTTGCAATATTAAATATCTATTAATGTAAATAGTTGCCATTGTTTTTATCTATTTCACCAGCTCTAAGCTGTTATCTGTGATTTGTCCAGCTCTGTGCGGTTTCGCTTACCCGGTAATGGAGCCTTTGAAATTAAGAAGACGACGACAGGTTTACTTTGTTTTGTGATTTAAATAACTTCATTGATTATCTTATTTAAAATCCTTGGTGAAACACATCGGAAGATAAATAACTTCATATCAGAACCTGCATTTTTAACGGCCAGGCGCCGTGAAGAATGTCGTAAAAAAACAATTTCCTGAACATCTGTAAAAAAAAAAAAAAAAAAAAAAAATGACAGACTTACCTTGGGATTATCATAAAAATATAGTCGATCTTCACCATGGTCATTTTGAAGAACAAAGAACATAGTCTTCCACTTCAGATTTTTATCGTTTTTCTTGGACAGATATCCTTGAAGCTTAGCACCTTGTATTTTCTTCAATCCTGTTTGTTCTCGGCATTCTCGTAGCGTCGCATAAATCTTTTCTGCGTGCTTCACCTCCCTAGAGGGTATCTGTCCGTCGGTCTCGGACGGTGACTGAAAAAGAAAAATTCCAAATAGAAAATCATTTTTTCCTAAAAAACACTAAAACCAACTAACAAAACTAGCCGTATATGGGAAAATTATTAGCCCTTTTGTATTTTTATTTTATCTTTCCTTCTTCTATTTATTATTTGTTACTGAGAGAGGTCCTTCAAGTTGTGGTCCTTGTGGATCCGCAAAAAGGGACGCCGTTGTTTATTTATGTTCAAATAGCTTGTTTGGAAATGCACAGAAAATTTCACAGAAAAGGTGCTGATCGAAAAAAAAAACTGATCCAAGTGTAGTAATCAAGTCACCTTTATTGCGCTAAAAGCTCTAGGGTCATGGCAAAACAGGACAAAAATGGAAATTCACATCTAAATAATTGATTTTAATGCTACGACAGGGTGAAATATGAGCATAATAAGTGCTGCCCTCTTCCTATGCAGGGGCCCATGGTGGGATTTGAGCCCACGACCTTTGGATTAGAGGTGTGATGCACTTTCCACTGCACTATGCGACCGCTAACTCCGTATCTAGGACCATATTAAGCGTAACCTTATTCACAAGCATAATATCATAATACCGAAGCGGCAAAAATGCACATGATTTCAAACATGGAATAGCCTCAAATGATAAAATCTAGTATTAATAACTTAATATACGACCTTGAACTATTATTTTAAGTTCTTAATATTGAAAATAATGAAATCAAAAAGTGTGTTTCGACAATATTATTCAACTCCTTTGAGAAATTACTTAACAATTGTAAACCATTCTAATAGGAGGGAAGATATTAAATAGAAAAGGAATAAATTAAGCTTTTTGTAAATAATTAATGATTTGAAAACAAATAGGAAAAAAAACAACTAAGTAACACGCAATTAACTCAAGAAGGATAAAGCATCAAAGATATCAAAACAATAATCTTGTTTGCCCCCTAGGCCTATCTTAGGTCTCTTCTTTTCTGAAAACCATGATTTTTTTTGGTTCTTCCAAAATTATGAAATTTTTAAAGCAGTATCACATTCTTGACAGTGCTGCCACATTGAACTTTGAAAATAACTAATCTGGAGTAGTGGAATTTCACACTATTTCTGCCAATAAAAACTTTAAAAAATAAAATTAAAAATGGGTTTAATGCAGTATGTTTTTAGCTAATAATTTTCAGATTCTCACCTAATAAGACAATTTAAGTTTAGTAATTAATAACTAAAACAAAGCTTTTTTTTTAAATTTGTAACCCACTATTATCAGAAACTACACAAATGCATATTGGGGTCTTCTTCATTATTAGAAATTGAAATCGATTTGTCCTTGCTACTAAGATATATATAGTTGTACAAATTTCTATTGAACAAATTCCAATAATCAAATTTAATTTTAATGTCCTTGGTACTTTAAGGCCACAGCAGAAAATGCGCTCCTATTCTGGAACAGCCTAAAATATATAGAATTTTATTCTAATTGCGATATTAATTATATCTAAATTCCAGTTTCTTATGACATTTTCGAATTTTCAATGAAATTGTCAGAAGCTATGCTAGCAAAAATTAATTCAATTGAATTCAGTTGGAGAAGAAAATAAAATGTACCATTGATATTTCACCTGTAAAATCAAAATGGCATCCTCTCAAATGAGAAAAAAAAAATTAAAATAAAATATAATTTTAAAACCGAAAAATAAACGATTACAATAAAAACCAAGGTAAAAAAAAAGAAATATACATTCCAGTCCAATCCAAGAAGTAGCCAAAGTTAATTTAAATGACTTATACAAAACCATTGGTTAAATCCATGTCGAAATTTACAGCCAGTTCGGCATATATTTTTGGCTTGTCGCGCGGCAAATGCGAAAATCACACTTTTTTGGCTTTCATTGGCACACGATGGTTCTCAGTTTCCAAACCTGCCACATTTGGACTTCGGCCCCACGTATCTACGCTAACAAATTCTCTTGATTGAGCCCATATGAGACTATTTTGCCAGGTTATAGTCAAATTCGTAGTTGTAGGAAAAGTCTTTTTATTCTTGATTATAGAATAAAAATACTTTTATTCCGCTCATTAGCTGAATGGTATCGAATATAAAAACATTTTCTGGTACAAGGTAGCATAATTTCAGACAGACTGCGCCAATACAACAGCAATAAAAGTACAATAGCGACAAGAACGAAATTTAACAGCATGAATAGCTGTAAGAATTCACTACTTTTTCTGCATAATGACCAATTGTCTGGGTAGGGCAGGTGCTGATCTCCCGATGTTCTGCGTTCGACCGAGGGTGCAACGCGGTGCTAGGGGCAAATCGTCCAACGCTTCCCGTGTTTTTCCTCCAGATACCCATTTAGAGCTGGATCGACTCTGGCTGAGCTTACAAAATCAGACCATTGACCCCCGCTCCAAAACCAAATAACCAGCAACACCAGGATTTGAACCCCCCCCCCCCCTGTTCTAAGGATTTCAAGTCCAGCGTGTAGATTTCACTAGGACACGCTATATAGGATTAAATACTTCAACTTGAGATTCCAGTTTTTCTTCTTCTTTTTTTTATATTCTTTTGCCACTATAGGGTTCTTTTTAATTCCAGGAAACACATTTTATTTTTTCTGAGCAATCTCTACGAAACTAATACGGCTTCCTGATTCTTATTTTTTGACGATCCTGATTATAATATTGGAACGCTATTGGATTACCTGCAATCAGCACGTAATAAGCTTCACGAAGGTGACAAATTTGAAAAAAAGTAGGTCGGTGAAAAATACAGGAACTGTGGCTCCTTGATCTTTTCCCCCATATCTTGGGATTTCAGTTCTAACTCTAGGAACATAGGGTTAGCACATATATTAAAAAATACCCTCAAAAAGTATTAGCTTACGTATTTTTATTACTTATTATCTTTTTTTTTAATCTGGGATTTTTAAGTGAATCTTCAGATATTCTTCCAAGAGGATATCCCATATAGCTGCGGTTCTCAAACTTATTTAGACACTATACCCCTTTTTATCCACAAAACATTTGAGGTACCCCTTCTCAGTTACCGGCACTGTGTAAACTATAGCTATAATATAAATAAAACTGCCAGTCCTAGAGTTAAAGGGTTGTTTTATTATTTTTTTTTGTTGGCCGGCCGCGTACCCCCTAAACAGTTTTGCGTACCACCAAGGGATACGCGTACCACATTTTGAGAACCACTGCCATACTGGGATATCATTTGTAGCTGTGATTCATACTTGCATTCTGTTTGTGGCTAGCCTATAAACTTACGAAAAGTAAGTATTTGGTATGCATTTTGGGGTATTGTGCTGGGATAGTGTTTTATGCTTATCTTCATACTGTTTATAGATCAGTGTGTTTATCTTGGTACCTTTAAGACTTGATAATTCTATGGTTCAAGTATTTAATTCGTAAAATTGTTTCACATATTATGCAATATGTTACCTGCCCAAATAAATGTAAAAAACATTTGGTGGCAGGGGGAGGGGGGGGCTGAGTCTCTTTAATTCTGGAAGATGTTATTGCCCCAAAGTCAAGTAATCTTAATGTAAGAAACGAGAAAAAAAAGCCTACCTTGACAACAGGCTGACCAAGTGTGTGACCTTCAACAATCTGTTCATTTTTATACCGAGCAATGACTGCGTCTAAGCATTCAAAGGTCCTTCCACCCATAAAATAGCGAACACCACGCTTCTCGACACGAAATCTCTGAATTTGGTTATTGATATGGAAGAAGAGAGAATAGTCACCGGGAGAATTATCGCTTGGTCGAACAAGAAAACTACCAGGTCCAGCTGTAAGACAAATAACCAATTGTAGCTAATTATCCAATTGATAAAAGGTTAATTCTTTACAAAAACAACTACCAAACCTAACATAAAATCGCAAAGAAGAGAGAAAACGTGGACAATAACAGCCAGTGAAAAATATAAAATTATGCAAATATTTCGGTCAAGACCTCCACTTGAACGTCCTCAGTGCAGAATAAAACTGATAAAATAAAAACCAAACCTTAAAACAAAACACAAAAGTAAAACAAGATGACCCTTTCAGAGTAGCTGTGAAAGGGTACATTGTAAAATTATTTACAACTACCAAAAAATCGTCATAAAACTACGCTTGGTCCTATTATGGTCACACTTGTGAATAAAAGAAAAAGAAACGCGTGACTACACCAATATTATGCTAGTAAGATTCGGGCTGCGTAAGCATCCCTGGCTTCAAACATTTCGCATCTGAGGAGAGCAGAGTTCACCGTCCTCAGTTATATAATAGCCTAACAGTTCCTCACCTACTTGCTCTTGCTCATGTTTGGTCTTTTTTTTAACTGCGGCAAGAGAAAGCAAGTTCATCGCCTTTATTTTAAGCTTGCAAAGCATTTAATGGAACAGCCAACATGGAGCAGTGACCCCTTTCTTTAGAGAAATTATCGATTGGTAAACCCAGCTGGGGTTATTGAGAAGCGTATTCGTGATTTCTCTACTGAATGCCAGAAGTCTTTCCAGCTTTGGTCATTCCTGTTTGTCCCTTGTTCGTAGTTGTCAAAGTATGTTTTTATTCCTTTTGTTTCTTGTCTAAATAAAATGATGATAATGATGAATGATGTTTTTAGCTCGTAATATTTTTAGTTCAACAATGTTCAACTTTAAAGCGTAAATAATATGATTGGCCAATCAGACTGAAGAATAAAGGCATCATTTTCTTCTTTTTTTTTGTCATTAGAAAGAGATGGAAGAGAAAGATATGAGCACATCGTATTGGTAGACATTGTTTGGGAACAAATTCTCCGACTAAAATTAAGAAAAAACGCAGACTATTCACAGATCTTGGCTTTTTATCAACAACCGTGACCAAGGTGTGGCTTGGACATTACGCTTCACAAGGCTGTCACGCTGACCACCCTCCTCCCTCCATTCCATTCAGTTTATTTTCATAAATACTCCCTGTTACACCAGTCATCAGCGAACTCTTGAGCATTATAGAACCCAAATCAGCGTAATCTGATGTTTCTTTCTCTCTGAGCACTTGGCGTTTGGTGTTCAATTTATTAATATGTCCAAGGGAATTCAGCTACTTTTACGATGCAAATACTGAACAGACTCAAACCAATCCATTCGTAAGGAATGATGTTGGGCCCTTCATCAAAATCATACCCTTTTTGAACGGGTTGACCATAAAAAAATTCCTGGACGCTATTTACATAATTCTTTAAGCCTATTTACTTAAATTATTCTAAAAAAAAGACCCTGGAGCTCATATAGGACACTTTCCTGGTTTTTCATTGGTACCATTTCTAATTTTTTTTACCACACTTGGCTACGTTTATCAGACAGGGTACTAGGCTCAGACCTTTTTTTTTATTGTACATTATGAAGTGTCGTAAGGATTTTTCTTCCCAGACATACCCACTTTCACCCTACTTCAGTACTTTTCCATGGCAAGGAAAATCACTGAATCCCAATGCAATTCCTTCGTTTCGAATTTTCTCCGTTTTTTCGTGCAAGTTTATGCGTTACAACGGTTCAACGGCTGCGTTGAAATAATATCCGTTTTTCTGAATTTGAAGCTTTTTAGAACCATAAATTGCAAGTAACTGAGAAACTAATCATTTTTATCCGAAGTTTTCCATTAATATTTGACAAATACATGAGGTTCATGTCTTTTTAATCCATAGTGCCTGGGGGAATATTTCCAGGGAAATGAACATATAAGATAAGAATCATATTTTTAATTAAGTATAGCTAACTTAGGCTTATACAGGTTAGCGTAGAATATTTTTATTTACAACACATACATAAATAAGTGTCACAAAACAGCGCACATGCCTGGTGGCATACTTTAGCGCTGAAAATATTGCCAACGAAAATAAACAGCTATCTTCTAACTAAATTTTACAACAACGAAAAAGAAAACTATAATAAACAAAATGCTTAGCTTGTCGTAAGATGTTTCTTTTGCAGTCTTAGAAAATGTCGCTTGTTGCTGCATTCTCGAACTGATGCTGGAATTGAGTTCCATATTAGCTCTTTCAATATTGCTCTTGGCTTCTAAAACTTGATTTAGCCTATTCCAAAGTATTGGTTGTTTAAATATTTTATAGTATTTTTTATGAGATAAAAATATTTTGTTTCCGTCTAAACATCTCATAATATTTTTTTGCGCTTCAATGACTGCAGTGAACCGTTTTTGTGGTAACATTTTAAATATTTTATAGTATTTTTTTATGAGATAAAAATATTTTGTTTCCGTCTAAACATCTCATAATATTTTTTTGCGCTTCCATGACTGCAGTGAACCGTTTTTGTGGGAACATTTTAAATATTTTATAGTATTTTTTATGAGATAAAAACATTTTGTTTCCGTCTAAACATCTCATAATATTTTTTTGCGCTTCAATGAAGTGAACCGTTTTTATGGGAACATTTTAAATATTTTATAGTATTTTTTTATGAGATAAAAATATTTTGTTTCCGTCTAAACATCTCATAATATTTTTTTGCGCTTCCATGACTGCAGTGAACCGTTTTTGTGGGAACATTTTAAATATTTTATGGTATTTTTTATGAGATAAAAATATTTTGTTTCCGTCTAAACATCTCATAATATTTTTTTGCGCTTCAATCACTGCAGTGAACCGTTTTTGTGGGAACATTTTAAATATTTTATAGTATTTTTTATGAGATAAAAATATTTTGTTTCCGTCTAAACATCTCATAATATTTTTTTGCGCTTCCATGACTGCAGTGAACCGTTTTTGTGGGAACATTTTAAATATTTTATAGTATTTTTTATGAGATAAAAATATTTTGTTTCCGTCTAAACATCTCATAATATTTTTTTGCGCTTCAATGACTGCAGTGAACCGTTTTTGTGGGAACATTTTAAATATTTTATAGTATTTTTTATGAGATAAAAATATTTTGTTTCCGTCTAAACATCTCATAATATTTTTTTGCGCTTCCATGACTGCAGTGAACCGTTTTTGTGGGAACATTTTAAATATTTTATAGTATTTTTTATGAGATAAAAATATTTTGTTTCCGTCTAAACATCTCATAATATTTTTTTGCGCTTCAATGACTGCAGTGAACCGTTTTTGTGGGAACATTTTAAATATTTTATAGTATTTTTTATGAGATAAAAATATTTTGTTTCCGTCTAAACATCTCATAATATTTTTTTGCGCTTCAATGACTGCAGTGAACCGTTTTTGTGGAAACATTTTAAATATTTTATAGTATTTTTTATGAGATAAAAATATTTTGTTTCCGTCTAAACATCTCATAATATTTTTTTGCGCTTCCATGACTGCAGTGAACCGTTTTTGTGGGAACATTTTAAATATTTTATAGTATTTTTTATGAGATAAAAATATTTTGTTTCCGTCTAAACATCTCATAATATTTTTTTGCGCTTCAATGACTGCAGTGAACCGTTTTTGTGGGAACATTTTAAATATTTTATAGTATTTTTTATGAGATAAAAATATTTTGTTTCCGTCTAAACATCTCATAATATTTTTTTGCGCTTCAATGACTGCAGTGAACCGTTTTTGTGGGAACATTTTAAATATTTTATAGTATTTTTTATGAGATAAAAATATTTTGTTTCCGTCTAAACATCTCATAATATTTTTTTGCGCTTCCATGACTGCAGTGAACCGTTTTTGTGGGAACATTTTAAATATTTTATAGTATTTTTTA
This sequence comes from Artemia sinica, assembly GCA_027921565.1. Classification (NCBI taxonomy): domain Eukaryota; kingdom Metazoa; phylum Arthropoda; class Branchiopoda; order Anostraca; family Artemiidae; genus Artemia; species Artemia sinica. Next base: position 74,890,763 of record CM051260.1, on the reverse strand, counting down.
TGAGATAAAAATATTTTGTTTCCGTCTAAACATCTCATAATATTTTTTTGCGCTTCAATGACTGCAGTGAACCGTTTTTGTGGGAACATTTTAAATATTTTATAGTATTTTTTATGAGATAAAAATATTTTGTTTCCGTCTAAACATCTCATAATATTTTTTTGCGCTTCCATGACTGCAGTGAACCGTTTTTGTGGGAACATTTTAAATATTTTATAGTATTTTTTATGAGATAAAAATATTTTGTTTCCGTCTAAACATCTCATAATATTTTTTTGCGCTTCCATGACTGCAGTGAACCGTTTTTGTGGGAACATTTTAAATATTTTATAGTATTTTTTATGAGATAACAATATTTTGTTTCCGTCTAAACATCTCATAATATTTTTTTGCGCTTCAATGACTGCAGTGAACCGTTTTTGTGGGAACATTTTAAATATTTTATAGTATTTTTTATGAGATAAAAATATTTTGTTTCCGTCTAAACATCTCATAATATTTTTTTGCGCTTCCATGACTGCAGTGAACCGTTTTTGTGGGAACATTTTAAATATTTTATAGTATTTTTTATGAGATAAAAATATTTTGTTTCCGTCTAAACATCTCATAATATTTTTTTGCGCTTCCATGACTGCAGTGAACCGTTTTTGTGGGAACATTTTAAATATTTTATAGTATTTTTTATGAGATAAAAATATTTTGTTTCCGTCTAAACATCTCATAATATTTTTTTGCGCTTCCATGACTGCAGTGAACCGTTTTTGTGGGAACATTTTAAATATTTTATAATTTTTTTATGAGATAAAAATATTTTGTTTCCGTCTAAACACCTCATAATATTTTTTTGCGCTTCCATGACTGCAGTGAACCGTTTTTGTGGGAACATTTTAAATATTTTATAGTATTTTTTATGAGATAAAAATATTTTGTTTCCGTCTAAACATCTCATAATATTTTTTTGCGCTTCCATGACTGCAGTGAACCGTTCGTTGTGGGAACATTTTAAATATTTTATAGTATTCTTTATGAGATAAAAATATTTTGTTTCCGTCTAAACATCTCATAATATTTTTTTGCGCTTCAATGACTGCAGTGAACCGTTTTTGTGGGAACATTTTAAATATTTTATAGTATTTTTTATGAGATAAAAATATTTTGTTTCCGTCTAAACATCTCATAATATTTTTTTGCGCTTCCATGACTGCAGTGAACCGTTCTTGTGGGAACATTTTAAATATTTTATAGTATTTTTTATGAGATAAAAATATTTTGTTTCCGTCTAAACATCTCATAATATTTTTTTGCGCTTCAATGACTGCAGTGAACCGTTTTTGTGGGAACATTTTAAATATTTTATAGTATTTTTTATGAGATAAAATATTTTGTTTCCGTCTAAACATCTCATAATATTTTTTTGCGCTCCAATGACTGCAGTGAACCGTTTTTGTGGGAACATTTTAAATATTTTATAGTATTTTTTATGAGATAAAAATATTTTGTTTCCGTCTAAACATCTCATAATATTTTTTTGCGCTTCCATGACTGCAGTGAACCGTTTTTGTGGGAACATTTTAAATATTTTATAGTATTTTTTATGAGATAAAAATATTTTGTTTCCGTCTAAACATCTCATAATATTTTTTTGCGCTTCAATGACTGCAGTGAACCGTTTTTGTGGGAACATTTTAAATATTTTATAGTATTTTTTATGAGATAAAAATATTTTGTTTCCGTCTAAACATCTCATAATATTTTTTTGCGCTTCCATGACTGCAGTGAACCGTTTTTGTGGGAACATTTTAAATATTTTATAGTATTTTTTATGAGATAAAAATATTTTGTTTCCGTCTAAACATCTCATAATATTTTTTTGCGCTTCAATGACTGCAGTGAACCGTTTTTGTGGGAACATTTTAAATATTTTATAGTATTTTTTATGAGATAAAAATATTTTGTTTCCGTCTAAACATCTCATAATATTTTTTTGCGCTTCAATGACTGCAGTGAACCGTTTTTGTGGGAACATTTTAAATATTTTATAGTATTTTTTATGAGATAAAAATATTTTGTTTCCGTCTAAACATCTCATAATATTTTTTTGCGCTTCCATGACTGCAGTGAACCGTTTTTGTGGGAACATTTTAAATATTTTATAGTATTTTTTATGAGATAAAAATATTTTGTTTCCGTCTAAACATCTCATAATATTTTTTTGCGCTTCAATGACTGCAGTGAACCGTTTTTGTGGGAACATTTTAAATATTTTATAGTATTTTTTATGAGATAAAAATATTTTGTTTCCGTCTAAACATCTCATAATATTTTTTTGCGCTTCCATGACTGCAGTGAACCGTTTTTGTGGGAACATTTTAAATATTTTATAGTATTTTTTATGAGATAAAAATATTTTGTTTCCGTCTAAACATCTCATAATATTTTTTTGCGCTTCAATGACTGCAGTGAACCGTTTTTGTGGGAACATTTTAAATATTTTATAGTATTTTTTATGAGATAAAAATATTTTGTTTCCGTCTAAACATCTCATAATATTTTTTTGCGCTTCAATGACTGCAGTGAACCGTTTTTGTGGGAACATTTTAAATATTTTATAGTATTTTTTATGAGATAAAAATATTTTGTTTCCGTCTAAACATCTCATAATATTTTTTTGCGCTTCCATGACTGCAGTGAACCGTTTTTGTGGGAACATTTTAAATATTTTATAGTATTTTTTATGAGATAAAAATATTTTGTTTCCGTCTAAACATCTCATAATATTTTTTTGCGCTTCAATGACTGCAGTGAACCGTTTTTGTGGGAACATTTTAAATATTTTATAGTATTTTTTATGAGATAAAAATATTTTGTTTCCGTCTAAACATCTCATAATATTTTTTTGCGCTTCAATGACTGCAGTGAACCGTTTTTGTGGGAACATTTTAAATATTTTATAGTATTTTTTATGAGATAAAAATATTTTGTTTCCGTCTAAACATCTCATAATATTTTTTTGCGCTTCAATGACTGCAGTGAACCGTTTTTGTGGGAACATTTTAAATATTTTATAGTATTTTTTATGAGATAAAAATATTTTGTTTCCGTCTAAACATCTCATAATATTTTTTTGCGCTTCAATGACTGCAGTGAACCGTTTTTGTGGGAACATTTTAAATATTTTATAGTATTTTTTATGAGATAAAAATATTTTGTTTCCGTCTAAACATCTCATAATATTTTTTTGCGCTTCAATGACTGCAGTGAACCGTTTTTGTGGGAACATTTTAAATATTTTATAGTATTTTTTATGAGATAAAAATATTTTGTTTCCGTCTAAACATCTCATAATATTTTTTTGCGCTTCAATGACTGCAGTGAACCGTTTTTTTCGGAACATTTTAAATATTTTATAGTATTTTTTATGAGATTAAAATATATTGTTTCCGTCTAAACATCGCATAATATTTTTTTGCGCTTCCATGACTGCAGTGAACCGTTTTTGTGGGAACATTTTAAATATTTTATAGTATTTTTTATGAGATAAAAATATTTTTTTTTCCGTCTAAACATCTCATAATATTTTTTTCGCTTCAATGACTGCAGTGAACCGTTTTTGTGGGAAGATTTTAAATATTTTATAGTATTTTTTATGAGATAAAAATATTTTGTTTCCGTCTAAACATCTCATAATATTTTTTTGCGCTTCAATGATTGCAGTGAACCGTTTTTGTGGGAACATTTTAAATATTTTATAGTATTTTTTATGAGATAAAAATATTTTGTTTCCGTCTAAACATCTCATAATATTTTTTTGCGCTTCAATGACTGCAGTGAACCATTTTTGTGGGAACATTTTAAATATTTTATAGTATTTTTTATGAGATAAAAATATTTTGTTTCCGTCTAAACATCTCATAATATTTTTTTGCGCTTCAATGACTGCAGTGAACCATTTTTGCGGGAACATTTTAAATATTTAATAGTATTTTTTATGAGATAAAAATATTTTGTTTCCGTCTAAACATCTCATAATATTTTTTTGCGCTTCAATGACTGCAGTGAACCGTTTTTGTGGGAAAATTTTTGCGACTTTCCTGCATCCGCTATCCGTGACCCCTTTTGCGTTAAAAAAAATCGCATCAATGGGAACCAAGGGTTAGTCTTTCAAGTGGAACGACAAAATACATTAAGGCCGAGTGACACAACTAGCTGTACCTCGGGTTCCGCATTGCGCCTCACACCAACACTTGCGGCACAAAAACTTTACTTTCATAAAAATCCAATTGTTTTACCAGAAGATACACAAGGGTGGTAGCTCATGATAAAAATATTAAGCTAGGAAGATAAGGAAACAGAGGAATGAATTCAAGTGTGTCGACCTTAGGTGGCTTAACACAGTGACAAGTTCGCAAAACAGCAATAAACCTTCTTCCTTTAAAAGATATGTATGCAAATCTGAAAGCCGAACTTAAGCTCTCGCATCAGCATCCGGATCTTAAAATAAAAAATAATCCTGTTGTCCTGGTTAAAAAAGGGGCTCGACAAGGGGCAATAACTTCACCTACTGCTTTAAATAATACAATCATCCGAGGGCAAGAGAGATGTAAAACAGCTTGTGTCCGGCGATGTATCGATGCTTCGTTAATATCATACGCGGATGATATATTTAATTCGAGTCGCACTGTTTCGGGTATAGAGGAAAACTTTAACATTTTCCAGAATGATTATAAGCAGCTCGGATTCAAGTTTAACAAAGAAAAGCCAGAAATCCTGCTTTTCAATTGGAAATCAGTCCCCGATGGTTTTACGATTGCTCTTGGAAATACAAATGTAAAGCCAGTCAAGTTCATTACTTACCTTGGCCTTCCTATCGGTTCAACTCTAAAAACAACCCGTCGATTGATTATCGACCATCTACAGAGGCGAATTGGTTCTGCATATAGTAAAATTGTTTCAAATAAGTTGAGGTTCAACAGAAAAGTTTTAGCTCGCCTTTATAATGCAATTGCATCCCCCCATTTTTTGTATTTGTTTCTTTTTTGGAGAATTTTTCCCGAGTGTGATAACCGTAAACTTCGATCTGTTTTCTTTAAGTATGCTAAGTTTCTACTTCGTCTCCCGCTTTGGCCCGAAATTCTTTTCTTATTAGGAATTATAATATAGCAGACCCAACTTCAGCCGTCCTTAATCAGATCTCAAAGTTCAATAATAATGTTAAAAGCAATCTGTGGTTTGAAATCCTCCGCCAGTAGAACTCAGTGTGTTTTTGTTTTCTCTATGGTTTAAGCTGTCTTTTATTGCTAGTGAGTATTACATTAGTGTCTAAAACTTGTACTTTTATGTATTTTGTTTTGTCGTGTATATTTGTCTTGTTTATCTTTTTCTTGTATTTTATGTACTTCGTTTCTTTTGTTTGTTTTTGACGGGTATTAAAATATTATTATTATTATTATTATAGGTTTTGAAGAGCAGGAAAAGGGCGACAGACATTGCAGCCAAGATACTTTTAGAAATCAGTAGCTTTAACAGTCTATGCTGGATACTACTGCATCAACTGACAATATTAAAAAAAATATTTTAATTTAATTTAGGGAGGGATGGAGTTTTATTCCATGGTCACAAGTCTACAAGAATTTAGTACAAAGAAAGTCCAAGGTCTGAAAAAATATCGTATTTTACCTCATACAAAGTTTAAATGATGTAAAATAATCAGATAAGAATAGGAAACTCGTATTAGTGTCATAGATGTTGCTCATGAGAAATAAAAATCTAAATTAGAAACATACTTCCCAGAATTATAGATGAGTAATTTTTGAAAAGCAGTGTGGGTTTTTAAGGGTGAAAAATAGGCGAAAGAATCTTCAATGAAAATATCTTAAACTGGCTCCCTAGCAATCTATAGGTTTTGTTCTAGATCACTTTCGTGTTGTTTTAAGTTTATAACAACAACACGCAAAACGATAACACATTCGAAGAAAAAAAAACATATTCTATTGGAGATCCATAAAATCTCGATTTTTTTTTTTTTCATTTAGACGAATCAATTAAATCAAAATCAATCCAAATCAATAAGCTACATTGAATTTCATTAATTTAAATGACAAAATTTTGAAACTGAATCTTTATTTAAAATTGATTTAAAACTGCAGATAAAAATAGTAAAAAATGTTATAATCAGATTAATAGAAACATCCTGCATATTATAAAGCAAAACTTGTATTGTTTCAGTGTTTTCTTTTAGACTTTTATCTAGGGGTAATTTTGAACCACGAGGGTGACAGAGGAGCGGGAGTAGTTTACAAATTTTAAAATTTAATTCAATTTTAAAATTCAACAAAAAATCTTCATTCTATTGGTGCTTTATATAGGCTTTAATAATAAAAAAAAATATGTCGATAGATAAATTGATGACTTGGCAAAGAAGAGCAACTTGAGGCATCAAAAAGGTAAGGAGCTATTTGTATTTTTGTATATATTGTACATTTACAAAAGAAAAAAAAAGAAGGAAATCACATAATTCTGCAACAATTTTTAGTGGTTCTCAATACAAAAAAAAGGAAAAAAAAGAAAAAAAGGTAAAAAATAGAAGATATAGGAAAAATATAATACCTTGCAACATTTTATTTTTCAAGCATCGTTTTTGCCACCATATTAACTACTACCTTAGAATAGATAGGATAGTATAGAAACAAAAAAGAACTTTCTTAAAATGCATCTTCAAAAAATTGAATTATGTTTCAATTCTTTGATAATTTTCAACAAAAATACACTAATAAGTCAAAAATATTTCTTAAACAAGTCAAAAAACGAGAAAAAGAAAATATTTAGAGAGATTGGAGAATTTTAAATTGAAAAAAATACTCCATACAAAAATTTAAATATGAAACAGTAGCACTATTTTAAGTACTACAATAGAAAGTTAAACTACCACAGAAAAGCGAACTTAATTCTGCTTCAATTGTTTGATATTTCTCAATACAAAAATAAAAATACACCCAAAAGTCAAAACATTCTCAAAAAGTCAAATAAGCATGCGCATAGTACTCTCGTGCGCTATATTTTCTAATTAGCATATTTACTACCATTTTTATGCAATGAAACACTTAAACGATTTTTCAACCACCTTTAATTCTGTTTTGACGATCAATGAACTTCCCTTTTCAATTTAAAAAAAGAAGGAAATGACGTTCTTAATAACTTCCTGAAGAATACTGCAAGAAATTTTATAATTAAACTCTTCAAATCTTAATGATCTAAGTGGATAAAGAAATATTTAATAAGCTCTGGAAAATTAAACTGAAACAAAACAGTAAATGGTAATCTGTAAAGCCGTACTTGGCATTGAAATAGACGTGAAATGATACAATCAAAGAAACAACTTAACATTTATATTGTGAGTCCTGGCAAATTAAATTGAAACAAAATCAGTGGATGTTAATTTGTGAAGCCACATTTGGCAGTGAAATAGACCAGTAATAAACACCATAAACCAGTAATAAACACTATTATGACTTACTATTCTAGATACATCCTATTAACAGTTTAGGGGTAGGTTAAATAGATTTCTGAGTAGATATAGGGCATCAGAGTTAGGCTAAAAGTTATGCTGGTGGTGCCAAATACAGTAGCCACGTCTTTGTGTTATTTAACACAGTGTCCTAAATTGGTGACAGGGGTACTCAAACATATTTTAGAGGATTAAACTACATGTCTCCTGGCCAGCCGCGGTTTGAGTGTAATCAGTTCCGAAACTAATGTGTTTGCGAGATTCAGCAAAATTTTAGTGTAAAAGCAAAAGAATAGCGACCCAGCATGAAAAAGAGCAAAAAAAAAAGAAGACCCACATAACATTTGAGAGGTTCTAGTTTCCTTTTAATGTTTTCTTATGACCTCTTCGGGCCTTGTTTGAAAACGGCCTACTTTTGTTTGGTGGCCAAATTGCACGGTTTTCGGAACAAATTCGAATTTCTTGATAAATAATTACCTTTTTTAGTTAAAAAATTCTAAATACCTTTGACTAATAGCTCAACTGCTTCTGACTTGGATAGGCTCGGATGAAACCAATTAAATACAGCATTGGGATCGACAGTTGCATCTAGATCTTCCACTAGGTCTTGGAACACAAGTCCTTGTTCCCCAGTACGGTGGGCAGTGACCCAGAGCCAACCATCTCCAAGGTCATTGTGTACAAAAAATATATCTCCTTTTGAAAACTGGCAATAAAAGGAATAAAATGGTATTATTGAAATGTTAGTTGATTTAAACTTTAGTTTTGACATTTTTTTTTTATTGTAGGCTTTATATTATTTTTAACATAATTCACTTTCAAAGTTTTTTTTTCAAAATATTTTTTTTACCTGCTACACTGATATCCATAGAGTTCATAGTGGCATTGCCAGCTAGACATTTTATTGCTTAAGTGTCACTTCTTTGACCTTATGAACTGAAGTCAATTTGTGGACAAAATAGGGAACGTAGTTTGTCCACACTTTTTTTTTACTCTTGTAAAAAAAAACTTACTGTTTTTTGCTCTTGTTAAAACTCCAGATACATTTTTGTACTCACACGGCTACCATTAGTGGTTCTCCAGGGAGGTTGGCAGTGATTCAGAGTGAATAGCACACTGGACTTGCAATCCGGTGTCCGGAAGGACAGAGTTTCAAGTCCTCGTGTTCCTCATTATTCGTTTGGTACGAGGGTCAGTGGTGTCACTCTGAGTAGACACAGATCTAAAAAGGTACCTGGAGGACTCTGGGAAAAGCAAACAGGAAGTGTGTACAAAAATACTCGATGGCTGACCCCAGCCCCTATAGGAACTTCCTGGCTGAAGAGCCATAACACGGAGATAAGTACCGTCGGTTCGCTAGTGCCGCATCCTTTACCTTTCAATCACATCAGATATTCCAACGCCATTAAATGTTACTAGTATTTAAAAAAAAAAAAATTGAAAATAAATTTTAAAAGTATAATATGTTTATCGCAAATTGAAAAGTCGAAAGTCATTAGAAATCCTTCTTTAATAGTTACAATATAATATGCCAACACCGTAATTTTCAATACAATATGTCAATATTGTATCGAAAATATTCAATAGTTGTATGAATAAATATTGTAAAATATGTCAAATATCCCAAAGTAAAAAAAAAAAAAAATGGTCAACGCTTTAACTTTTAGTTTTGAAATATTTCAGTTTTTCGTCTAGAAGATTTTTTTACTTTTCTTTGCATATAAAGATAAAAGCACTTTTTTAGATATTTTTATCTTTTAATTTTTATCTATTTTTAACACTTTGGTAGTAAATCTTTTAGAACACAAAATTAGCCTTCTCAAACTTTCCCTGGCACAGGGCACTTCAAATCAAATGCCTGAAACCACAACTTAGCATTCTCCAATCTGCAGCTAAATCATTTTGCTTTTAATCAAGTTCAAGTAAAACTGCAAAAGCCAAGTGGCACTTGACCCAACATAACCTAAACACCATTTCTAGCACAATATAATTTCATGTGATATCTGAAAATATACCATTGAAAATTCCATCTATTATTTTTACGCAAAATTCTTGGGTTGTGGGAAATTTATTCCCTTCGTTGTATCTTATGATTTCCATGTTTTTAATCAAATTTCAAATTTAATCCATTAATTTTAAAATTTTTACCTTGAATTTCAAATTCCCCTTACGAAAACATTCAAAGATCTGTAACCATGGGAATAATAATAATACTGCCTCAGTTGAATGTTACAATCCCTCGGAATCGAATCCTACTTCGTCAGTTGTCAGTTGTCAAGTCAATTGGGTATAATCATCGTAAGTCTGGGGAGCTTATAATTAAACAAAATTCCAAATTGCAGATACCATGTGAGTCAGAAAATTGCAAGAACAAAAAGAAAACTGTATACAATCAAGTTCAATTGAATGCCTGGATTTCAAATGCTTGGGTTGTGATATAGGGCAAGTAAAATTCAGACAAATTTGAAAAACAATTTTTTACTATGCAAATAAAACTTTAACAAGAAAGATGAAAAATATTTCATTTATGGAATGAAATAGCACTATGATGCCACATGAAACCATTCCATAGCAATATTCTTTTGTTATTATGTCCCTATGAAGCGATTTCTTTGAGAAGTGAATCATAGCCCTACGACAAAGCTTCCAAAATGATTAAAAGAAAAAAAACAGAAATTATTTCATATGTGAAAGGGGCTGTCCCCTCCTCAACGCTTCACTCTTTACGCTAAAGTTTGTATTGTTTTAAAAAATAAAGTTTTGAGACAGAGCGAAACTTTAGCGTAAAGAGCGAGGCGTTGAGGAGGGGACAGCCCCTTTCATATACGGAACAATTTCTGTTCGTTTTAAGTTTTAATGTCGCTCCTTACTTTCAGTTAAAAAAAACTTTTTTTTTATTTAATTTCTGAACGTTTTTGAATTAATGCAGCTTTGATTTTGGCTCACCGTACTTGAATAATTAAAACGAAATTTGCATATTAATTTTACTTTTTTTTTGGCTAAATGGCTTTCTCGAAATTTTGTTCTGATGTAACTTATGAATTAACTTACGTATCGAACTTCTATATTCGTATGTTTTTATTACGTATATTAGGGAGCTCGCCCCCCAGTCAATACCTCGCCCTTTACGCTAAAGTTTGAATTTTGTTCGAATCACAAACCCCTGAATCACAAAGGCCGGATAATTAGAATGGATATCTCTTTTGAAAGTACTAAAAAAACTTTAGCGTAAAGAGCGAGGTATTGACTTGAGGGCGAACCCCCTCATATACGTAATAATTTCTGTTCGTTTTAAGTTTTAACATTGCTCCTTACTTTCAGTTGAAAAAAACTTGTTTTTTTTATTTAATTTCTGATCGTTTTCTAAATAATGCTGGGAAATCCGGCGCCATTTTCATAGAAATTTCCCTTCCCCCAAGGAAATATCCTCCCCCGTAGCCCACTACTCTGACCCCCACCCTCCCACCAGAAAAAAATCCCTCCTGAAAACGTCTGTATACTTACCAATAACCAATATTATATGTAAACAATGGGCTAAGTTCATAACTTGCAGCCCTTCCCCCGTGAACTGTGGGGGATTAAGTCATCCTCAAAGACATATTTATTAGATTTTTGACTATGCTGAACAAAATGGCTATCTCAAAATTTTGATTGGGTGGCTTCGGAAAAAAAGAGCGTGGGAGGGGGCAAAGTTGTCCTCCAATATTTTTGGTCACGCAAGAAGGGCATTAGAACTTCGAATTTCCTTTCGAATGAGCCCTCTCACGATCTTCTAGGACTACTGGATCGATACGATCGCCCTTGAAAAAAAAACAAAAAAAAACACGCATCTGTGATCTTTCCTCTGGCAAAAAATACAAAATTCCACATTTTGAAGATAGGAGCTTGAAACTAGTAGGGTTCTCTGATACGCTGAATCTTATGGTGCGAGATTAATTAAAGTTCTATGGCTTTTAGGGGTTGTTTCCTCCTTTTTCCGAAAATAGGGCAAATTTTCTCAGGCGCGTAACTTTTGATGGGTAAGACTAAACTTGATGACACTTATATATTTGAACTCAGCAAAAAAATCTGATTCTTTTGATGTATCTATTGGTATCAAAATTTTAGTTTTTTAGGGTTTCGGTTACTATTGACCCGGATCGCTCCTTACTTCCAGTTCGTTACCACGAACTATGTGATAAGTCAAGAGATTATCTTGAGGAAGTCCAACTTGAATCAAGGGTTTCTAAAAGAACCAAAACAGATCATTAGGACCATAATCTGTGAATTCCTTGGGCACTCTGCCAGAACAAGCAAGACACTGTATAGAGGCATTTTTCTTTTCGCTTTCTTCAACCGAATTGTTGGACTTAATTTACTTCTCTTGACAATGCGTCAATACGTCACGTAAACTGCCTGATTCTTGAAAAGACAGCAAATACAAGAATATTCAAAGCAAGCTATTATACTAAAGTATAGCAACAACTTTTTTTTCTCTACCCATTGCTATTTGGCGTTTCGATCTACAACAATATTACAACGATTACCATCTTGTTACCACAGCCCACCGGTAACTAGGACCTTGGCATATGAGCCTTGGACCTTAGCATACTAAAACCACTCTCTTAGCTCAATAATTTGTATTTTTTAGCTAAAATATACATAATTTGTATTTATAAGCAATTTCTTACCTCAGCTCATCGGTATCTGGCATCTTTGTGTATGGCAATATTGCAACAACCCTCTTTTTGTCATTAACTGGCTCAGGAGGTGGAACAGGATATTGAAGCTTTTCTCTTTTCAATAAATCAGCGACATAGGAATAATATGCTATGAGGTCTGACAATGAATCAAATTGACGGCCACCAATGTAGAAGTCACCACATACGGCTGTTATTCTTCAAAGAATCAAAATCTGTGTTAGGATAAGACTGGCAGTCTATCTATACATACCTGCACATGATCCATACATCTATACATGCAGTCTATACATCAAATTGACGGCCACCAATGTAGAAGTCACCACATACGGCTGTTATTCTTCAAAGAATCAAAATCTGTGTTAGGATAAGACTGGCAGTCTATCTATACATACCTGCACATGATCCATACATCTATACATGCAGTCTATACATCAAATTGACGGCCACCAATGTAGAAGTCACCACATACGGCTGTTATTCTTCAAAGAATCAAAATCTGTGTTAGGATAAGACTGGCAGTCTATCTATACATACCTGCACATGATCCATACATCTATACATGCAGTCTATACCTGCACATGAGAGAGGAAGATTCTTCCTGAGACTCGTCCAAAGAATCCGCAAAGAACTGAAGATACAGGGCTTAGAGGTGCGGCTTTCTTGTTTTCAAGTTTGAATTTTGTAAATTAAATTCATAGCCACCGGTATAGAAGTCACCTCATATATCAGGTATTCAATAAAGAATAAACATATGTGTGAAGGTAAACTTTGTATTGTAAGTCTGTCTATACATACCTGCACATAAGAAAGGGATTCCCGTAATAAGACTGGTCCGAAGGACTCGTGAAAAATTGAAAATACCTGCCAAATGAGGCCTAGTTTTTGTGTTTTCAAATTTAAATTTCGTGTTCCAAAAAATTGCTCAGAATTTGTTGGCTTCTTAAAAGTTTGTATTTCTTTCTCTTTTTTACGCAGGACTGATTGGAGTCTATTTGATTTATCTAATTTATTGTATGTATTTTTTATATTTTTTTATTTTGGCATCCTTTTTTCTCTCTGAATTATTCAGATATTGGCCAATTGAGCAATGTTGAGCAGGAGTCACCACATACGGCCATCCTTCTACAAAGAAATATGTGCAAGGAAAAATTCATATTATCGTGAGCACCGAAAAGACCACACTGCTTTTTCATTATACAAAAAATATTAAAATATGTGGGATGGAGCTTTTGCAAAAAATTGATTAACACGAAAACAATGCAAAATTTTGGTTTTGTGACCAATAGCCATTTCAGTAAAATAGAAGATAGACTAAAAAACGAATTCAATGGAAAACCTAATATCATAGAATTTCTCAATAAAAAAACTAACACCCAAAATTATGAAATCATTAGCTTCAGAACTTCAAGTTTAAGATTAAATGAGATGAAGTTTGCAGTCTTGGCTGAAGTTTAGTGAAGTGACGAAACTAAGGTTTTTTAATTTAGATTCTCAGCTCGTCTTGTGTCAAGACTTTTCATTCTGAGATAGATTATTTATTGGGACATATTTTATTAGATTGGTCAAATAGCCGAGATTTTCGGCTGGGTTTCATTTTAGCCCCTGTTGTCACAAAAGTCCCATTCCACATAACTTCTTCTTTTTAGTCTATGCATCCATAGTAGCACCTATGGAAAAAGGGGGGAATTTTCACAGTCTAAAGAACCATCAAATAACTAAAAATATTGATTTAAAAGGAGATTTTTTAGTTTTGAACTCTATTTCTAAGGATCTCAAATGTGTCTATGAGCTATTATGCCTTCTTATTTCGCACATTCTTCTATCAATCTGTAAAACATTCTCTTACTTTGACTCTTATGGTCAAAATGAGATTAATATAGCAATTGCTACGATAGTGCTTCTCTTACCAGAATCTTTAGTGGCAAAGTGGTTCGAGCACTTTTCTGATTTTGTTAAAACTCGATCTAGTATTCTAAAAGCAACCATATATAAAAATATACTTTGTATTCTAACAATTTGAATTTGAGTTTTGATTGTAACTGACCTGCAATTGATACTCTCTTTCACATCAAGCACTTTGATCTAGCGACTCATAATATGAGAATTGACGCTCTCGATCTGGATATTAGCCTTCTGGACCGTTTTATGAATTATGTATTCAGAACCCAGCCATTACTTTTTGTTGAATTCTAATAACCCACTAACCCTGTTCAAATTCTGAATTTTTACTAAAAAGTTTGAAAATTTTCTGTCTTTAATGTCTATTTTCATATGTATAATTTCTAATTTTCCCCCATTTTAAGGTTACTTCATGAAACGAAGGAGTGATTCGATAAGCCTTGAAACTAATAATTTAGGCCTCTAAAACACAGCAACTTGACTAACACTGAGAAGGCTTAAACGAGCTTCCTCTGTTATTTTATAACGCTCCACCAGCACCAGGAGTTTGGTTTCACCTCTGACTTTTGTTTGCCTATTTTGATTCTTGTTTCTGAGTAAAAAACACTGGAGATAGATCGATATATACAGTAGAAACATACACTATCTCAACCATTATACAAAGCCGGACCAAGATGCAAGTGCTCCGGAGAACGTAAAAACATAAGCGACATTATTTTTTTTCACAGGTAGATAATCAGATTTCTTTTGAACGCGAAACTTGGCATCACCTTTGTAACACTAAGTTTTAAAGAATCTAATTTTAAATCAAGTTATTGCAATACATATATAAAAATAGGTAGCTAGTGGTGTAATGTTATTATTAGATGTTTTTAGAAATTACAAGTAGGTTGCAAAGTCTCAATTTGGTTTCAAAGGTATTTTGAGAAAGTTTCGGCCAAAATACGTGTTCCAGGGTAATATACATACACTGGACCGCTGATGGCAAGTCAATTGAGAGGGCATACGAGTATATGGGTGGAGCTTTTATACGCGCCAAGAGTGTAGTAGCCAAATATTACTGATTCGTGATTATACTGTATATAATTTATAAACAGTGGTCAAAATATGAATTACTTTATCCCACAACTACCAAATTTACACTAAACACCATCAAAAATATTATTTTCAGCCTAATTATAAGACAAGACATACTTCTTATACGATTAGGCCATGCTTCTTTTTACGGCTACCACACATACTGTTCCTGATGTTATTCTGGATTACAATTGAGATACCACCATTAAAAATGTATGAAAAATGCTAGACCACCTGAGAGTACTCCTTGGTTTGCCTTACGTGGTGTAGTTTCCAGGGTCAATTGATCAGTAGGATTAGCAGCCTAATCAGTGGCGAAACACCATAAACAGGAATCGAAGCTCAGCAAACAAGAATCAAAATGAAGCAAACAGCAGTCAGAGTGAACCCAAACTCCTGGTGCTGGAGGAAAATTGGGAAATAAAACCGAGAAAGGTCGTTTAAGCCTTCTCAGTGTCAATCAAGTTGCTGTGTTTTAGGGGCCTAAATTATTAGTTTCAAGGCTTACTCGGATCACTCCTTCGGTTCATGAGCGACTGCGTCTCCAAAGCTCCAGCAAGTCATGTGAAATGGAAGTAGCAACAAGATGTATTTGAATCTTACTCCTCGTTTAGGATACTAAGTGCCGATTTTGTTCAATTTTTTTAATCAGTGACAGACGTTGGGCTACCGCATTTTGCAAGGGCAACCATTTAATGAAGTCCCTTTCTTATCATGTAGAAATTGATGACAACTGCCAGCAGGCTGCGCTTATTAGGCATAATAAAGTAAATTTGATAGTAATTAATGTTTATAAACCAATAGATACTGTGAATGGTTTGCCAAAGTTGCTTATTTACAGTTAAAAATATTCTGGGCTTGCAGTCTCCTCAATGATTATTTGGGGGTATTGACTACTGTTGATCTGAAGTTGAGTTGGCTCGAAGTACCGCCTATAGGGATGAACTTTTTTCTTTCTGTCACAATAATAAACTCTGACTTGTTGATAACTTGGTTCTATCCAGTTCTCTAGTTCAACATTTTTTACATTCTTAAGCAATAGTTGTTTTAGCTATTTGCCCAACTGTACTCAGGATGTTGCTCAAGATACATCAGAACTATGTTGTTGATCACTATATTCTATAAAACTCTGCAATAACAGATTCTGCATATTTTCACTCACAGTAATCAGAGGCACCTTTTATTTCACTGGCTAAATTGTGTCTTAATGAACTTTCTTTTTGAAGGAATTGTGAAGCCCTTGATTTTAATTTTAATGATCAGTTTAAAATAAACTGATTAAAATAAAAAAAAATTAAATAAAAAAAGATTAAATAAAAAAATTAAAATAAAAAAGATTAAAATAAAAAAATTAAAATAAAAAAAAGATTAAAATAAAAAAAAATTTTCCCCTGGACATACCTTAGACCTGTTCATACTTGAAAACCAAACTTTGTTAAGGTTTTTCTTTTGATCGTTTCAACACTCTGAAGTTTTTACCGACAGTATTACATTTCCGTCAGTGCAGCCAAGTTTTAACGTGAAAATGAATAAGGAAAACTAATTCGTTATATCTTACAACGCTTCTCATCCGTAAAGAGTCAATCAATAAAAAAAAAGAATAAAATATTTAACACAGGAATTTTATTTGTCAGTTCATCCTATGAAGCAACTGACAAAACCAAAAAAAAAAAATTTAAACAAGAAAAACGGGTTTTAATTTTCTATAAAGCAGTGAAATACAAAACAATTAATTATGCACAAAAGCTCCGAATATTTCGGCCCCACATCCAGGAGCCTTTCTCAACGGAAAAAAAATAAAATAAAATAAATAAATAAAAAAACAAAAAACTTAACTTACATCACAATACTAAACACATAAAGAGAAAGAAAAAAAAACAAAAGAAAAATATAAATAAATAAGAAACAAAACTCACATATTAAATAAACATTTCCATGCACTGAATGTCTATAATGATTCAACTCGCCTCCTCTATAAATGGAAATATATTAAATAAACACTTCCATGCACTGAATGTCTATAATGATTCAACTCGCCTCCTCTATTTATTTATTCTTATTTATTTATATTTTTTTCTTTTGTTTTTTTTCTTTCTCTTTATGTGTTTAGTATTGTGATGTAAGTTAAGTTTTTTGTTTTTTTATTTATTTATTTTATTTTATTTTTTTTCCGTTGAGAAAGGCTCCCGGATGTGGGGCCGAAATATTCGGAGCTTTTGTGCATAATTAATTGTTTTGTATTTCACTGCTTTATAGAAAATTAAAACCCGTTTTTCTTGTTTAAATTTTTTTTTTGTTTTTAATGGAAAAGCAGTGTGGTCTAAGAAATTATTGAAGCAACTGACACATTTTATTCATTTTATCTAGCAAAAGGATTTTGATTACTTATCAATCAATGTTTACTAAAACAGGCAATAATTACTATGATTACTAAAAATCAATTCTCGCCAAAGAAAACTTGGAGATGTATCATAGGCCTAATTGGAAATACTATAGGCCTAATTGGAAGGAGTGTTGAACTGGAAATCAAATGATATTACTTTTGTTGTTCCTATTGTAGATAGTTTAGAAGGCGAATGATTACAGAAGATTATCATATTTTCAAATATGAGGAATTTACCCCCCCCCCCCCCAGCAACACAAAGAAAATCTAATATAGTCTTTTAATCTAAGGAATAAGTAGTGATATAGCCTATCAGATAAACTACACCCATGCTTATAAATAAACTATTCTTATTTTACTAGCCCCAGCTGAAATTTCAAAAACCCTGACTAATAGGATGTGCACGAGTCAAACATAGACACCCCTTGCATCTAGAAAAATCAGTATGACATGAAAGCGACACGGTGACCTATATAACAAAAACTTACCGAAAATGGTTGATACCCGTTCTTCCAAGGAACGAAAGAACATAAGATCCAGGTCGTCTATCAGACTCCCGAACAAGATAACTACCAAGTTTGGTGAACTCCCTCAGTCGCTCTTCAGACGTATATCTGTCAAGCCTGCCGTGATACCACCTTAGAAATATAAAATTCTCATTAAATTAAAGCATTGACATAGTAAGTAATCTCATAGCAGCCATAACTTCTTGAACTTAATTCTGTTAAATTGCTAAATGAACTAATATAATAGAGACGGCTATCTTCTATTCAATTATACTTTAAAACGCCATTATTCTTCTATTAAACAAGCAACACTATATTCCCAGCATTGTCTCTATCTTATCTAAGGTTCATTCAAATTATCCTTTCTTCCGTTAATAGTCTTTTTCCAGTCTTGTCAAATATCTGAAGAAAACTTATTGACCTGATTGATAAAGTATTTTAAGGAATTTACGGTGTTAATTTCGAATCGGACCAATAGTTCAATGAATTCCCAGATCATCAAATCCATGACACATGCCTTCTCAAGGGCTCCTGTTAAGTCCCCACGCAACACTGAGGTAACAGCTGTTTTCAACAAGGCTGCTACTGTAAAAGATTTAAGTCCTTTCCTAGCTAAAATTCATGCTCATAATTTAATACACCAATCAAGAATTATTTAGCTTTAAGACACATCCAAGTGGAGTTAATGGTTGAACTTATAGCAGATACAAAACAAAACAAAAATCATCTTGGTCCTGGAAATTCCTGTAAAGGCATGAACTCAATCAAGTATACATTTATTTGAGTACAAAAAAGGAGAAAGTTCTTTCCATTTTTGAATTCTTCTCCTACAATTTTTTCTAACTAAGATATTTTGTATGTTTTCTCTTTTTTCGTCTTTTACTATAAATAAATTAAAAAAAACTTTTTCCACAAAATAAGCTTTTCAAAGAAAAGTAAAGAACTCCATTAAGCCAAAAATGAGCAAAAATAAAATCTAATAATCTACCAAGCTTGAAACTACCACAAACCAGCATCGATAAATAAATGAAACCCAAAACCAACAGAAATTACAATAGCCTAAATAACCGAGTCAAACTCCAAACGAGCAGAAATTAACATGAGTAGGGCTAAAAATCCCTAAGCCTCCCCAAGGCCAGAACATAATTTGCACTTTACTGAAAAAGTATTAATGTTTTTACTTTTATAACTTTAATAAATCAAATAATATTAACATTTTGATTACTAAATGTCAGTATATGTATATTAAACTGACAATGCATATTCATTTAAATTTTTCGACTATTCACTCCAATCACTTTCGACTATTAAAAACGGTACTAGCCGTTTCAATTTCCAAACGAATGATTCCTTTTTGAATTTTCTACGACAACGCTTTCTATAAAAAAAAACTTATATGCCCCCAAGGCATAACTTACAACCCTTACCCTGAGGGCTGTGGGGGGAGCGTAATCCATCATTTCCGGACTTTTTAACTACATCGAACAAAATGGCTATCTCAAAATTTTGATTGGGTGTGTTTATTGAAATAGTGGGTGTGAGAGGGGTGTTAGTTATCCTCCAGTCACTTTCGACCATTAAAAAGGGCACAAGCCCTTCTAATTTCCAATCGAATGAGCCCTTTTTGAAGTTTCTACAACATCACTATCTGTAAAGACCTTATATGCCCCCAGGGCATAACTTACAACCCTTGCCCCGAGGGCACTGAGGGGGTATCTTCTTCAAAGACCAAATTTCAAAAACTTTTAACTACGCTGAAAAAAATGGTTATCTAAAACTTTGATTGGATGTGTGTTTGGGGAAAAGGTGGGCGTGAGGGGGGGGGGGTTAGTTGCCCTCAAATCCCTTTTGACTATTAAAAAGGGCACTAGCTCTTTGAATTTCCAATCGTATGAGCCCTTTTTCAAGTTTCAACGACAAAGCTTTCAATAAAAACCTTATATACCCCCAGGATATAACTTACAACCCTTACCCCGAGGGCTGTGGGAGGAGTGTCATGCTCAAAGATATAATTTTCGGACCTTTCAACTACTTTGAACAAAATGACTATCTCAAAATTTTGATTGGACGTGTTTGGATAAATGGTGGGCATGGAAGGGGTGTTAGCTGCCTTCCATTCAGTTTTGAAAATTAAAAAAGGGCACTGGCCATTTCAATTTCCAATCAAATGAGCCCTTTTTGAAGTTTCTACGACAACACTTCCTATAAAACCTTACATGCCCCCAGGGCATAACTTACAACCCTTGCCCTGAGGGCTGTGGGGGGTTTGTCATCCTCAAAGACCTAATTTCCAAAACTTTCAACTTCGTTGAACAAAATGGCTATGTCAAAATTTGATTGGATGTGTTTGGGGGAAAGTGGGCGTGAGAGGGGGGTTAGTTGTCCTCCAATCACTTTTGACTATCAAAAAGGGCACTAGTCCTTTGAATTTCCAATCGAATGAGCTTTTTATGAAGTTTCTACGACAACGCTTTCTATAAAAACCTTATATTCCCCCAGGAAACAACTTATAACCCTTGCCCTGAGGGCTGCGGGGAGTGTCCTCTTCTAAAACATAATTTCTATCTGGAAATCAACTACGCTGAACAAAATGGCTATCTCAAAATTTTGATTTGATGTGTTTGGGGAAATGGTGGGCGTGGAAGGGGTGTTAGTTGCCTTCCAATCACTTTCGACTATTAAAAAAGGCACAAGCCACTCCAATTTCCAATCGAATGAGCCCTTTACGAAGTTTCTACGACAACTCCTTCAATACGAAGTGCCCTGGTCTAAAGGAAAAAAAAAATACATTGTGCCAACATCGTTCTTTACTTAGGCAGCGCGATTACGCTGCCTATGATTCATATATAATTCTTTATTCTTTTTTTTTCTCTTAAAATTTCGAGATTTTCTTAGTAATAAAGACATGAAAAAGGTCCTTAAACTAAAAAAAGTCAATTGTATGTAAGAGATCAACTGTCTATAAGAGACCACTTGTGCACAAAGTATGATATCATAGTCTCAAGGACTATAACATAATACCAAATTCACAGTAATGCTTGGAATAAGGCCAGTTAATTCGTGCATTTTTGTTAGTTCGTGCTTTGTTTGGCCATTGGTGACGGCAGTTACCATAAACAATTTTTCACATCAACAGAGTACAAAGAAAGAGATACTAATGAAATAAAAATTGTTGCAACAGGAAAGTTTTCTTGCAAATGGTTCTTCCTAGCTTGACTATACTGAACGTTTCAATTGAAAGACGTTTTTTTCTAGTTTAGTTCCTTACACGCCTAGGGGGCCATGGAGCAGCTACAGTAGTTTCTTACATCAACCTACCCTGAGCTTGCCTTCTCTAATGACCTTTTGAAGGTTATTTGGATCTACCTGGCTTGCAAAGACCAGAAGCTGTCCAACATCACACATCATGAGGAAGCCTTTCATCACTCATCCACACCATATTCCCCCAATACATCCATTACTGATCTCTAGTAGCATCGAGAGTAGTGTTATGGTTTGCCATACAACACATTTCGCTGTTCCCCACTCCCTCTATCCAATGTATATTCAGAATAGACCTTGGGTAATTACTATCAAATTCTTGGAGACGTCTTTCCTATGCTTCAAGTTTCACACCCATTTACAAGGACAGAGTGCTTTAGCTTCAGGGACTAATTGTTATTTCTCCGAATATTTCAAATACAACTGAAAGTAGAGCCAGCTAGTTCTACTAGGAAAAATATTTTTTTGATGAGATTGGCATCTTACATGAGAGTGCTGCCGAGCTATTCAAACTCTCACTTCTTAGAAGCCATCACTGTTGGCCAGAAGTCCTTGAGCAACATCGAGAATAAGTGCGTTCATCATCGATTTAGTCTTACTAGGGTGTATGAAGAGTCTAACAGGATTTGCCACACGTCCAAGTTCATCTAGGGTGTCTGCATATCTTCAGCGTAATGAGGAAAAAGCTCATTATCGTCAGCAAATTCACATAATCAATTTCTCTCTGTCGGTTTAACTCGAGACCACCCTTAAAACTGCATTCACAAAGAACAAAATCCATCACCATGTAAGATAGTCATTTAGATAGAAGGCCTTGACTTAAAGCTGACTCGACAAAGAGCCACTCTATTAAGTCTCCTTTTATCTGACTCAAGGTATCCTTATATAGAGCTTTAATTATTTTAAAAATTTTAGTTGAAATCCCATAATGCAACATACTCTAATATGTGGTTCTGCAGTGTGTTGAGAAGGGTTGTCACCATAGTCAGTTCCTAAAGTACTAAAATTGCCCAACTTTGCATATTACACAACAATTTTCAGTGCTACAGTCAAAAAATTGACTGTAATAGTGCTAAAATAGAGCTAAAATAGCACCTTTGTGCTGCCTTGCACGTGCCGCCTTGTATTTGACAATTAACGCCTTCAACAATTTGCTTGGCACTTTTTCTTCGTTCCAGACAAATGACGGAAGTTCAAATATAGGTTCAGCTAGGGCGCTAAAATAGCACCTTTACGCTGCCCTGCACGTGCCACCCTGTATTTGACAATTAACGCCTTCAACAATTTGCTTGGTACTTTTTCTTTATCCCAGACATATGACGGAAGCTCAAATATAGGTTCAGCTAGGGCGCTTCTACGATTTTTCAAAAGCTCTGGTTATATGCCATCATCGTCTGCTTCGTTTCTGTTTTTAAAGAATTTTAAGGCCACTTTGACATCACTAAGCAGAAAAAGGTGCTGGATATACTCCAAGATCGAACAACAATTTATCAGAAATATTCGAGCAGGTACAGGATGCATTTGATTTAACGCTTTATTGTCCCGACATTGGAAAGAGATTTTAAATGTGGCTACAAAGAATAAAAAAAAGAACAAGGACAACAAGAATAGGGTACAGTCAAAGTCAATCAGACAAGACCACATGCACAAAGTTTCAAACTTAAAAATAGAATTACAGCTGCCCATTTGCAAATATAATGCTTACTACTTGCACATTATTAAGCAGGGTTCCTAACAGCAATGGAGATAGAAAGAAGATGGAGATAGAAGGCAATGGAGATAGAAGATCAGTATATTGATAGATCAATATACTGAAAGTTTGAACATTTTGGAGACTGCTAACTATTAAATTAAGGTAAATTTTGTATTAAGGAAGTTCAGCCAAATCTCTAGCTCATGGATATTACTTTGATCATGATAGAATAATTAACTTACTCTTTTCATCAGGTGCTTGAAGGATAAGATTTGTTTCTGCTTCTTCAGTTTCAGGAAAGCCTCCATCTAATTCATCAATTTGACCATCAAAATTTGGTGGAGGTGGTGGGAAATCTTCAAGGACTGGATTTGGCAAGAAGACTTGGTTCTCTCTTGATGTTTGCTAAAAAAAAGGCAGTAAAAAATAAAACATAAGATATTCAACTTATCAGGCAGCTGATTCTAGTTTCAACCTATAACTAACTTGTGATTTACACATAAGTTCACACATGAGCAATATATGCTTATCATCAAGGGTGCTATCTATCTTAGAAAATACTTCTTTCACATCACCATTAAAAAAAAGAAAAAAAAAGTCATGGTCCCATCCCTAGGCTACATTTTCGTGAATTGATTCTCTGCTTGTGATGCCAATTTAGCTGATTTATCAAACAGTTTATTGAGTTGAAAAAATTCAATTTTTATTGGACAGCTAGGGATTTTTTTCTACACAACAGTATCAGACCGTAATAGTAACAGTATTACTCTTAACTGGAGGTTTATAGTCTCCATCTATGGTTAACCTAGCTAAGAGCAAACCACAGGTCATATCCATTAAAAGTGTAAAATGTGACTTGAAACAACTGTCTAGTGGCCAAATTTTTCCAATTTGCACTAATTAAAATATAGTTACTATTATAAAGATTTAACAGAGCAATTATTTTTAATTCTGAAAATCTACCTTTGTGAATTTTAAAAAGTGATTGAAATCCCTCAGACTTAATGTGATATCAAATTGAAACAAAACATCAACCATTCAAATCCCTTGGAGTTTCCTCTCTCTCATCTTGAGAAACAAAGAAATAATGTCCAAGGAATTTAGTAACGGAGATAAACAGAATTAATTTATGTGGGCTGAGAAGCACATTGACTGGTTTTGTATGGGTAAATTGAGTCTATCCACAAGCGTTGGTGGGGGACCATCTTCAAATACAATAAATTCTATACTTTTTCCTCCTAAAAGTATCTTGACTTAAAAGAAAGGGGAGACAATATTTATAAAATCTACATGTATACAGAATTGAAACTAACATCATTAACAGCCTTACACCAGGGACTTTGGGGGTCATGTCATCCCCAAGGGCGTAATTATTCAGCCTTTAAAATATTTGAACTAAATGGCTACTTCAAAATTTGATGCCATATCTTCAGGAAGGTTTCAGGAAGGAAGTAGGGGAGAGGCTGGTTATCCTTCAGTCACTTTTGACTCTTAAAAAGGCACTAGAGCTGGAAGTTCCCAATCAACTGAACCACCTTCAAAGTTTTTGTAACCACCCAGTCAATACCAATTGACTAGTAAAGAAACAAAACAATACAGAAAAAATGGAAGCCCCTTCACTCTTTACTTAGGATGCTCTACTGTCATGCCAATGAAACAGACCATCTGTTGTCTTTCTTTCCTGCTTATGTTCTGTTTTCAAAGAGTCCAGTTTTCTCTTTTTCGAAACAAAAACAGAACATTGCCCATGCCTAGGTGACAGGTTATTCCTATATCTCTATCTCTATGGATCTCATTTCCGATTTCATTAATGTGGAATAGAAGTAATAGCAGTAGGGGCAATAATATGAATTTTAATTTCATTTTGGTGAAATTTAAGAATTGTTCTTGAGATATGTGACTTATTTTGACAGTTGGCTTCTATACAACAATATTAACACTCTGATTTGTAATCTTCAAGCTAATAAATCCCAAAATACCACCTTTGGTCAAAGAGTCAGAGAATACATTAATGTATTCTACCACTTGTGACCTATTTAAATAGTAACCAAAACTCTAAAAAAAGGAATTTTGATACCAATACATACATTAAACGAATCAGATTTTCATGCTGATTTCAAATATATAAGTTTCATCAAGTTTAGTCTTACCCATCAAAGCGACGCGCCTGAGAAAATTTGCCGTATTTTCGAAAAAAGAGGAAAACACCCCCTAAAAGTCATAGAACTTTAATGAAAATCACATCATCAGATTCAGCGTATCAGAGAACCCTAATAGAGAAGTTTCAAGCTCCTATCCGAATTAATGTGGAGTTTTGTATTTTTGCCAGAACAAGGATTGCGTAAAGAAACAAAACAATACAAAAAAATGGAAGCCCCTTCACTCTTTACTTAGGATGCTCTACTGTCATGCCAATGAAACAGACCATCTGTTGTCTTTCTTTCCTGCTTATGTTCTGTTTTCAAAGAGTCCAGTTTTCTCTTTTTCGAAACAAAAACAGAACATTGCCCATGCCTAGGTGACAGGTTATTCCTATATCTCTATCTCTATGGGATCTCATTTCCGATTTCATTAATGTGGAATAGAAGTCAAATATAGTTATAGCATAAGTAATAGCAGTAGGGGCAATAATATGAATTTTAATTTCATTTTGGTGAAATTTAAGAATTGTTCTTGAGATATGTGACTTATTTTGACAGTTGGCTTCTATACAGCAATATTAACCTCTGATTTGTAATCTTCAAGCTAATAAATCCCAAAATACCACCTTTGGTCAAAGAGTCAGAGAATACATTAATGTATTCTACCACTTGTGACCTATTTAAATAGTAACCAAACTCTAAAAAAAGGAATTTTGATACCAATACATACATTAAACGAATCAGATTTTCATGCTGATTTCAAATATATAAGTTTCATCAAGTTTAGTCTTACCCATCAAAAGCGACGCGCCTGAGAAAATTTGCCATATTTTCGAAAAAAGAGGAAAACACCCCCTAAAAGTCATAGAACTTTAATGAAAATCACATCATCAGATTCAGCGTATCAGAGAACCCTAATAGAGAAGTTTCAAGCTCCTATCCGAATTAATGTGGAGTTTTGTATTTTTGCCAGAACAAGGATTGCGGATGCATGTTTATTTTGTTTGTTTGTTTTTTTTCCCCAGGGGTGATCGTATCGACCCAGTGGTCCTAGAATATCGCGGGAAGGCTCATTCGAACGAAAATTAAAAGTTCTAGTGCCCTATTTTAGTGACTAAAAAATGGAGGGCAACTAGGCCCCCCCATCCTCATTTTTTCCCAAAGTCACCGGATCAAAATTTTGAGACAACCATTTTGTTCAGCATGGTCGAAAAATACAATAACTATGTCTTTGAGGATGGCTCAATCCTTCATAGTCGCCGGGAGAAGGTCTGCAAGTTATGAACTTTGCCCAATGTTTACATGAAGTATTGGTTACTGGGAAGTATACAGAAGTTTTCAGGGGGATTTTTCCTGGTAGTTGGGGGGGGGGTCAGGGGTTACGTGGGAGGGTATTTCCATGGAGACAGTTTTCATAAGGGAAGGGACATTACTAGGAAGGGGGCGCCGGATTTCCCAGCATTATTTAAAAAAGATCAGAAATTAAATTAAAAAAACAAATAATTTTTTCCATTGAAAGTAAGGAGTAACTTCAAAACTTCAAACGAACAAAAACTATTACGTATATGATTGGGTTCGCCCCCTAGTAAATACCTAGCTCTTTACACTAAAGTTTTTTTGTACTTTCATCAGAGCTATTTATTCTAATTAACGGTCTTTGTGATTAAGGAGTCATTCTTAAAGAATTGGAATAAAATTCGAACTTTAGCGTAAAGAGCGCGGTATTGAATAGGGGCGAACCCCCTAATATACGTAATAAAAATATACGAATATATAAGTTCGTTACGTAAGTTAATTCGTAAGTTACCTCAGATCAAAATTTCGTGAAAGCCATTTAGCCCAAAAAAGTAAAATTAATATGCAAATTTCGTATTAATTATTCATGTACGGTGAGCCAAAATCAAAACTGCATTAATCCAAAAAAGTTCAGAAATTAAGTATTAAAAAAAAAAAAAGTTTTTTTTTACCTGAAAGTAAGGAGCGACATTAAAACTTGAAACCAACAGAAAATATTCCGTATATGAAAGGAGCTGTCCCCTCCTCAACGCCTCGCTCTTTATTCTAAAGTTTGACTCTGTCTCACGACTTTATTTTTTAAGACAATAAAAAACTTTAGCCTAAAGAGTGAGGCGTTGAGGAGGGGACAGGTCCTTTCATATAGGGAATAATTTCTGTTCGTTTTAAGTTTTAATGTCCTTCCTTACTTTCAGTTAAAAAACTTGTTTTTTTTTTAATTTAATATCTACTAAGAAGGTGATGAACCAAGTTGTTCATCAATAAGTGAATTACTATAGTGTATTATAATTTACCAAATCAAAAGCTTTTCAAGTTCAACTAAGACAATGCTTAGCCAAACATATGGTTTTTCTTGTCTGCTTAAGATGGTAGATACCATGTGCATAAAGTAACAGGTGGTAGAAGTTTGGCAAAAATTACCAAGCTATCTGACTTCAATACATGAAATAATTTTTACTTTGAGCCATTTGCCAAGAAAGCCTTTATACATAAAGCCTTGCCAAGAAAGCCTTTATACAAGTTTAAAAACCCCCTTGTGGGCATAAATTAGGCTCTGGACCTGTCATAAATGAATAAGTCAAGTAATTCATGTAACTCAACTGCTATCTAGGATACTAAAAAGCCAACAATCTTGAATTTACCCTCATTGGTACTAAGTTACCTTAAATCACATCTTGGAGTAAATTAAGGACTATAATACCAGAGTCTGTAACCACTACTTCTCCAATAGAATGATTACCCATTGGAACAATCCTGATACTGATACTGCTGTAACTGCTCCCTTTGTTGACGCCTCTAAGATTGCTGTCGACAAGAGTTGGTCTATTAAGCCATGGAAGACAGAGTGGGATGCAATTGAGTCAATGGCTCCCCATCATCACTAACCAGCAACTCTACAGGATTGTTTCCCCTTATTTTGCTGGACAATGCGATTTCAGGTAATAATCCTTGCAATGTTTTGTGATTATTCTATTGGACTAATTTTAAGCATTGTAGATCTATTTCTTGAAGCTTGCTTCTTATACCAAAACTAAAGCTAAATGTGTGTATAGTTTGAAAAAAACTTCATTGTAATGTAACAGCCTGGAATTCCCTTTTGGCTTCATGCACAGAAGGCAAATCTACCACAGTTAAAAGAAGGAATAGATTGTTTCACTCATAAACATCTAGCATTTCAAACAAATTTTAATGTCAAATTTCGAACATTTTCTTCAAATTCCATAGAGCTTTTTAAATTATAATATAACAAATCTGCAGGATTTACAGGACTTTTTATGACCTCATTTGGGTATAATTCTATACACTTAAAAAAAAGAGAAGAAGTAGAAACATATATTTGAAAACCCCTTTGTGGGCATACATTAGATTCTGGAACAGTCAGAAATAATAACTCCAGGTTAATTCATGTAACTCAACTGCTTTCCGGGTTCCCAAAAAGCCAAACATCCTGAATTTTAAGAACTTTTTATCTACAGTATCCCTGAAAGCTCCCCTTTTATACAGAGAATGAGGATAAGTTTACCAAAGCTCAGAAGAGGGAGGGATAGAGGCAGACAATTCAGATGGTAGGCTGCAATTTGACCATTGGATTCATTTATGAAAATTTCAGATTCATTGGCCTATTTTACAAGATAGGATAAGACCCTTCATCCAGAATTTCCCATAATTCAAAACCAACATCAGGCAAAAGTCCAAAACAGTGGTACACAAAATGGCCATGGTAATTCATTAATCCTGCCGTAAATTTTTTTTTATCTATAATGTATTTTAAAGCAAAACAAAAACTTTGTGAAAAGAAATTCAGAATTACCAGTGAGACATAAAACTGAGAAGTGAATGAAAAACTCAAAACTAGAAATTTATTTTTACCCCAATGCTGGGTATTCAGTATTGTTTTTATTGGCTCTAGCTTTTGAAAATGAAATTGTTCAGATCCCAGCCAGAATTTAACCAATATTAAGGCTTAAAATCTTTGCAAAAAAATTTCAGAATTACCAGTTGAACATAAAACTGAAATGTAAAACTCAAAACTAGAAAAAATTTACCCAAATTTTGGATATTTAGTACGTTTTTATTGGCTCTTGCTTTTGAAAATGAAATTCTTCTAATCTCAGCAAGATTTTAAGTCATATTATTTTATCATTAGAAGGGGTGGACCCACCGTCAGTGGGTTGAGACTCAAGCCGTCAAGGCCCATTGCCACCACACCCTCCCCCCCCCCCCCAAAAAAAAAACAAAACCTATGCTCAATTTATGGTTAGGTGGATCATTGATGGATTCAGCCAACTCTTACCATATATCTTGCCAGCTGTCAAACTTCTCCTTCCCTTACTATGTCCTTCAGCTTAACAATAACATTATGAGATATCTCAAGCTGGTGTCTAATCCTAGCTGGATATTCTTCCATCAGATGCCCTCTTGTTTCCACAGTGGTCATCTTGCATTTTTGACATAATGGGGATTTGCCCCTCCCCATTTTGAAAAGATACTATCTGAAATTTCTGATTCCTGTAGTGGCTTCTTTAACCATTCTTGTCTTGGACCTTTTCAGTCATAGAAAATGTTTGGTCAGGATGGGTTTGAACTTTGAGAGTAATTCCTTGGTTTCCTTGCATCCCACCTTCCTCTGCCAATTTTGTTCCTCTGTCTCATTGCTCCAACTCCTCACTGCTGCCTTCCAGCAACTCTGAGAAATTGGGATGAAATGTTCTGGACCAAAATATCTCAGTGCTGTTCCAGCCTTAGCTACTTCATCTGCCATCTCATTACCCTCTATTCCAGAGGGCCCTGGGACCCACATCAGGGTAATTTGGTTTCCTTTGGATGCCAATCTATTCAGGGAATTGTAGTAATCCAATTCACTATTTTGCCAGCTCTTTATGTTCTGAAGATCCTTTAGGTATGCTTGATTGTCAGTAAAGATACATACATCTTTTCCTGTACTTCCCATTTCCAACAGTCTTCCAGCTGCCCATTCTATTCTGAACATTTCAGCCTGAAAAACTATAGCAAGTTCTCCCAGATGATAACTGATTACCTACTTGTCCAAATCGGGAGTATTCTAATATAATAATAATAGACCATATTAAGGCTTAAATCTTTGTGAGTAAAAATTCAGAATTACCAGTGGAACATAAAACTGAAATGGAAAACTAAAAACTAGAAAACAAATTTTTTACCCCAATTTTGGGCATTTAGTATCTTTTCCAATGGCTCTGGCTTTTGAAAATGGAATTCTCTTCTAATATAAGGTAAATTGTAAGCCATATTAAGGCTTAAAATCTTTGTGAAAAAAATTCCAATTATCAGTGGAAAATAAAAATGAGAAATGAAATAGAAAATTCAAAACTAGAAAAAAAAATTTGTCACCAATTTTGGGTATTTACTATCTTTTTCATTGGCTCCAGCTTTTGAAAATGAAATTCTTCTAATTTCAGCATGATTAAGCCATATTAAGGCTAATTTTCTAAATTTAAAAAGTATTTTAACAAATCTTTATAACTTATATATTTAAAATGAGCCAATGTATGAGGCTCCAAAACACTTTTTTTTTGCCTTACATAAGTGTAGAATTCCTATAGCTCAAGTTAATTTAACTCTTTAATATGACCCAAGCACCTATGAATTAAACAATATAAGCACACAAGCAAAGCAACACTAAAAACAACACGCAAGCAATTATCAAGCAAGCAAGCTCAGCAGGATGCTACATCTTCCTTCTTCTGAACATGTTGCTGTTTCTTCAAATTAATTAAAAAAAAACTTTCCGAAAAATAAGTTTTTCAAAGAAAAGTAAAGGCCATTTTAAACTTAAGCTCAGGAGATACAAATACTTGTTAAAATTCAAACTCAGAACGACCAGAAATTACTATTAAAGAATAAATGAAACCCAAAACGAACAGAAATTAAATAAACAATCATAGCAAAAAACATAAAACAACTAATAATATAAATGAATAAATAGATCTTAAAGCGAGTAATGCTTAGATTGAATATGAAAATCAAGCTTAAAACGAAAACAAATATTTTGCTATTTAAGTATAAATGAAACTTAAAACGAACAGAAATTAAATAACAATCAATGCGAACAAACATACAATATATATTAATGTAAATGATAAATAAATCTTAAAACGAGTGAAACTTAAATTGAATATGCAAATCAAGTTTGAATCGAATAAAAATATCTACAAACAAGAGTTTGGGTATCGTCTCACTGCAGAAGCCTAAAACCTACTGCGTCATTGGCGCTTTACTGAAAACGAATTATCTTAACTGAAAATGTTTAATAAAATGCCTGTCTTAAAATTTTGATTGGATGTGTTTGGGGAAAAGGTGGGCGTGAGAGGGGGGTTAGTTGCCCTCAAATCACTTTCGACTATCACAAAAGGCACTAGCCCTCGGAATTTCCAATCGAATGAGCCTTTTTTGAAGTTTTTACGACACCGCCTTCTATAAAAACCTTATTGCCCCCAGGGCATAGCTTAAAACCCTTGCCCTGAGGGTTGTGGGGGAGTGTCCTCCTCAAAAATATATTTTCAATCTGGAAATCAACTACACTGAACAAAATGGCTATCTCAAAAGTTTGATTGTATGTGTTTGGGGAAATGATGGGCGTGGGGGGAGGGCTAGTTGCCCTCCAATCACTTTCGACTATTAAAAAGGGCACTAGCCCTTTAATTTCCAATCGAATGAGCCTTTTTTGAAGTTTCTACGACAACGCCTTCTATAAAAACCTTATATGCCCCCAAGGCATATCTTAAAACCCTTGCCCTGAAGGTTCTGGGGGAGTGTCCTCCTCAAAAACATATTTTCTATCTGGAAATCAACTACGCTGAACAAAATAGCTATCTCAAAATTTTGATTGGATGTGTTTGGGGAAATGATGGGCGTGGGGGAGGGGGGGGCTAGTTGCCCTGCAATCACTTTCGACTATTAAAAAGGGCATTAGCCCTTTAATTTCAAATCGAAGGAGCCTGTTTTGAAGTTTCTACGACAACGCCTTCTATAAAAACCTTATATTCCCCAGGGCATAACTTAAAACCCTTGCCCTGAGGGTTGTGGGGGACTGTCCTCCTCAAAAATATATTTTCTATCTGGAAATCAACTACGCTGAACAAAATGGCTATCTGAAAATTTTGATTGGATGTGTTTGGGGAAATGATGGGCGTGGGGGGGGGGGGCTAGTTGCCCTCCAATCATTTTCGACAATTAAAAAGGGCACTAGCCCTTTAATTTCCAATCGAATGAGCCTGTTTTGAAGTTTCTACGACAACGCCTTCTATAAAAACCTTATATGCCCGCAGGGCATAACTTAAAACCCTTGCCCTGAGGGTTGGGGGGGAGTGTCCTCCTCAAAAATATATTTTTTAATCTGGAAATCAACTACGCTGAACGAAATGGCTATCTGAAAATTTTGATTGGATGTGTTTGGGGAAATGATGGGCGTGGGGGGAGGGGGGGACCAGTTGCCCTGCAATCACTTTCGACTATTAAAAAGGGCATTAGCCCTTTAATTTCCAATCGAATGAGCCTGTTTTGAAGTTTCTACGACAACGCCTTCTATAAAAACCTTATATTCCCCAGGGCATAACTTAAAACCCTTGCCCTGAGGGTTGTGGGGGACTGTCCTCCTCAAAAATATATTTTCTATCTGGAAATCAACTACGCTGAACAAAATGGCTATCTGAAAATTTTGATTGGATGTGTTTGGGGAAATGATGGGCGTGGGGGGGGGGGGCTAGTTGCCCTCCAATCATTTTCGACAATTAAAAAGGGCACTAGCCCTTTAATTTCCAATCGAATGAGCCTGTTTCGAAGTTTCTACGACAACGCCTTCTATAAAAACCTTATATGCCCCCAGGGCATAACTTAAAACTCTTGCCCTGAGGGTTGTGGGGGAGTGTCCGTCCTAAAAAATATATTTTCTATCTGGAAATCAACTACACTGAACAAAATGGCTATATCAAAAGTTTGATTGGATGCGTTTGGGGAAATGATGGGCGTGGGGGGGGGCTAGTTGCCCTCCAATCACTTTCGACTATTAAAAAGGGCACTAGCCCTTTAATTTCCAATCGAATGAGCCTGTTTTGAAGTTTCTATGACAACACCTTCTATAAAAAACCTTACATGCCCTCAGGGCATAACTTTAAACCCTTGCCCTGAGGGTTGTGGGGGAGTGTCCTCCTCAAAAATATATTTTTAATCTGGAAATCAACTACGCTGAACAAAAATGGCTATCTCAAAATTTTGATAGGATGTGTTTGGGGGAATGATGGGCGTAGGGGGGGGGGGGCTAGTTGCCCTCCAATAACTTTTGACTATTAAAAAGGGCACTATCCCTTTGAATTTCCAATCGAATGAGCCTTTTTTGAAGTTTCTATGACAACGGCTTCATAAAAACCTTATATGCCCAAAGGGAATAACTTAAAACCCTTGCCCTGAGGGTTGTGGGGGATTGTCCTCCTGAAAAACATGTTTTCTATCTGAAAATCAACTACACTGAACAAAATGGCTCTCAAATTTTGATTGGATGTGTTTAGGGGAATGATGGGCGTAAGGGGGGGGGGGCTAGTTGCCCTCCAATCATTTTCGACTATTAAAAAGGGCACTAGCCCTTTGAATTTCCAATCGAATGAGCCTTTTTTGAAGTTTCTACGACAACACCTTCTATAAAAACCTTATATGCCCCCAAGGCATATCTTAAAACCCTTGCCCTGAAGGTTCTGGGGGAGTGTCCTCCTCAAAAACATATTTTCTATCTGGAAATCAACTACGCTGAACAAAATAGCTATCTCAAAATTTTGATTGGATGTGTTTGGGGAAATGATGGGCGTGGGGGTGGGGGGGGGGCTAGTTGCACTGCAATCACTTTCGACTATTAAAAAGGGCACTAGCCCTTTAATTTCCAATCGAATGAGCCTGTTTTGAAGTTTCTACGACAACGCCTTCTATAAAAACCTTATATTCCCCAGGGCATAACTTAAAACCCTTGCCCTGAGGGTTGTGGGGGACTGTCCTCCTCAAAAATATATTTTCTATCTGGAAATCAACTACGCTGAACAAAATGGCTATCTGAAAATTTTGATTGGATGTGTTTGGGGAAATGATGGGCGTGGGGGGGGGCTAGTTGCCCTCCAATCATTTTCGACAATTAAAAAGGGCACTAGCCCTTTAATTTCCAATCGAATGAGCCTGTTTTGAAGTTTCTACGACAACGCCTTCTATAAAAACCTTATATGCCCCCAGGGCATAACTTAAAACCCTTGCCCTGAGGGTTGTGGGGGAGTGTCCTCCTCAAAAATATATTTTTTAATCTGGAAATCAACTACGCTGAACGAAATGGCTATCTGAAAATTTTGATTGGATGTGTTTGGGGAAATGATGGGCGTGGGGGGGATGGGGGCTAGTTACACTCCAATCACTTTCGACTATTAAAAAGGGCACTAGCTCTTTAATTTCCAATCGAATGAGCCTGTTTTGAAGTTTCTACGACAACGCCTTCTATAAAAACCTTATATGCCCCAGGGCTATAACTTAAAACCCTTGCCCTGAGGGTTGTGGGGGAGTGTCCTCCTCAAAAATATATTTTCTATCTGGAAATCAACTACGCTGAACAAAATGGCTACCTCAAAATTTTGATTGGATGTGTTTTGGGAAATGATGGGCGTGGGGGGGGGGCTAGTTACACTCCAATCACTTTCGACTATTAAAAAGGGCACTAGCCCTTTAATTTCCAATCGATTGAGCCTGTTTTGAAGTTTCCTACGACAACGCCTTCTATAAAAACCTTAATGCTCCCAGGGCATAATTTAAAACCCTTGCCCTGAGGGCTGTGGGGGAGTGTCCTCCTCAAAAATATATTTTCTATCAGGAAATCAACTACGCTGAATAAAATGGCTATCTCAAAATTTTGATTGGATGTGTTTGGGGGAATGATGGGTGTGGGGGGGGCTAGTTGCCCTCCAATCATTTTTGACTATTAAAAAGGGCACTAGCCCTTTAATTTCCAATCGAATGAGCCTGTTTTGAAGTTTCTACGACAACGCCTTCCATAAAAACCTTATATGCCCCAGGATATAACTTAAAACCCTTACCCTGAGGGTTGTGGGGGAGTGTCCTCCTCAAAAATATATTTTCTAATCTGGAAATCAACTACGCTGAACGAAATGGCTATCTGAAAATTTTGATTGGATGTGTTTGGGGAAATGATGGGCGTGGGGGGAGGGGGGGCTAGTTGCCCTGCAATCACTTTCGACTATTAAAAAGGGCACTAGCCCTTTAATTTCCAATCGAATGAGCCTGTTTTGAAGTTTCTACGACAACGCCTTCTATAAAAACCTTATATTCCCCAGGGCATAACTTAAAACCCTTGCCCTGAGGTTGTGGGATGTCTCTCAAATATATTTCTATCTGAAATCAACTACGCTGAACAAAATGGCTATCTCAAAATTTTGATTGGATGTGTTTGGGGGAATGATGGGCGTGGGGGGGGGTTCCCTCCAATCATTTTCGACTATTAAAAAGGGAACTAGAACTCTCGATTTCTAATCGAATGAGCCCCCTTTGAAGTTTCTACGACGACCCCTTCCGTATGAAGTGCCTCTGGGAAAAAAATAAATAAATAATAATAATAATAAAACTTGGAGCCGTATGGCCTTTACTATAGGCAATGCTACAGCGTTGCATCTGATTTAGTCTGTTGGGTTTAGCTACTGTCCTACCGGATCTTGTTTGTATCACTATAAGTTTATATCACTATATAGTATCACTATATCATTATATAGGTTTGTATCCCTATAGATAGATAGATAGATAGATATTTATTGCAAAACAAAAGCCTCTTTAGGCCATGGCAAAAACAAACAGAGTTGCATATATAGTTAAAACACATGATAATAACATATATAACAATAACTAAACATAGCCCATAGCAAATAAAAATAAAATAACATAACAATTGCAGCACAAAAGCACACATAATACTATAAAACTAACTCACATAATCACACACAATATCACACAAAATAATAATAATAATAATAATCGTGTATTCAAAAGCCTTTATACAGGGCCATATACACTATACATCAAATATAACAGGAAAGCAAAAATAAAACTCCCTTCAGCCTTCTTTTTCCAAACCATAACAATCTTCTTCACAATAGTTCCTTTCTTATCTTTAGCGCCTGATCCACAAATCTACATAATCTACACATGAGGCTAGGTACCGTCAGAGACAACATGCCCCGAAGTGAAAAATTACTTTTCCCCAAAATACCCTCCCCCATAAGACAAAATACCCTCCCCCATATACATTTTGTAAAGAGCAATTTCAACATGAGCGTGTACAGAGACTGTGTAGAAAGTAGCCTAGTGCCGAGAGCACAAGTGCTTGCAATTCGCTCTCTACAGTATAACAATTATACTGTAAGAGTGGAAAAAAAATGCAATGTCATGTATATCTGACAAAGTCTATGTGCTCGAGAATGGTGTAAGTGTACTGCCACATGGCCACTACCGTATTTCAGACCGAGTTGAATGCATAGACTATCGCAATCAACTTGGTCTAGATAAATTAACCTGAATTTGACTCTAACCACTAACCACCAACCTTTCATAAATTAACTAACCACTAACCATTCATAATTTAACTAACCTAACCCAATCTCACCTTAACCTAACCTAACCTAACCTGTAGAAGCAGCAGCAGCAGTGACGACAACTATTGTATACAGTTTTTTCCACCGCGGCCCCGGGGGGTGGGGGGTCCCACCCGCGGCCGCCCCAGCGGCTCCCGGGGGGGATGCACCCGCGGCCGGCCTTCGGCCCCGTGACCCCGGGGGGGGGGGGGATCCCATTTTAAATTCATAATATTCAACTGTGCTTTTTTTTTAAAGTTCATGTTCCAAGTGTTTTAATTGTTGTTTTTTTTTTCAAGTGATTTACTGTACAAATTGTGTGTGTGTGCTAATGTACAAAAAGTGATGCTGGACAAAAAGTGTTTTTAAGACAATAAGTGTTGTTGTTGTTCTTGCTGTTGTTCATGTTTGAACAAAAGTGTTTTTTTTATAATAAATGTTGTACATAAAGTGTCATTTTTATGTTGTTGTTCATGTTGAACAAATAGAGTTTTCATGTTGAATACTATATGTACGCTAGTCCTTCATGTTCCAAGTGTTTTTTTTCAGTGTTTTTTCAAGTGTTTTTTTGTTGTACAGAAAAGTATTCATGTTGCTGGACAAAAAGTGTTGTTGTTGTACAGAAAAGTGTTCTTGCTGGACAAAAAGTGTTTAAAGACAATAAGTGTTGTTCTTGCTGTTGATGGACAAAAAATGTTTTTATTTATGTTGTACATAAAGTGTCATTTTTATCATTGTTCATGTTGAACAAATAGAGTTTTCATGTTGCCGAAATAAATGACCATGAAATATTGTTGTTGTTCTTGTTGAACATAAAGTGTTATTTTTTATCGTTGTTCATGTTGAACAAATAGAGTTTTTTATGTTGCCGAAATAAATGACCATGAAATATTTGTTTTTGTTGTTGTTAGTCTTGTTAACGTAGATAGATCTATGGGGAAAATTATTGCTACTACTACTTATATTCATTGGACACGTATGATTTTTACAGTTAGTTGTAGCCCAACTGTTGTCAACAGCAGCAGCATGTATCAATTTAAAAAACCCTTCAGATCGTTTCTGTGTGGTGGTCCCTCAATGTCGGGGGGAAAACAACACTTTTAACTAAAATAATTAAAAATTGCGATAAAATGTTTTTGGAAAAAACCGAAAAAAATCTACTATTGCTATAGTATTTGGCAGGAGTCCCTGTGATCAAATAAAAGCTATTGCCACAACCATACCAATACAATTCATACGGGGGCTTGATGTTTTCAATAGTATTGAATCGAACTCGTGGGTTGATTATTGATGATTTGGCTGAATCCATTGAACAGTTCTCACAGGAAATGCTACAACTGTTCACTGTTCGCTCCCACCATGAACACATTTCCTAAACCCTAGTTCTACACAATCTGTTTCATCAGAGCAAATGTATGCGAACCCTTGCATTGAATTGCACCATCTATATTATCTATCGAGTTGTTCGTGATTCTAGCTCGCTAATAACTCTCAATAAACAGATATACCCCGGCGCCCCTAAATTTCTGCTGTCAGTGTACACTCAGGCGACTAATAAACCCTACGGTACATTTTGTTGGATCTTAATCAGAGCACACCCGAGGATCTACGTGTAGTCACCGACATTTTCAACAATGAAATTACAGTATATCTTCCGGTGAACAGTAGAAAAGGCTATTAGTTGACGTTATGACACTGAAGAAACTACACGAACAACGGCATTTATTTTCCGTTTTAAGCACTTCAAAACCCTTGCTTAGGAAGGCCATACTCAAACACGGTGTTGACAATGATTTCATTTA
Organism: Artemia sinica; assembly: GCA_027921565.1. Lineage (NCBI taxonomy): Eukaryota > Metazoa > Arthropoda > Branchiopoda > Anostraca > Artemiidae > Artemia > Artemia sinica. Next base: position 74,852,158 of record CM051260.1, on the reverse strand, counting down.
TCTAATATCTGAACTTTGTTTAAATTTAACTGAGGGCAATGTTCAACTGCCAGAAGGTGTTAGACAACAGACAAAGCAACATCGTTCCACTGTACGCGCCTTGGCTTGTAAAAACAAGGGAAAAATTTTTAAAAGAAAAACGCCTCCTTCAAGCGGGCGGTAGCTTTTTCACACTTTTACTGCCAATAATTGCAGGACTTGTAAACAGTTTTCTCTAGAGAATGGCAAAACCCTATAAATTGACACCATTTGAACTTGTCCTCTCGCCCGTCGAACATTTTGAAGACAATCTAAGCAAATTCATTAATGATGAGAATATTGCCGATGACAAAAAACTGCTTTTTACTTCAAGATGCATTGCGACGTGTGGACAAACATAAACCTTATCGTGAGAGACCCACCGCCGCCACTGATCCCTCTAAACAGGAATCATCTCCTCAAGATTCTGCACAATCAAAGGAGAAGGAATTGAATTCAATTGTATCGAAAATTGGAAACCTATTACCACACACCTATCGAGAACAGAGTAAAAGAGTATTATCATATCTCATGTTGGAAACTGCTGGTGATCAAGTTCAAGTCGATAGCACAGGGAAACGAATTATAATTCAGGGAAAAAGTTATATTCTAGTTGATTTAATTTGTGATATGGTGACGAATCGTAAAGGACTCTTATCATTTGACAATAATCTATACACCTTTCTAAGTGTATCAAACTTTCCCAAAAGTCTTATTGGCAATAAGCAAATTCTAAAGAAACTAAGAGAATATAGTCCTCCAACAACAACCAACACCAACACCATTTAAAAAAAGAAGAAGATTCAATATTTGAAAATACTAGCAGCAGCAGCAGCAATGATTTTACAACACCTGTGGCTGCTAGTCAAAAGCGAAGACGAATTGATTCACCCTCCAGTGTGCAAAAGGGAGTGGACATTACACTACGTGTTTACGTTCAAAATGGATGAAGTTCTGAAAGGTGTCTATGAAAATATTGGTGAAGCGGGGAGTTTAAGTTCTCCCAAAAACGCTTTCTAAAGCTGTCTCCGGTAGCACATTGAAAAAAGCAAAAGAGTATCTAGAGAATGAACCGAGTTACACACTGCATCGGAATCACAGGCTTCGTGGCAAACAATATTGACAAACTAAAGCCTTTTTCCCTCTGCATATAATGCAAACGGATCTTTTAGCTTTAGACGCAGTTCAACGGCGTCACAATGCACCCAACAAATATATTCTGGTGGCAATCAGTGTCTTTAGTCGCTATGCCTATGCCATTCCATTATGGTCAAAGAGAGGTGTTGAAGTTGTTCGGGCCATTGAAAGTATTCTTGAACAAGATTCGTATAGAAAAATTCAATCGGATCGTGGCAGTGAATTTGTTAATCCCCATGTGCAAAAGGTTCTATTGAAATATAATACAACACTTTATCATAGTCACAGCCCGATAAAGGCTGCATTGGCTGAACGATTAATAAGAACGATTCGTCTATTAATTTCAAGATATTGTACACTGAAAAATACACCGGCTTTTATTCATGATTTAGATAAAATCATGCGGATATACAACCATCGACCTCATCGATCTCTGTCCCACTCAAGCCCTCGGGAAGTTCATTACAATGAAAATACATTTGATGCTTTTCTAAAGCAATATTCCAATGGTGAAAAAGAAAAAAAATGTGAAGAAGAAATTCAATGTTGGTGATACTGTTCGAATTAAATAGAACCACCAATATTTTTGAAAAGGGGAATTATTTATGGAGCACCGAACTTTTTAAAGGGTCCAAAATTCTGGACACCGAACCCACGACATATCGACTGCGAGACACCAAAGATGATGAGATTCTCGGCGGTTTTTATGAATATGAACTGCAAAAAAGTTAGAAACACTAGTGAAATTTATCAAATTGAAAAGATATTAAAGAGTCGTACTCGTAGGGGCAAGAGACAGTTACTTGTTCGCTGGCTAGGATACAACTCAGATTTTGATTCTTGGGTCAGTGCTGAAGACATTAACAATGCCCATTGATTTCTATGTGACTTTCATGTCCAATGTTTCTGATCCTCTCTACAATGACTTGAATAGAAACAAGTGATTTTTGGACGAAACTCTCCCCCGCCATCAAATTCGACGACGGAAAGTATGAAGTGGCTCTTGTCGACTGTATTCTCAAAAAATACCTATGACATCCTGAGAAAGGATCGTAAATATGATATAAAATTAGACCCTATGATTGGCCACCACCACCTTCAGGTGATCAAGAACAAATTCAAAAAATCAATTGGATGGATTATCCATATATTGAATTACCCTACGAGGAACTCACCTGTATGAATGATTTATGTCGTTCTATTAATAAAGAATTTCCGCTCGTAAAAAAGGAGCTTTTCATTTCAACTATTCAAAGGAGGAGGGCAAGATCTACATTAGTTCACCTATTGCCAGCGAAAAGGTTATTCTCAATGATAATCTAAAGGATGTTCTTGGCTTTAAGCTCAATATAATCAATGGTAAAAGTGCGGAAACACTAATTTCATTTTTGCTGACTACCCGCCAGCCTTCTCCACAGACACTTGTATATTTCTCTACGCCTAATTTGTGGAAACATCTCGGGTTGGTAATTCAAATGTTCCCCTCCTACGAGTTCTTGAACGAAAAACCAATCAAGAACATATTCACCACTACAATATAAAGCATCTTCAGTATATTCCCGTAAACACTTCCTATTTGGAACTCCTGTCAGTTAACACTACGAACTGAATTGGGTGATCCCATAGCAATTTCAAAGGTTTTGGCTGTGATTACATGCCATTTTCGTCCCATCGTTCAAACAACAAGATGTCTAATAGAAAAGTGGTATTCACTTGTCCTGATATTGACTGCTATGTTAATACTCTTGCCCAAGACAACAGGGCAATGGAATGGACTATTACAAAGGTCGCTCGTCAATGTCTGGCTATGGTCTTGGCAGTTGGTTTGCTAAGCTGTTTCGCTCTTCACTACCACTGGCTAGAAAATATCTTGTACCGGCTGCGACAGATTTTGCATCCTCTACACTATACGATTGGGGCACTGGCAAGGATTTTAAAAAAAAGTGCTACGGAAAATCTTAGGTCCAGTGCGCGAACCCTTGGCGAGAGATTAAAACAAAATGGAAAAGGTTTAAAAAGGTCGAGAAACAATGCATCACTCATCAGTCTCCACTCAGGTCGGAAACGAAAGACATCACCACTCTTGTCAAAGAAAGAAGGAAAAAAAGCCGACACGTAGTGTAAACAGAAGAACAAGCCCCAGGAAGAAAATTGTTAGATCAAAAACTAGATTCTTTCTCTTAAGATGTCCTACCTGCCGCATAAGGATTCTCAACCTTCAATCACCTCATCATTGAATCTATTCAATGCAGAAAATGTTGATGTGAGTGTCAAGCATGGATACTATGAACAATTTTATCCTCAACAACCCCTCTCCGATAATATCCACTTTCAAATTTATTCCAATGAAGACTACTTTATGGACATGTCTTCGACATTTATAGATTTACAAATGAAAGTCCGGAAATCCGATAATACAATGCCAATTCGGGCTGATGGTATATCCTATGAAAATTGTATATTACATAATTTATTTCGTCAAATCAGTGTCTACATCAATGGCACGCTGGTGAGCACAAGCAACAATCTCTCAAAATTATACAAGCTATATGCAATTCATGCTGATGACACCCAAGTCATACAAGGAATTGAGAGGCACCTCCAATGGATATGAATATATTACTAATACTGATAGTACAGATGCACTTAAAAATGCTACAACTAGTGAATTACATCTAGTTGGAAAAATATATCATGAAACATTTAATATACCCAATGGCTGCCGCCCAATGTTAAAGTGGATATAAAACTGACGCTTGCACCCTCCAATTTCATATTGAGAAAAGAACTTGCTGCCAATCCTGATGTAAGTCCTCTCCATCACCTCGGCAATACTTCATGTACGCAAACAACAGGTCATGAGTTCTGTTGCTTTGGCAGTGGAAAAACTGAGAGCCAATGGAAATAATATTAAACTACTTGTTCCTCATACAATCACCAATCAACGTCATATTGCCATGGGCTCACGCACCTTCACCGATTCATCCTTTATCAATGGTGAAATTCCGTCAAAACTCGCTTTGGCATTTGTAAAAAGCGCCAGTTGCAATAGGATCGTGGACTGGATGCCCAAATAAATTCGAGATGTTTGGACTTTCATCTCTTGTGTGCAAAGTAAACGGTATCGCACCCTACAATCTATCTTTTGATAAATCCTATAGAACATTGTATGAGTTGACCATGCAACCCTAGATCATGACTCTCTACTATTTGAAAATGGTATAACCGAAGATATGTTTGCTAAACACATGGTATCATTGTTCTGGATTTGTCTGGCACACAGGATATGAGTATAGTACGTACGGGGAGTGTGCGTTTAGAGTATACATTTGCCGATCCATTGGCTGAGAGTATTGCACTAATCTCACTAAATCAATATGAAACCTATTGGGAAATCACTCCCGAAGGCAGTGTTTTCTACTAGACTTGGCGCCATGAAAACCAATCAAATAATCAATGTATTTATATGGACCCCTACATGTCCCAGTACAAATCCTATTGTCTACCCTCGGACTTTCCTCGGACTTGGAAAAATTCAAAGTGTCAACAATACCTTGATTATTGTTAATAGCAGTCCGTCGACTGTGCTGACGGGGTCATTGGCTATGCATCTTTAAAACAATGAAGACGATTGAATTTTTTGATCCTCTTGGTCTACCCTATACATTCTACACACCCCACATCAGCAACTATATTGAGAGCAGTGGGAAAACTATTATTCAAAATCGGAAGAGGGTGCAGGATCTAACGACTAAAAGCTGTGGCTTCCATGCACTACTATATTTTGTGTTCCGATGTCGCGGCTATACTTACAAGCAGTTTTCTCCACATTTATGGTGACAATCCACGTCTGAACGACTTTCTAGTGGAAAATATCCTCTCAGACCTATACAGTATTGATTTCAGTGCCCTAAGAGTAAAGTGCTTAAAAAATGTTTGTGAATTGTTTATTAATAAAATGCTATATATATATACAACAATGTCTTTAAATCTTCACTTTAGATTTCCTCTTCTTCTTCGATGTATAGGCAACTGTCGTGAACCACTAATGTTGGTAAATCATTTGGATTCACTGTATATTGATCTTGATTGACTGCAAAGTCAGGGTCACATTTTCTACAATACAATGTAACTTCACTCTTGTCATATCTCTTTGTATAGTCAATGATACTATTTGCATTCATATTATGAAATTCACGAGTTTCAATCTGTCTATTTGAAGCAATATCACATACAGTGTTTTCAAATGGTGAATCACATTCAGTAGCTGCCAAATAAAAATCACTTGGTTTATAGTCATAATAGGCAGTTTTCGTCACAACGATGACGTAAACCAAATTGTCTTGTTACCCTAACAGTTGAATCGTAGACCAGATTCCTCTTCCCAGAATAATTTAAATCCACGACGATACCAATCTTGTAGAAATAAACTAAAATCACGTTTGGGATTCTTTCCAATCATAGCGGGGTAAGTATTCTCCCACTGATCACATTTATCATAGTGACAATTGGAGCACAGGTGTCCTCTAGGGTTAGAGTCACAAATCTCCTCAAGACATGAATTACATCCTTTAATTTGTACTGCATAGCCTCTATGTAATTTACAAGGATTACATAATTTACACTTTTCACTATAGTCATCAATAATTGTACAAGCTCAACATTGAGTCCAACTGCCAAGAGTGTACATGCACAGTGGACATGTATAGAACATTTTTTTTTCGGTTTCCAATGTCAGCTCTCTCACAGCTAAAACGAAACTGATCGTCCTCGTTCGATAAATTCAAGGTGGAGGAATGGGGAGAGCAGTAACTCTGTGACGTTACCTTTTTCGAATGGTGGAGCCATCTCCACTGAATCCAATGGCAATGTTTTCAAAAATTATATCCATGATATGATTCTGCTTTGTTCCAATTAATATATCAATAAATTGACTATAAGCATTTGAGTCACATTTTAAAAGTTTCATACAATAGTCCAATGGGGGAGAATCAGTTTCATTATATTGTCAAGTGTTCCACGAGAGAATATCCTGGGTTGAAGAGATAACTCGAGAAAATCATCATCCAAAATCAATGTGTTTTTCCATAAACAATAGATTTGATCTAATTCTCTCTTTCTCAAATTTATTCATTTTTTCAATCCTTTCACTCTGACTGCTGACTCTAGACTGACCCTGATTCGTTAGCCCTAATCTAACCTAGCCAGAGAAGAAAGGGAACATTTTCGATTTCGAAACAATTTTTTTGAATAATTACAACAACAACAATACTAAGCATGTACAATTAGCGATACAGTTTATTGTCTTCGATATGTTTCACTAATGCACTTAAAGCACATTGAAGTCTATTCACATGTGCTATATCAACTTTTGCAGCAAAACATAATTGATCCTCCATTTTAAATTTGCTCAAGGATATCACATATCTTGCATGTATTTCATCCCATTCCAGACAAAGCCGTGATCCTCTCGTGATTTCCACCGCAATATTTGGTGCTCTTGTATTATTACCATCAACTCCACTATCAACTTCTAATAGGGTAAACATTCCACTCATCAACACACAATATATATATATCCAAATGAGTAAAGTCAAACTGTTCTAACTCCTTAAAATTCTATTCACAGACTAATAAAACTATAGCAAAAATCCTTTCCTCATATTCTCTGCAAACCTCCGCCGCTAATATGTAACCATCCCTCTGATTGGCTGAGAAGGAAACACGTGATCTAACTGTTTCCTATTCCTGGACACCTTGACATTCGCCCCGAGCGTGCACTTGGCCAAAACAACAACAACAAATCAATTGATCTTGAACGAAGTGTCATTGACCCTGTCCCCGTTAGACTCAATAATCCAGAAAACATCCATCAAATTGAGAAAAATCCTGTTTTTCCATTCTCACTGACAAAAACCATAAAACAGACATAAATTGCTGTTGACATCCATGAAAAACATCAAATAAATTGACCAACACATATAACCGCCAAGAAACATCCATAAAAGTGAGAAAAATCCTGTTTTTTCATTCTCACCGACAACGAACCATAAAAAACATGCATAAATTATGTAAAGTTGTAGGTGGCAGCAGGGTGTCGTCCGGGACCTTTCTACTAACTGTTCTGTCTTCTTAACATTAAGTTGGAGGTTCTTCAGATCTAAGTAATCTGCAACAAGATCTAACAAAATCTGTAATTCCTGGGCAGACTTAGCTACAAGTACGCTATCATCAGCGAAAAGCAAAACTGAAAATAATTTTGAGCCAAGACCCACTGTCGGAGCCCACCTTCTTTCCAAAAACTGAACTAAATCATTTATAAATATAGAAAACAAACGGGGGGAAAGAGCACTACCTTGTTTTACCCCTTTACGGTTTCTATATACTCTGGAAAAACCCTGATCTATTACCTTTACTACCGCCTTAGTTTCCGCAATACATGCTAGTAACTAACCTCACAAAAATACTAGGTAATCCTATACTTCTAAGAATATCTACCAAAAGCACCCTCTCAACATTATCAAAAGCTTTTCTTAGGTCTAAAAAACTTGCATATAGACGGCTATTCCCTGTTCCATACTTATCGACTAAAGCTCTAAGCACAAATGCCCTATCTGATGTACTATAGCCTTTCCTAAATCCTCCTTGCTCTTCATTTATAATCTTACTTTTATCTAACCACCTATCTAGCCTCCTATCTAAAATTTTCTCTAACACTTTACTAAAAACTGGTGCTAGAGCTATGGGCCTATAGTTATCATTCGAGCTAGGGTCCCCCTTCTTAAAAAGCGGTATAACAACTGAAGTCTTCCATAATTCTGGCCACTTACCTGTAGATACAATACTATTAAACGCTATAACTAATATCGACAAAAACACCGACAAAAAATTCTTAACCACCCAGGCTGGTATCCCATCCAAACCTGGTGCTGAACCTCCTTTCATCTTACTAACTACTTCTCTAACCTCCTCTCTTGTTACTTCCCCTACTAATTCATAATCATTCTCCTGCAGCGGGAAAATACTTTCACCTGAACATGACGACTGTCTATCCTCATCTAGCCCTTCACAATCTCCTTCTAAATTCTCAAAATAGCCAGGCCACGACTCCGGTGAAGGAGTTCGACCTGAAATTTTAGCTCTTTCCTTTCTCATTCTACTCCAAAATTCTTCAACGTTCCCTAGTGTAAAATCCTCCATCATCTTTTTCCTTTCTACATTATCCCATTCCCGACTTTTCCTCTTCAGCAATTTCTTATATTCCCTATTCTTATAAAAATTCAACGCTTCTAACCGCAATTCTTCATCCTGGCACTGCCAAACAATTTCTAATTCTGTTTCTACCTCCTGCTTTAACCTTCTACATTCCTCATCATAATATCCTTTATCTCCTGATTTAACTTTCCTTTCTACCGCTTTACTAGACCACTGGTGCACAAACTCACATAACTCGGCAAGGACTTCCTCAGCACCGCAATCTAGATTTCTAATCTCCTCTAATCTATCCATTACTTCCGGTCTCGCTATTATCTCATTCATATTATCAATTTCTTTATTATTCCAATCTCTTTTTAACGCTTTTCGAACTCTAACCTTCTCTTGACCGACTGTCTCATACCTCTTTACAATACCGCTCCTCTTACCTTCAACCTCTATACCCAACTCTAACTTAACTGGCCAGTGGTCTGAACCAACTGACTGAAGTACCTCAAGGTCAACTGATTGAGCTGCAAGTCCACTGTCAACCAACACATAATCTATCAGACTCGGACGAGCTCCCGACTAACAGGTAAACTCCCCTATTCCCCCATCAGTTCCAAATCTCCCATTCCCAATTATTAGACCATTCTCCGAGCAGAGCTCCAAGAGCCTTCTCCCCCAACAATTCACCTTCCTATCTATATCTCTGCTGTTTCTAGGCAATCCATACTCAGATGGAACCAAGTCTGGCACTTCTCGGAACGAGACACTCTCCATTTCTAATACAGCACCCGTATAAGCGTTAAAATCCCCCATAACAACAAAAACATCCTGTAAAATACCTTCTTAGTCTACTTAACTCTTCAGCTAACACATCCCATGTTTCCTCTCTATTATAGGAACTATTCTGAGGCTCAATATACACATATCCTAAAGTCATCCATTTGTTTCTCACTAACTCCAATCGTACCCAAAGAATGTTCTCTGAATTACTAGCGATTCTATGATAACTCCGGAAACGAGCTTTACTTAGTAACACGGTTATCCCTCCATAGCAGCGCATGTTTCCAGCTGGCTTTCGCGCAACATGCTCAACACTAAAACCGTCGAATATCGGAGGGTCACTTGCGCTATGCCATGTTTCAACTAACCCTATAATATCGATTGACTTAAAATCTTCACTAATCTGTTTCACTTTATTTTCCACACTTTGTACGTTCCAGGTTACTAAACTTATTCGATGTATATTGGTGTTTGTAAAACTATAAATTTTAGTCTGTTGGGTTTAGCTACTGTCCTACCCGATCTTGTTTTGTATCACTCTCCCACTGGTGGTGGCACTATCTCTACTGCGTTCAGTGGGGGTTGCCGAGCTTGGTGAGGCTGGGCATTCAGCAGGGTTGTCCTCAGGCACCACCTTGGACAGTTGGGTGATTTCTACAACTTGGTCGTCTTGTTCTGGATTGATTACTTTGTCTGATTTCCTAGGGATAGTCTAACCCTATTATGTTGTACTGTTGATCCGTCATCAGTAGCAACTGTATACGATCGTGTCTGGGGGCAAACTTCAACAATAGTTCCTCTCTTCCAAGGACTGCTAGGTGTCGCCTGGACACTCACTCTCGACCCTAGTTGAATTTCGGGCAGGGATTTAGCAGACCTATCATAGTTCTGCTTCTGTCACCTTCTAAATTTCTTTCTTTGAGTCCGAAAGCTTGCTTCAGGCACGATTTTTTCTCTATATGTTTCTGTGTGACAGGGAGGACTGATCGCAACTGCCGGTTCATGAGCAGCTGAGCTGGTGCTGCCATACCATCAACGGGCGTGTTGCGGTATTCCAGGATGCCGATATACGGATCTTGTCTGCTGATCCTGGAGTTGTTCAAGATTCTCTTGCAGGTTTGCACGTATTTCTCGACGAACCCGTTTGTTTGTTGGGTGGTAAGGGCTAGACGTTTGATGTTTGATACCCCGGTCTTTTGTGAATAGTCCAAATTTGCTGTAACTGAAGTGCGGCCTGTTATCGGAAATGAGAGAGCTGGTATTTCATGGTGAGAAAAACTGACCTTTGAGTTTTGTGACAACTTGAGAAGCAGTGGTGGAGGTTAGGTTGTCCAACTCGAAATAGTGGCTGTAATAGTAAACTGCTATTACATACTGCTTCCCATTTTATTCAAACAAATCACACCCAACGTGTTGCCATGGTAGTGATAGGATCAGCATAGGAATTATTGGCTCCTTTTGATTGTTCAACATAGTGTGAGTGCAGGCATTGCATCTTTGGATAAACATTTCAATATCTTTTCTGATACCAGGCCAGTAGACGATCATTCAGGCTCTTCACTCGGTTTTTTTTTTCTGTGCCCAAATGAGTGGAGTGTATTCCCTTCAAGATGTCAGCTCGTAGACTAGTAGGGATGACGATTCTCAGGCCTTTGAAGTTCAGATTATCGTGCGTGGAGAGATCTTGGCAAATACTCCAGTAATCGATTATAGTGTTCAGGCACTGTCCCCTGTTTTCAGGCCATCCCGCCATGATGATGGTCTTCAGCGCTTGTAGTTCGTGATCTGTCGCGGTCTCCTGTTTGATCTCCCCAAGTGTACTGCTGGTTGCAGGTATTGATTTCACAAACGAATGTACAAAGATTTTGATCTCTTCACGTAATTCTTCATCAATATCTGGAAGATGAAGTCGTGAGAGCGCATCTGCAACAGGAATTTCTGTGCCAGCCTGGTATTTGAAAGTCAAGTCATAAGGCTGCATGTACATCATCAGCCATTGAATCCTTGATGATGCTGCATGGAGGGGTTTGACTAGTATGAACTCAAGTGGTCAATGATCTGTGATGACCTGTACTTCTCTTCCATATACGTAGTGGTGAAAATGGCAGTCAATATACTATGGCAAAGAGTTGTTTCTCCAGCTGCAAGTAGTTCCGTTCGGATTTGCTCAGCAATCTTGATGTGTAAGCAAATACTTTGCCGCTTAGGTGATTCAAGCTCCTAGTCCATGTCTTGAAGCATCCACTTTGAGCTCAAGGGTTGGGCTAAAGCTGTTGAAGAAAGCCAAGTTGGTGACTATGGACTCTTTGAGCTGATTGAGACTGGTGGCGTGGAACTCTTTCCACTCAAACTCCTCTGGCTTAATCAGGTCCCTTAATGACCAGTTCTGAGTTGCCAGGTTTGGAATATATCTCGAGAGATAGTTCAGCATTCCGAGGAGAGTCTGGAGCTCCTCCTTCGACTTTGGGATAGGCATCTCGCTGATGGCACGGAGTTTTCTCAGGGTCTGGTTTAATGCCAGCGTTACTGATGATGTGACCAAAATATCAGACTGACTGGACTGCAAACTGGCACTTTGATCGGTTGAATTTCACACCCTTCTGTTCAGCTTTTTCTAGCACAGCAGCAAGTCTCCTGTCATGTTCTTCTTGGGTGTCTCCATACATAAGTAGGTCATCTACAAGTATTTTCAGACCTTCCAGACCTTGAAATATCTCTTCCATCTCCCTCTGGAACTCATCCTGTGCAGATGTCAACCCAAAGGGTATCTATTCCATCGATATCTCCTGTACATTGTGTTGAATGTCATGAGCACTAAAGCTGCTTTTGAAAGCACAAGCAAACAGTACCCCAAGGTGGCATCAAGTTTTGAAAAATAATTTGCACCATCAGATCAGCAACAGCATCTTCAAAAGTCGGAATTGGGTAATGAGGGTGCTTGATGGCCTTATTGAAGTCAACCGGATCAATGCAAAGCCTCACGCCTCCATCCTTCTTTTCAACAAACACCATTGAGTTGACCCACTCTGTGGGTTCTTCCACCTTTTCTATGATTAATTAAAAAAACTTTCCGAAAAATAAGTTTTTCAAAGAAAAGTAAGGCCATTTAAACTTAAGCTCAGGAGATACAAATACCTGTTAAAATTCAAACTCAAAACGACCAGAAATTACTATTAAAGAATAAATGAAACCCAAAACGAACAGAAATTAAATAAACAATCATAGCAAAAAAAAAAAAAATACAACAAGTAATAATATAACTGAATAAATAGATCTTAAAGCGAGTAATGCTTGGATTGAATATGAAAATCAAGCTTAAAACGAAAACAAATGTTTTGCTATTGAAGTACACAAGAAACTTAAAACGAACAGAAATTAAATAAACAATCAATGCGAATAAACATACAATATATATTAATGTAAATGAATAAATAAATCTTAAAACGGGTGAAACTTAAATTGAATACGGAAATCAAGTTTGAATCAAATAAAAATAACTACAAACAAGAGTTTGGGTATCGCCTCACTGCAGAAGCCTAAAAGCTACTGCGTCATTGGCGCTTTACTGAAAACAAGTCTTTCATTAATTAAGATTTTAGGGAATAAATATCAGCATATGTATATTAAATTGACAATGCACATTTTTTTTCAGTAAACTCATTTGAATTTTTTTTTCAGTAAAGTACATATTATATTCTGGCTTTTAGAAAGCACAGGGATTTTGAACCCTACTCATATTAATTTATGCTCGTTTTGAGTTTGACTCTAATATTTATTTTAATTTTTGTTCGTTTTGGGTTTCATTTATTTATTGATACTGATTTAGGGTAGTTGTATGCTTGGTAGATTATATGATAGTCCAGACGCCAGGTGTTGAAAGTGTGAATCCTACCACGACGGAATGGGGCTGCTACGAGAATTAGCCTACCCTCCACCCCATAAATTGACCATGCGGATTCAAAAATACCGATTGCACTTGCTTGCGAGTGGTGGAACACTCCGAAACTGGACATTTTATTATATTTTGGTGTTTCATGCAAGAAAATGCATGTTCCACAAAGTTTGAGGTGCAGTTTTCCAGCTCAAATAGAAATGCCTAGAAGCCATAGAATGTTTTCATAACAAACCAACACGATTAGTTAGAAAAAATGGCAGAGTTAAAAAAAATGGCAAAACTATATGAGTCTTGAACAGTCTTGGAAAGTATAAACAAAATCAAATTGAATATTAGATATATAATGATATTAATTGATGAAAGATCCATCAGTTCAAGATTTTTTTTTTCACTGTAATTTTATTTTCATTTTCAATGCTGTAAGAACTGGAAAATAATAAATTTGTAATATACGAGTAATTCGTTTTCAGTGAAGCACCAATGACGCAGAAGGCTTTAGGTTTTTTACAGTTAAAGAAGGGGGCAGTATCCAAATTTTGTTTGTAGTGAAACTATATTTGTCTAGACTAATCTTGAAAAGAACTAATAAATTAAACTGAATATTTGATGCATAATGATATTAATTGCTAAAAGCTCATCAGTTCAAAATTTTACTGTACTTTTAATATTTATTTTCAATATTAAGTACAAAAGAAAACATTTGTAATATAATTCGTTTTCAGTAAAGCGCCAAGGAGGCAGTAGGTTTTAGGCTTCTGCAGTGAGGCAATACCCAAACTCTTGTTTGTAGTTATTTTTATTCGATTCAAACTTGATTTGCATATTCAATTTAAGTTTCACTCGTTTTAAGATTTATTTATTCATTTACATTATGGTAATATATATTGTATGTTTGTTCGCATTGATTGTTTTATTTAATTTCTATTCGTTTTAAGTTTCATTTATACTTTAATAGCAAAATATTTGTTTTCGTTTTAAGCTTGATTTTCATATTCAATCTAAGCATTACCCGCTTTAAGATCTATCTATTCATTTATATTATTACTTGTTGAATGTTTTTTGCTATGGTTGTTTATTTAATTTCTGTTCGTTTTAGGTTTCATTAATTCTTTAACAGTAATTTCTGGTCGTTTTGAGTTTGAATTTTAACAGGTATTTGTATCTCCTGAGCTTAAGTTTAAAATGGCCTTTACTTTTCTTTGAAAAACTTATTTTTCGGAAAGTTTTTTTTTAATTAATTTTTGTTCGTTTTTGATTGCAAAAAGTTTTCAAGTTTTTTTTATGGCATGGGGGGGGGGGGGGTGCTTACTGTCCGATTATTCTTGACTTTAAAAAACGGATCTAGAACTTTCAATTTAAATCGAATGAGGCTTGTTTCAAAGTCTATACGATTACCTCTTTGATAAAAAACCTTATATATGAACAATAGACAGCTTGCATAACTTGCGGACAGCGATTGACAACAGTGAATGGATTGGAAAAATAGCTCCAATAAGGGGGTTTAGACCATTTCACTTGCTGACTCAAAAGGGATCACGACTGTTTGGAATTGACCTTATAGGATTTTGTGTATCAAAGCAATTTTACATCTATCTCAGAGTATGTATTTTAACCTTATAATTGGATAATTATAATAGATTTCCTATGTGTTCTTGTTCCCACAGAAAACCCCTTCCCATAAGTTATAAACCCCCCTTAATAAGTTATGCCCCCGGGCATAACTTACAACGCCTACCCCCGGGCCCTGGTGGGCTGTGTCGACACCGGAGTTTTTTGTTATCAGAACTTTGAACTATTTTAACAAAATGTCTATCTCAAAATTTTTATCTGATGCATTTAGGCGCGGAGGAGGGGGAGGCTAGTCACCCTCCAATCTCTTTTGACTCTTAAAAAGTGAACAAGAACTTTCAATTTTCAGTCAAATGAGACATCTCCAAAGTTTACACGAGAATCCCTTCCATAAGAAATAATGGGAAGGATTCGGAGAATCCTTAAATTACAACTCTTTTCCCTGAGGGCTGTGGGGGAGTTGTCATCCTCAAAGATCTAATTTCCAGAACTTAAAACTACGTTTAATAAAATGGCTGTCTCAAAATTTTGATTGGATGTGTTTGGGGAAAAGGTGGGCGTGAGAGGGGGGTTAGTTGCCCTCAAATCACTTTCGACTATTAAAAAGGGCACTAGCCCTTTGAATTTCCAATCGAATGAGCCTGTTTTGAAGTTTCTACGACAACGCCTTCTATAAAAACCTTATATGCCCCCAGGTCATATCTTAAAACCCTTGCCTTGAAGGTTGTGGGGGAGTGTGTCCTCCTCAAAAACATATTTTCTATCTGGAAATCAACTATGCTGAACAAAATGGCTATCTCCAAATTTTGATTGGATGTGTTTGGGGAAATGATGGGTGTTGGGGGGGGAGGAGGGGGCTAGTTACACTCCAATCACTTTCGACTATTAAAAAGGGCACTAGCCCTTTAATTTCCAATCGAATGAGCCTGTTTTGAAGTTTCTACGACAACGGCTTCTATAAAAACCTTATATGCCCCCAGGGCATAACTTAAAAACCTTGCCCTGAGGGTGGTGGGGGAGTGTCCTCCTCAAAAATATATTTTCTATCTGGAAATAAACTACGCTGAACAAAATGGCTATCTTAAAATTTTGATTGGATGTGTTTGGGGAAATCATCGGCGTGGGGGGGGGGGGAGGGGGGCTAGTTACACTCCAATCACTTTTGACTATTAAAAAGGGCACTAGCCCTTTAATTTCCAATCGAATGAGCCTGTTTTGAAGTTTCTACGACAACACCTTCTATAAAAACCTTATATGCACCCAGTGCATAACTTAAAACCCTTGCCCTGAGGGTTGCGGGGGTGTGTCCTCCTCAAAAATATATTTTCAATCTGGAAATCAACTACACTGAACAAAATGGCTATCTTAAAATTTTGATTTGATGTGTTTGGGGGAATGACGGGCGTCGGGGGGGGGGGCTAGTTGCCCTCCAATCATTTTTGACCATTAATAAGGGCACTAGAGCTCTCTATTTCCAATCCAATGAGCCCCCTTTGAAGTTTCTACGACGACTCCTTCCATATGAAGTGCCTCTGCGAAAAAAATAAATAAATAA
Organism: Artemia sinica; assembly: GCA_027921565.1. Classification (NCBI taxonomy): domain Eukaryota; kingdom Metazoa; phylum Arthropoda; class Branchiopoda; order Anostraca; family Artemiidae; genus Artemia; species Artemia sinica. Next base: position 74,836,001 of record CM051260.1, on the reverse strand, counting down.
TAAAACATTGGAGCCGTATGGCCTTTACTATAGGCAACGCTACAGCGTTGCCTCTGATCCCCAGACTTTGGACTCTGTCCAGCTCTTGCTTGAGTTTCTCATGCATTGCAATTGGTCTTTTTTTTTTTCTAGCAGGATATGCTGTCAGAATAGATCTTTCCTTGAGGTGAATCTCGCACTCTCCTTGTATTTTCCTGATGCCCGGTGTCAACACCCCCCCCCCCCAGGGCCCAGGCGCAGGCGTTGTAAGTTATGCTCTGGGGGCATATATGGTTTTTATGGAAGGGATGCTTGTATAAACTTCAAAGAGGGCTCATTTGATTGGAAATTGAAAGTTCTTTTTTGCTCAAACCCATTTGAAATGAACTTTGAGATAGCCATTTTTTAAAAATACTTCAAAGATCATATAACAAAACTCTGGGGTCAACAAAACCCCTCAAGGCCCATGATCAGGTGTTTTAAGTTATGCCCTGGGGGAATATATGGTTCTGATGGAAGGGATGCTTGTAAAAACTTCAGAGAGGGCTCATTTGATTGGAAATTGAAAGTTCTAGTTTACATTTTAAGAGTCAAAAGAGATCCTTTGGCAATTAAAAATAGTTCAAAGGTCGAATAAGAAAAACTCTGGTGTCAAAAAACAACCCCCCAGGGCCTACGGGCAGGCATTCTAGGTTCTGCCCCGAAGGCATGTGCGGTTCTTACGAAAGGGATGCTTGAATAAACTTCATAGAGGGCTCATTTGATTTGAGATTGAAAGCTCTAGTTCACTTTTTAAGAGTCAAGAGATTGAAGGGCAACTAGCCCCCCTCCAAGCCCTTTTTTACCCAAACCCATCCACTACAACTTTGAGATAGGCATTTTTTTTTTAAATAGTTCAAAAATTAGATGACAAAAAAACTCCAGTGTCAAGACAACCCACCAGGGCCTGGGGGTAGGCCCTGTAAGTGTTGTCCTGGGGGCATACATGGTTCTTATGAAAAGGATGCTCAAATAAACTTAAGAAAGAGCTCATTTGATTGGAAATTAAAAGTTCTAGTTCGCTATTTAAGAGTAAAAAGATATCCAAGGGCAACTAGCCCCCCCCCCCCGCACACACCTTTTCCCCCAAACTAATCCAATAAAAATTTTGACATATCCATTTCATTAAAAATAGTTCAAACCTCATATAAGAAAAACTCCTGTGTTGACACAACCCCCCAGGACCCAGAGGCAGGTGTTGTAAGTAATGCTCTGGGGGTATATATGGTTCTTATGGAAGGGATGCTTGTATAAAATTCAGAGAGGGCTCATTTTGATTGGAAACTGAAAGTTCTTGTTCACTTTTTAAGAGTCAAAAGAGTTTCAAAGGGCAACTAGCCCCCCCCCCCCCCCTTCCATGCCCTATTTTCCTCAAACCCATTCAATCAGTAATTTGAGAGAATTTTTTTTCAAAACAGTTCTAAGATCATATAACAAAACTCCTGGGTCAATACAGTCCTTCAGGGCCTGGGGTAGGCATTGTAAGTTATGCCTGGTGGGCATATATAGCTGTTATAGAAGGGATGCTTGTATAAATTTCAGAGAGGGCTAATTTGATTGGAAGATGAGTTCTAGTTCAGTTTTTAAAAGTCAAAAGAGACTGGAGTGCAACTATCCCCTTCTCCACACCCCTTTACCCCCCAAATGATACAGCCATTCTGTTAAACATAGTTCAAAGGTCAGATGACAAAACTTCAGTGCTGGGACAAACCCCCAGGGCCTGAGGGCAGGCATTGCAAGCTATGCCCTGGTGTTATATAAGGTTCTTATGGAATGGATGCTTGTATTAACTTCAGAGAGGGCTCATTTGAACGGAAATTGAAAGTCCTAGTTCACTTTTTAAGAGTCAAAAGAGATCAGAGGGCAACAAGCCTCACCCCTTATGCCCTTTTTTCCACAAAACCCATCTATATAAATTTTGAGATAGCCATTTTTTAAAATTGTTCAAAGGTCATATAATAAAAACTCTGGTGTCATCACAAACCTCCAGGGCCCTGGGGGCAGACGTTGTAAGTTATGTCCTGGGGCTGTATATGGTTCATATGAAAGGGATGCTTGTATTAACTACAGAGAGGACTCATTTGATTCGAAACTAAAAGTTCTAGTTCATTTTCTCATAGGGTAAAGGCACCGATGATTCGACAGTGCAATTTCGGAACCACTGTCGAAATTTTCCTTCAAAACGGGATAGCTCTGCTTAGCCGTGACTTAGAGCGTCATCTCTTGGAGCCGTCGTTATATTTCAACGGTGCGAAACGTGGACACTATATCCGGTACACCCAGATAAGAAAAGAACATTCAATTCGGTCAGTTTCCTGTTTTCGACACGAAAGGAGCTCCCGACAATTTTTCAGGTATGTAATGTTCAGACTGTCATTACTTGGTTATTTATTGCAAGAAAAAGTTGGGATAAGCGCCAATGTGTCGAGATACATCTGATCTTCTCTGAAATGTAGCCACATTAGCTTTTTCTTGATAAAATTAAATGAAAATGGCGACGGAAATTGCATTGTCGAAACTAGGTTCCAAGTGTCGAAAATTCTTGTTTGATGTAGTGGAATACCAGGCGGACTAAAAATGTTCCTTCAGCCGCATTCAAGCGTAAATATTGGCTTCTATCAAGGGATTTATTTCTTTGGCGAATATCTCGTAGTAACCTTGTCGAAATTTTGGACAGACAGCAACAGGCCCTGTCGAAATATAGGTGACTTTGTCGAAACTTCACTGAACATGTAAAACAGATGAGAAATAATAGGTGTCGAAATTCCAGGATCCACTGACGAAACCATAGGCACCATAGCTGTCGAATTTACGGGTGCTTTCTGCGCAACGAGAGATTTCGATGATTATTACTTCTAATAATATTTCAGATGAAAGAACATTTAAACAAAAGGTTTTTTTTTTAACTTTGAAGTTTTACTTACAGACACTGGATTTTTCCATCATCTGAGGAACTGCCACTTGGCCTCATACCATGCAGGGCGTAAATTGCTATGGAGCAGGGGGGGGGGCAGTTGCATGTTGCCCCCAGACCTAGTTTTTGCCCCCCCCCCCAGATTTTTAGATTATACCCTTATTTATCCTTCATCCGAATAAAAAATACAAATTATATCGAATACAAAATCTTATAGGAAATGACGCGTAGGCCTATGTTTTGGACGAAACTAAGAATCTGCATATGAAAATAAAATCCACTAAATCAAATAAACTTCTTAAATTTCTTGAAATCCACTCCCATTTTCCTAGACCCTATCCCTTCCGAAATGCTAGTGAAACAATTTTGTTATACTAAAACTATTTGTATTTAATAATGTATATTAAAATTTTTTGTACCGATTTTGTTACACCAAATACTACATACTTGAAACAATTTTTGTTAGTTTTATTACTTCTACTTTTTGCATAGTCTTTTATACTTTTATACATTAAATGAAGTTGAAGAAAAACAAAGAAACAAGAAATATACGTGTCAAATACACCAGGTTCCGCCCACAAGTATTCCCAAGTATTTAGACGGGTGTCGAATTGGGTTCCGACTTGCGTCGAAAACAGGTAACTTTTTTGTTGTGTCGAATTTGTATGTGAAAATGCTATAATTTCGGAAAATTGGAGTTTTGTACCCTTTCCAGACAAAACTTCAAACTTCTCATCAAACGGGTTAGATTCCTAGATGTTTTTTTCCTGCATACTGAAACCCTTTTCAAACCGAAAGTCTTTAAATTAAGACTTCTAGAGTAGAAAAACTGGTTTTTTTACAAAAACTGTCGAATCATTGGTACCTTTACCCTAGTCAAAAGAGATTAGAGGGCAACTAGTCCCTCCTTCCTCCATGCCTTTTTCTTCCCCAAATCCATCCAATAAAAATTTTGAGGTGGCCATTTTGTTAGAAATAGTTCCAAACATCAGATATTAAAACTCTGGAGTTGACAAAATCCCCCAGGGGCCAGGGACAGGTATTGTAAGCTATGCCCTGGGCCATATCTGGTTCTTATAGAAGGCATGCTTGTATAAACTTAAGAGAGGGGTCATTTGATTGAAAATGGAAAGTTCTAGTTCTCTTTTAAAGAGTCAAAACAGGTCAAAGGGCAATTAGCCCCCCAATGCCTTTTTTTTCTCCAAACCCATCCAATAAAAAATTTTGAGATAGCTATTTTGTTAAAAATAGTTCAAACATCAGATAATAAAAAATCCAAGGTTGACACAAACCCATTTTTTACTTTGATATTGTTACTTTGATATTACTTTTGATACTTTGATGAATATTTGATTTTGAAAAAAAAAGTTTGATTTTGAAATAAGGAATTTTTCAAAACTTGAAACTTTCTGCAATCAAAAAATGACCAAAAAATTAATTAAAAAAAAACTTTCCAAAAAAGAAGTTTTTCAAAGAAAAGTAAAGGCCATTTTAAACTTAAGATCAGCAGATGCAAATATCTGTTTTTAAAATTCAAACTCAAAACAACCAGAATTACTATTTTTTACATTACAAGTGTTTATTTAATTAGAAATTAAATAAACAATCATAGCAAAAAAACATACAACAAGTAATAATATAAATGAATAAATAAATCTTAAAGCAAGTAATGCTTAAATTGAATATGCAAATCAAGCTTAAAAAAAAATATCCTTTTTTGCTATTGAAGTATAAATGTCAAACCCAAACCAAACAGAAACTAAATAAACAATTAATGCAAGCAAACATACAATAGATTCAATGTAAATGAATAAATAAATCTTAGAACAAGAGAAACTTCAATTGAAAAGGCAAATCAAGCTTGAAACAAAAAAATCACTATCTAACAAGAGTTTGGGTATTGCCTCCTTCCCTCACTGTAAAAGTCTACAACCCACAGTGTTTTTTGGTGCTTTATTGAAAACTATGTCTTGAACAGTCTTGGAAAGTATAAACAGAATCAAATTGAATATTTTATATATAATGATATTAATTGTTGAAAGATCCACCAGTTCAAGATTTTATTTGACTGTAATTTTAGTTTCAATGCTGCAAGAACTGAAAAAAGAAAACATTTGTAATATAATGTGTTTTCAGTGAAGTGCCAATTTTATGGGCCTTGAAACAATTTTAGAAAGAACTAATAAATTAAACTCAATATTTGATGTATAATGATATTAATTGCTGAAAGCTCATTAGTTCAAATTCTTACTGTAATTTTAATATTTATTTTCAATATTAAGTACAAAAGAAGATATTTGTAATACACTTTGTTTTCAGTAATGCGCCAGTGATGCAGTAGGTTTTAGACTTTTACAGTGAGAGAAGGAGGCAATACCCAAACTCTTGTTTGTAGTGATTTTGTTTGTTTCAAGCTTGATTTGCATATTCAATTTAAGTTTCACTCATTCTAAGATTATTTATTCATTTATGTTAGCATCTATTGTATGTTTGTTTGTGTTGATTTTTTTTATTTAATTTCTGCTTGTTTTGGGTTCCATTTATACTTCAATAGCAAAATAGTTTGTTTTGTTGTAAGCTTGATTTGCATATTCAATTTAAGCATTACTTGCGCTAAGATTTATTTATTCATTTGTATTACTACTTGTTGTATGTTTTTTGCTGTGATTGTTTATTTAATGTCTGTTTGTTTTGGGTTTCATTTATTCTTCAATAGTAATTTCTGGTTTTTTTGAGTTTGAATTTACCAGGTATTTGTATCTGCAGATCTCAAGTTTAATATGGCCTTTACATTTCTTTGAAAAACTTCTTTTTCAGAAAGTTTTTTTAATTAATATCATATAATGATACCAATGGGATGCAACATTAGACTCCATGTTTTATGCTCTTTTCAAATATCATGGTTGATCTTCTAACAATGCTTGCCCCCTCCCTGATATAGGCCTGCCCTTAATAATATATTTCTTTTTTGTTCAATCTGGTCATGCACCAGGATTTTGAAAGGAAACACCACTTCTAAAGGAAACCTGTCTGATCAATAAAGGTAGAACTGTTATATTCCTTATTTTATGCTTTTCTCAAATATCATGGTTACATAACTGACAATGCATCCTACCTCCTTCTTTATGGTTCCAGTTCAGCTAAATCCTAGGATATATAGAAAACTAAAAGAAACCACTAAAATACACACAATTCTTATGCCTATTTTATAACATGCAACATGGGTCAATATATACAAGATTCCATAACTGACATAGGAAGAATGCAAATATACTACTTACCTTACCTTAATTTGCACTTTAGAGCAATAAGATCCATCATGATCTGTTATTTGCTCTGTACTTGATTATGTGAATTATTAAACATCAAATTTATCTCACTGGCACTTCCAGGGAACACCATTCCATTCAACATACAATGACTTCTTGAACACTTCATTATTGGATAGTAGACTGTCTTATTTGACACACTATTCTAGTGGTTTACTACATGGCAGGAGAAAAACTGTATTGGTGTTGAGTTGTAACAGCTGGTTTGAACAACTTCTTTGAATGTCCCTGCCAGTGCAAATATTTTGGAAAATTGGCAAATGAACTTGGGGGGGGGGGGGGGGGGGGGGGGTCTTGTGAAGTAAGCTTATATGTCATAAGCATATCCGCTCTTTGTTGTTGGTAAAACAATGTAGATAACTTAAGCTCCTTTAAATATTCATCATAAGGCTTGTCTCTCATCTTAAATACTTAGCTCCTGCCTTTTGTATATTCTTTCCAAATATAATAATCAATTCATGCACAAATGCACCCCTCCCTACCTGATGGTTCCATATATAACCCTAATAATGAATATCTTCATTACATCAATCTAGTCATACCTTCTAACTTATATACTAAACTGGTTATCTTCTCAATTTGGAATTTATCTTTGTGTGAGATAGTGTGTAATTTACCAAAAAGTTATTTGAAATAAAATAATTGAGAGGCAATAATGGAAGGAAACATGATAATTTAATTAGTAGAAACACTCCTGCCATAACAGGGATGTTTCCCTAAAGGCACTGAGGATCCTGTAAGTTATGTTATAAAGTAAGAATTTTGTTTGTTTTAGTGTTTATGGTAAAATTGTAGCAGCTCTGCAGAAGCAGACAGGCTAGAACAAAAAGAAAGACAATTTTAAATTGCTAATTTTATGCTTATTTTTATAGTTTTATGAATGAATTTTGACAGCTAATCCCCACACCCTTCCTCCCTAATGGTGTCATATAGTCCAAGGTTTGGCTAGGCTATATAAAAAACTAACATTAATAAGGACAAAATTTGAATTATAAAGTAAGAAATTTGTTGTTTTAGTGTTTTCTGGTAAAATTGCAGCAGCTCTGGAGAAGCAGACAGGCTAGAACAAAAGAAAGACAAAATTTAAATTGCTAATTTTATGCTTATTTTTTATAAGTTTTGTTTGTTTTTGACAGCTAATCCCTAACCCTTCCCCACTAATGGTGTCATATAGTCCTAGGTTTAGCTAGGCTATATAAGAACTAACATGAATAATGAAAAAAAAATTAGCAAATTTCTAGGTGGCCCTATAATTTAGCTAGGATGAAAGTGAAAACCTCATTTGATGCCCTTTTTTATCTCTTTCCTAATACAATAATCACTTCTGTTGCAAATTGCATCGTGAGCCCATAAAGGGGCCCAAAGGTAATTCATTTTTGTAACCACACAAAGAAACTATAACCTAACCTACAAAATACTTGAAAGCCACCTACATCCAACAAGGAGTTTGACACAGGTTGTACAGACTACAGTTTTGAGTGCCATGTTCAGCATGGGCAAATGTCTTTTACCTTAAATTACCTTAAATCGCATCTTCTAGCGACTAAGGTTGCAGGAACCTGTAGATGTCGCCAGGTAGTATTGACAGGAGACAGTAAGTTCGTTGGCACAATTCATTAGTGGATCATCACATCCTACACGTTATACAGGACAGTTGAATATCACACACTAATAGACCCTAGTGGTGATGCAGGCTCATCCCACTGCGTCCTCCATGGCTTGTTCCTCCAGTCATGGTCAACGCCAGTCTTGAAGCTGTTAACTGAAGCTGCGGAAACAGTTGAATCGCTCAGTGAATTCCACAACGGAACAACGCGATTGGTGAAGAAGTTGTATTTCTCACGCTTTTCTGCTGAATCTTTGGCGGAGTTTTATGGGGTTTTACCTCGCGCTCTGCTAGACTGGGTCTGTTCGAGAATGGGCTTGATAACACTGCTGTTCATCAAACTTATATGCCAAAATTACGTCCCCCCCCTTTTTCTATGGTAGGTCAGAGTTTTGCAAATCAAGCTTTTCTAGGCGTTGCTCATATGGGATTTGTTGGTTGGCAAATGGGAGCCTAGTAGCTCTTCTCTGGACTTTTTCAAGCAACTCTGCATTGCATTTAAAGTGGGGTTTGCAACTGCCATCCCAAACTCAAGATGAGGGCGGACAAGGGCTGTGTAAAGCTTCTTAATGACCCTGGGGTGGCGACTAAGTCACTGATCGCTTGATTAGGCCTAGGATCTTGTTTGCCTTTGCGGCTTGAGTTCGGCAGTGACTATGAAAAACTTCAGCTTATTATCTATGATTACACCGAGATCACGTTCTTCCTCTTGCGCTTTGGATGGGTGTTATAGCACCAGTAGAGTCCGAACACATGGTAGCTATGGCAAGGGTTGTTCAGTCCAAGATGTAAAACTTTACATTTGCTTGGGTTAAACTCTAGTGTCCAAGTTGAGGCCCATTGGCAGAGGTTTGTTAAGTCTTGTTGCAGGGCATTGCAGTCCTTCGTCAGAAGCAGCAGGTCCAAAGAGTTTGAATCGTCTGCATATAGTTCCAGCAGATTCTGGACAAACCTCAGGAGCATTGTTAATGTAGAGGTTGAATAAAGTCGGGCCCAACTTAGTTCCCTGTGGCACACCACTTCTGACATTTACTGGTGCCGAGTACACGACTTTTTCCATTGTGGTCGTAGACTGCAGCCATCTGGACTCTATCAGACAGAAAGCTATGGATCCACTGGGCTACGTCTACATCAATGTGATATGCTGACAGTTTAATCATCAGTACCGGGTGGGGACATTTTTATCGAAGGCTTTTGCCTGGTCCAGTAGGAACACGTCTACAGGGGATCCCGATTCGATAACCTCAGTGATTGATTCATAAGCTTGGATCAGGTTCGTTTCAATGGACATTCCTTTTCTAAAGCCATGTTGGCTGCTGTAAAGGAGACCATTCCTTGTCATGTGAGCTATAACGGCATCATTGACAATTCCTTCAATCAGCTTAGCAACGACTGAGGTAAAGGCTTATGGGCTGGTAGTTCTCTGGCTGGCTTCTGGAACCTTTCTTAAATATTGGAGTTATTGTTGCTGTACGCCAATCAGGTGGTAGTTTCTTTGTCTTCAAAGACAGATTATACAAGGAGCAGAGCGGTTCAGTGACTATATCAGAGATTTCTTTGAGCAGCCTGGATGGATGCCGTCTGGTCCTTTGGCTTTGTTAGGGTCCAGCTTTGATAGTCTTTTCTTAAACCTCTTCAGTCGTGATGATGAGTTTCGGCATAAGATGTTCGATATGTCTGGGGTCAGGACATGAGGGTTCAGCTGATGAGTCTGAGGAGAAGTTCGAAGCGAAGGTAGTGTTAAGCAAGTTTGCTATAGCTTCTGGTCTTCCAACTTTTTTCCCTTCAGCGTTGAATAAGAATGGTATTGATCGCCTGTTCTTATCTTTCTTGGACACATACCTCCAGAATCGTTTAGGGTTTTCCTTTATACTAAAGGCTATCTTCTCCTCATATTCTGCCCCTAAAATGCCTAGTTAGATGTCTCAACTTATTCCTGGCTCTGGCATAATGCTCCCAGTGTCGTGTGCATACACACTTCTTGTACTTCGAAAGTGCCTTTTTCTTCCTGTTCATGGCTCTTTTAATGGGTCGATCTATGTGAGGCAGTGTTCTAGTGCCTAACAAAAGACGTTGAAGTACAAAGCTGCTCAACATGGAGGACGGCGTTCTTGAAATTTAGCCAGGCTTGCTCTATATCATCACTGTTAGTCACTTGATCCCATGCAACCGCCTGTAGTATGTTCCCTGATCCTGCTGTAGTTGGTATAACGTTCGTTTGGTGAACCTTTGTTCAACCTTGCTATTCTGGAGCACTACAATTTTGAGGAACCTGTCTCCAACAAGCTTGGAACCCATAAGATGAAAATGATTTTAAGTTTTGCTAGGTTCCAATTTTTTTTTTGCCAAACCTGCTCAAAACATGCTTCAAACTTGGTGCCTGAAATACAACTTTGATTTTTAATTCAAACCATTTTCCTACTGCTTCAAGTTTTTCAAAATTCCATTAACAAAAATAGCATTAAATTTTGCAATTTGAAACTTTTCTGTTGGCAATTCGGGGTATATTCAAAGTCAGTGTATATATTTGCACATTTGGGGGGGGGGGGTTAAAGTTCAAGGTAAATTTGCAGTGGGCAATATAATTTAGCTAGGATGATAGTGAAAACATCATTTGATGCTTTTTTGGTAAATTTTTACCAAATCATATTATTGACTTACAAGTAAAGTGAATATATCACTCAATGCCTTTTTTATGCTCTTTCCAAATATAATAATCATTTTTTTTGTCAGAAATGAATTTTATCCCCACCTTATATATACCAATTCAGGGTATATATTTGCACATTAGGGGGGGGGGGGGGTGGCAAATTTTATTTATGATGTAAACGGGAGGTAAGTTTAAAAACTTTACCCCACCCCTAATGTGCAAATATATACCCTGAATTGGTATACAGGGGTGGGGGTTAATTAATTTCCAACAAAATGATTATTATATTTGAAAAGAGCATAAAAAAAGGCATCAAGTGGTATATTCACTTTATTTGTAAGTCAATAATATGATTTGGTAAAATTTACATCTTTTTTATGCTATTTCATAATTCATACAAAATACCTATGGGGCCCCTTTAAGCGCTAAAGATGCAATTTGCACCAAAAGCATTACATTTTTTGTATAGCCTAGGGCAATATGAATCATTAGAGGGGAGGGCTGGAGATAGATTGTCAAAATGTAAATGAAACCATGAAAAACGAGCAAAATATTAGGCTAGTAATACAAAAATTTCTCTCATTTTTTCTAACATGTCTCCTTCTCAAAACTGCTAGTCTATGCCTTTGACATGCTTTTTTTTAGGCTTAGTTTTTATGGCTAGATAGCTATGGAGTCCTTTGGAAATAGCTATGGAAACCTTGGGCTAGATAGCTATGGAATCATCAGGATGGGGGGGGGGGGGTGTATTTATAAGTGAATTGATTAGGCAATTATGTTTTGAAGGGGCATGGCAAAGGAATCAAGTAACATTTTCACTTTGTCCCTATGTCAGTTATTGAATCTTGTAGGTCAATGGTCCTACAGAAACGCCTATTTACTGCAACAGAACAAAGAAATGGGCCCTATATTAGGGTAAAAGACCTCTTTTTGGGAAAGACCACTTTTCTTTGGCATTTCGGAAAAATAGCAATGGGGTTTTTGGACCACCCCCTTTTTACTACAACATGAAGCAATGTGAGGGCAGTAAGTAAACAAGAACACCCCCGCCTTCTTGGTCAAATTTTCACCAATGATTTGTCAGCATAAATTAAAAATATGGTCTCTGTTTTGAAAAGTAATGAAAAGAAAACTATATTTAAATATTTGTGATTTATAGAATAAATATCAAGCAATAAAAGTTACATTTCTAGAATCAGAAGAAAATCAGCTTTCTAATAATATATGAATAAAACTGAAAACACTAAAAGGATATATACATCAAAATAGGATAATTGGTATTTCCAAAAAGAGGTCCCTGCAGGTAAGTCAATAAAACTAAGAATTTCATGTCTCTGATCTTAAATAATCTGAATAATAACCATATTGATGCATAGCTTAGACTTTTTGCTATTCATTATATACCAATCCTTCTCAATTCCTCTTTGGTAAAAAGGTGTGAGGGTTTTAGTTTTACATAATTTTGCTCAATTGGATACTGGTTTTTTACCCTAGGCTACTTAGGACACAAGTAGGCCAAGTTATAGCTTATGCTAGGGGACATCAGGGAGGGGGGGTGGGTGGGGTGCATAGGCCTAGTGTACTGAGCACATTGTCAGAGTAACAATTATTATAGGAATATGTCTTGAATTAGACTAGGGCTGTTGAGAAGGAAGCATGTTAAGAAAACAATACCTGCTTCTCAATAATTTAATTATATTTTAACTGCAGCCCCAATACAGTTACTTTACATTCCAAAATTTTCTTTGTGCTAGCACCATTCTCCAACACAGGCCTAGCAAAATGTCCCTCATGTAGGAAATAAAAAAAGGAGGAAAGAGGCAGCTGATTATCATAGCCAAATGGCTACAAGTTTAACACATATACCTGTGGGATACCACTAGATGGCTAACTTGACAGTGTAGGCTATATGGGCTATATACAAATCTTTAAATTAGCCAATTGGGCAAACCAGTACTTTAAGCCTAGGAGTCCAGCTGGACAACAGGAAAAATATTAAGAAAACAATTCTTATTCCATAATATTTAGAATAATCCTAGTTAACACATTTTGCAGGGGGAGAGCCTTTATCTTCACTTCTTTCCTTGTTTTTCCAGTTTGTTTTTTCTAAGAAATTCATGAATTACTTAGAGCCTATATATTCACAGAATATATACCCCACACCCTCCTAATGTGTAAATATATATCTAGAATTGCATCCTCAATCTAAATATAACATCCATTTGTATCACAAATGAGCTTTACTCCCCCATATTAGCCATGTGGTGGATGTCCCATACCTGCACAAAAGCTGCCTTCCAATGATTCCACGAACAAAATCAGCCATGTTGTCACAAGCCTCAGTAAAATGGGCTTTGAATTTCAGAACATTCCCATTATTTGTATGAGTAAGCTAATATGTCTGTTTCTTCAACTTACCAAGCTGGGATTAAGTCAGTGTTTCTACTTCTGATTTCTTGAAACGCTGCACGCAAGTCCCAACACGCCTAAATATTCCCATAAACCAAAACATAACGGTCTCCCTGCACATACTTACGGTAACTTTATACGAAGAACAAAAGCATTCAGAAGGAATCTTACAACCTCTTGTCTCCTATGACCTACCTGGTCAAGACTTACTGGTAAATTGGATCCTCCAATTCTTGATGGGGGTAAGGAAGTTCAGGCCTTTCTTGGGGGGCTCCTACTTCAGTGTTGGGTCGGTACTTAAATACATGTAATTTAAATACAGTTCCAAGTACTTAAATACATACTTAAAGACATTTTTTGAAGATTACTTTAAGTACATACTTAAATACATTGTTCGTGTACTTACTGATACTTAAGTACCAAGTGCATTTCGTCTTTAACTTCTCTAAAGTCGTCTAAAAATTAGAGCAAATTTCAAAAGTTGCGCTTATTATAAATTGATGAAAAAAAACTTTCCGAAAAAGAAGTTTTTTTCTAAAAAAAAAGCAAAGGCGTATCAAACTTAAGATCAGAAGAGAAATAGAAACCTACAATAACTGAAACTCAAAACAACCAGAAATTACTATTAAAGAATAAATGAGACCCCAAAAACGAACAGAAATTAAATTAACAATCATAGCAAAAAAACTACACAGCAGGTACTTATATAAATTAATAATAAATCTGAAAACGAGTAAATCTTAAGTTGAAGATGTCAATCAAGCTTAAAGCAAACAAAAATATTTGTCTTTGAAAAATAAAAAAGAAACCCAAAAAAAAGAACAGAAATTCGATAAACACAACCATAGCAAACAAATATACAATAGTTAGTAATATCAATTAATAAATGATCCTTAAAACGATCGAAACCAAAAGTCTATATACAAACTGACAAAGCTTAAGACGAAAAAACACACAAAAAACAAGAATTTGGGTTTTGCCTCCTTCTCTCACTGCAAAAGTCTAAAACCTACTGTGCAATTGGCACCGGGTTTCAGCACAATATGATAAGACCACCATTTGGAAGTTTGGACTTCAATTCTAAACATTTATAATTTATTGCTAGCATAGGATCCGAAACAAACAAGCCAGAGCTTTTAAACCAATATCTAACTATTTTTTTTAACCAGTGGATTTTTCACCAATTGGTTAACACTACTGTTTGTAAAAATTTACAATTAGTGTATTTTGATTTAAAACGTTTTTTATTTTTTTTTAATTGAAGCTTAAACTTTAATTCTACAAATTTATGTTTTTTGTTGCTAGTTTAGGATCTGAAAAAAACAAGCCAAAAATAACTTTAACCAATAGATTTCTAACTAGTTTTTTTTTTTATTTTTTTTCTAACCAGTGGATTTTTAACCAATTGGTTTGCACTGCTGTTTGTAAAATTTATAATTAGTGTATTTTGATTTTAAAACGTTTTTTTTTTTACTTAATTGTCTTCGTTTTTTGATTGCAAAAAACTTTCAAGTTCATAAAAAACTCCTTATTTGAAAATAAGATTTTTTTTTTCAACATTAAACTTTCATCAAAGAATCAAAACTAATATCAAAGTAACAATATAAAAGTACCAAAGTATCAAATTAAAGAAAGAATCAAAGTTAATAAGGTATCAAAGTAAACAAAGTATCAAATAAACAATAAGCAGCTTGCTACAAACTTACAGCCCTTGCACCACAATTCCAAGGTACGACGTAAATCGCTAATTCAAAGTATCAATGTTAAAATAGTATCTAATTAAACAATAATCAAGCTCCGTAACTCAGAGTAATTTCCCCGGGGAGGAAGGGGGGGGGGGCAACCCCAGAAGCAGAGTTATTTGGCCTTTGGACTATTTTGAATAAAATGGCTATCTCAAAATTTCTATTGGATGTATTTGGGGGATAGGGGGTATATACAGTATAATCACTTTTTGATGACTCATAAAAAGGTAACTATAACTTTCAATTTTCAATCACACGAGCAATCTCTGAAGTTTATACGACCATATCCTTACATAAACCTTACCTACCCTCAGGGCATAGCTTATAACACTTTCCCCCAGGCTCTGGGGGGATATGTCGACCCCGGAGTTATTGCTATTTTATCTTTAAACTATTTTGAAGAAAATACTCATCTCAAAATTTTAATTGGATGCATTAGGGGAAAAAGGACCTTTGGTAGGGGGACTAGCTGCCCTCTGATAATTTTTGAATCTTGAGAAGTGCACTAGAAATTCTGATTTAAATCGAATAAGCCCCTTCCGAAGTTTATACGACCATCCCTTCTATTTCATTTAGATACCCTCCGTTAACTTTTGACTCATAAAAAGGTAACTTAGAATTAATTTACAATTTTCTAAGGTTTTTTTCTTTTACATTTGGAGGTTTTGGTACTAAGGACATGAATTAAAATGTTTTTTCGTCTTTTGGATCCATGTGCCTTAGGTCCAATTAAGATTTTTTACTTTATATTTGTTAGTTTTGGTAGCAATGACATGAATTTTAAAAGTTTTTTCGTCCTTTGGATCCATGTGTCTTAGGTCAGATTAAGATTTTTCTTTATATTTGGGAGTCTTGGTATTAATTAGATGAAATTAGAAGAGTTTCTCATCTCTTGGACCCATGTTTCTTAGGTTAAATCATACCTCAAACTTTGGTTTTCTAATATTCTTCTTTATATTTAGAAGTTTTGCTACCAAGGAAATGAAAACTAGAATGTTTTTCTCTTCTCTTGGATCTATGTACCTTAGGTCGGATTAAGATTTTTCCTTATATTTGGAAGTTTTGGTACCAATGACATGGAATTAAAAAGTTTTTTCGTCTCTTGAATCCGTTTTGCCTTAGGTCCAATTAAGATTTATCTTATTTGGATGTTTTGGGATCAATTACATGAAATTAAAAAGTTTTTCATCTCTTGGATCCATGTGTCTTAGGTTCAATCATACCTAAAAACTGTGGCTTTCTAATATTTTTCTGTATATTTGGATGTTTTGGTACCAAGGACATGAAATTCAAAAACTTTTTTTTGTGTCTTAAATTCATGTGCCTTAGGTCCAATTAACATTTTTCTTAATGTTTGGAAATTTTGGTAGCTAGGACACGAAATTTAAAATGTTTTTTTTCATCTCTTGTATCCTTTTACCTTAGGTTCAATTAAGATTTTTCTTTATGTTTGGACATTTTGCTACCAAGGACATGAAATTAATGTGTTTTTTTTCGTCTCTTGGATCACGTGCCTTAGGTTAAATTAAGACTGCTCTTTATATCTGGAAGTTTTGGTACCAATAAGAGGAATTAAAAAGTTTTTGATCTCTTGGATCCATGTGCCTTAGGTACAATTAAGACGTTCCTTTATATTTGGGAGTTTTGGTATCAAGGACAAGAAATAATAAAAAATTCTTCTCTTGGACCCATGTGTCTTAGGTCTAATCATAGCTAAAAAACTACATTTTTAAAGATGTTTATCAATGTTTGGAAGTTTTGGTACTGAGGAAATGAAATTAAAATGGTTTTTCGTCTCTTGGATCCACGTGCCCTAGGTCGAACTATGATTTTTCTTTATATTTGGAGGTATCAAGAAAATGAAATTAAATTTTTTTTTTATCTCTTGGACTCATAGGTCTTAGGTCCAATCATGCCTAGAGACTGTGGTTTTCCAAAATTCTTCTTTATATTTGGAAGTTTTGCTACCAACGATATGAAATAAAAATGTTTTTTTTTTTTTTTGTGTTTTGGATCCATGTACCTTAGGTCGGATTAAGATTTGTTTTTTCTTTATAATTAGAAGTTTTGGTACCAATGACCTGAAAGTAAAAAGTTTTTTGTCTGTTGGATCCGAGTGCCTTAGGTTCAATTAAAATTTTTTTCTTTATATTTGGAACTTTTGATATCAAGGACACGAAATTAAAGAGTTTTTTATCTCATGGACCCATGAGTCTTAGGTAAAATCATTCCTAAATACTATGGTTTTCTAAGATTTCTCTTTATAATTAGAAGTTTTTGCTACCAAGCTCATGAAATTAAATTGTTTTTTTGTCCCATGTATCTTAGGTCCAATTAAAATTTTTCTTTATATTTGGAAGTTTTTTTTTTTTTACCAGGGACATGAAATCAAAATCTGTTTTCATTTCTTGGATCCATGTGCCTTTGGTCCAATTATATCTAAAAACTATCGCTTTCTAATATTTTTCTCAATATTTGGAAGTTTTTGATACCACGGACATGACACTAAAATATTTTTTCATCTCTTTGGATCCATATCCCTTTGGTGCAATTAAGATTTTTCTTTATGTTTGGAGTTTTTTTGTATCAAGGACTTGAAATAAAAAGTTTTTCATTTCCTGGACCCACGTGTTATAACTAAAAAAAACTATGAATTTCTAATATTTTTTCTCAATATTTGGAAGTTTTGGTGCAAATGACATGAAATTAAAATGTTTTAATCGTTTCTTGGATCCATGTGCCTAAGGTTGAATTAAGATTTTCGTTATTTTTTGGAAGATTTGGTATCAAAGATATGCAATTAAAAAAAAAAGTTTTTCATCTTTTGGACCCATGTTTCTTAGGTCCAATTGTACCTAAAAACTGTGGTTTTTTAAGATTCTTCTTTCTTCTCTTGGATCCATGTACCTTAAGTCGGATTAAGGTTTTTCTTTATAATTGGAAGTATTGGCACCACTGACATGAAACTAAAAAGTTTTGTGTCTCTTGGATCCAATTAAGATTTTTTCTTTATATATGCAAGTTTCGGTATCAAGGATATGAAATTGAAACGTTTTTCATCTCTTGAACCCATAATTCTTAGGACCAATCATACCTAAAAACTATAGATTTCTAAGATTTTTCTTTATGTTAGGAAGTTTTGCTACCAATGACAAGAAATGTTTTTTGTCTCTTGGATCTATGTACCTTAGGTCCAATTGTCTTTTTTTCTTTATATTTGAAAGTTTTGCTACTAATGACATGAAATTGAAATGTTTTTCGGCTCTTGAATTCCTATACCTTAGGCCCAGTTATGATTTTTCTTTATATTTGGAAGTTTTGCTATCATGAAAAGAAATTGAAATATTTTTCACATCTTGAATCCATGTACCTTAGGGTCGAACTAAAATTTTCTTTATATTTGGAAGTTTTGGTACCAAGGACATAAAAAAAGTTGAAAAGATTTCAGTTTCACTTCAATAAAAAAAAAACTAAGTAAGAAAAGAAAAACGTCACTATGAACATTATTTTTGCAGTAGAAAAATTGCAACTGGTATATTTATATCATCCTTATTTGTATTTTTAAAAATATCATATGTGACTTATTTATAAGTATATTCATGTGATTTTAAGACAAGAAAACAAAATTGAAAAAATTTTTAAAAAAAAAATGTTTTTAGAATAAGATTCTGATAAATAAGATTCACCTCAAGGGCTAAACAAGTAAATCATTTGATGGCATTTTTATGCCCATCTTAGTTTCGGTATCGTTCTTTACCATCCCCTGAAGGTCCATATAAAAAAAATATATTTCATGGAATGAGTTCTATAGTTCAAGAATGACTAGTTCGGAGGGTTGTTAGATAATACTCATGATTATATATGATATACAAACACATAAAATTTGGTAAATGCTCCTTTTTTAGTTTTGATATTGTTCTTTACCGTCCCCTGAAGGTCCAGGATCAATATATTCCACAGTTTGAATTTAATAGCACAAGAATGGCTAGTTGAGATGGTTTTTTTTTAACTGAAGATGATATACATACAATTGGTAAGTAAGGGGATTATAAATCTCCATTGATAAACCAAAAAACTGTGTAAAAACAATTTTTGCATATCGAAACATGTTTCAATAGCCATCAAAAGATAGTGTCTGTCAAGCTTGCATCTCAAATCACCTTCGTATACCAAAAAAGCAGACCGGAAGCAAATCACTGATAACAATTACCATATATTCAATTGAGGAATCGATTTCACAAAATACCCTGTTACGATGTAGTGAAGCTTAACACCATTTGGCCTACGTCCCGGATATAATACATTGACCACCTAAGAAGATAATCTAAGAAGATAGTTTCATTAATGACTTGCTGGCTCAGTCGAGTAGCGTGTTCGTTCTTTTACCAAGGAGATCATGGGTCTCAAGTTCGATTCATACCTCAGACATAAATTTCATAAAATCAATGGAAAACTGCCTAAAAGCTAAAAAATGTATCGTTGGAAAAGAAAACATGTCACTCTCTATAAATATAGTTTCACAATAATGCCATCTATGAGTTTGACTCTGTTGTTGGCAGTATTGGAAGAATTGTCGTTAAACCTTCTTCTTGACCTTAATCCACTAAGGATGTGCTCATGACCATTACATTTAAAAAACAAAGATGCCTGGCCGGCTGTAGTCTTAATCAGCAATCAATAATTGACTCGATACCATTAGAGTACGAAAAGATTGTCAAAACCCCTATGCTTTCCAAGGCCAGAACATAATTTGCACTTTACTGAAAAAAATAAAAATGAATATGCATTGTCAGTTTAATATACATTTACTGATATTTAGTTATCAAAATCTTAATATTATTTGATTTATTAAAGTTATAAAAGTAAAAAACATTTATATTTTTTTTTCAGTAAAGTGCAAAATATGTTCTGCCTTTGGGAAGGCATAGGGGTTTTGAGCCCAACTTATGTTAATTTCTGTTCGTTTTTAGTTTGACCTGGCTATTTATTGTAATTTCTGTTCGTTTTGGGTTTCATTTATTTATCGATTCTGATTTGTGGTAGTTTCACGCTTGGTAGACTATTTGATTTTATTTTGCTCATTTTTCGTTTAATGGAGTTCTTTACTTTTCTTTGAAAAACGTATTTTGTGAAAACATTTTTTTAATTAATTTTTGTTCGTCTTATTTTCACATAGTCTTTTCAGAGAAAAAGAACATAATACTTTAAATGTTTTTTCTTTTTTTAAGACTTTATAGTTTTGACCTGCTATTTGTATGCTGGAGAAAATTTTCAGCAATTTTTTAACAACATACACCCTCTTAAAAATCTGGACACGAATAGTAGTGTTTAATTTAGTTTCATACCTCCTCTAGTTGACCTGAAATGGAAAACTTGATTTCATTCGCAAAAAATCTGTTTACTTTCTTTGATAGCTTGGATACACTTACGCTATTTTGATTTGGTTAAATTTTAAGAGCAGAAGCAGCCCCAAAAGTTTGAACATTATACCCTCAGTCGTTCTTGGGATACTGAGATACCTTAAGGGGAATTAGCATTAACACAGTGCATTTTGATTTAATCTTATGGCAACATTTAGTTTTTAAACATAAAGTCGAATGAGAGGGTGGGCGTGGGAGGGGGATTAGTTTCCCTCCAATCACTTTCGACTATTGAAAAGGGCATCAGCCCTTTCTATTTTCAATCGAATGAGCCCTTTTCGAAGTTCCTACGACAACTCCTTTGATACAAAGTGCCATGGTCTAAACAACAACAATAAAAAAATAATGTATTATATCCACATTGATCTTTACTATAAAAAATGTCACGCCTTCCAATTACTTTCGACCATTAAAAAGGGCACTAGGCCTTTCGAATTCCAATCGAATGAGCCTTTTTCGAGTTTCTACGACAACACTTCCTATAAACACCTTATATGGCCCCAGGGCATAAAATAAAACTCTTACCCTAAGGGCTTGGGAGGGTGGTTGTCATCCTCTAAGACCTAATTTCCAGAACTTTCAACTACGTTACAAAAAATGGCTATGTCAAAATTTTGGTTGGATGTGTCTGGGAAAATGGTGGGCGTGAGAGGGGCGTTAGTTTTTTTCTCCAATCACCTTGAACTATTAAAAAAGGCACTAGCCCTTTCAATTTCCAATCAAATGAGCCCTTTTGAAGTTTCTACGACAACGCTTTCAATAAAAACCTTATATGCCCCCAAGGGAAAACTTACAACCCTCGCCCTGAGGGCTTTGTGGGGTGTTGTCATCATAACAGACCTAATTTCCAGAACTTTCAACTACGTTGAGAAAAATAGCTATCAGGAAATTTTGATTGGATGTGTTTGGGAGAATTGTGGGCGTGAGAGAGGGGTTAGTTTCCGTCCAATCACTTTCAACTATTAGAAAAGGCACTATCCCTCTCAATTTCCAATGGAATGAGTCCATTTTGAAGTTTTAACGACAACTCTATCATTAAAAACCTTATGTGCCCCCAGAGCATCATTTTAAAACCTTTGCCCTGGAGACTCCCGGGGATTTTCATCCTTAAATACATAATTTCCAGAACTTTCAACTACGTTGAACAAAATGGCTATCTCTAAGCTTTGATTGAATGTGTTTGGGGAAATGGAGGGCGTGAGAGGGGAGTTAATTGCTCTTCGCTCACTTTCGACTGTTAAAAACGGCAATTTCAATTTCCAATCAAATGAGCCCCTTTTGAAATTTCTACAACAACTTTCTATATAAACCTTATATGCCCCCAGGGCACAAAGTACAACCCTTGCACTGAAAGTTCTGATGGGGTTTTTATCCTAAAAGACCTCATTTCCAGAACTTTCGACTATGTTGAACAAAATGGATATCCCAAATTTTTGGTTTGATGTGTTTGGGGAAATAGTGGGCGTGACAGGGTGGTTAGTTGTCCATTTCAATAAAAACCCTATATGCCCCCAGGGCATAACTTGTAACCCTTGCCCTGAAGACTATAGGGAGAGTGTCCTGCTCAAAGGTATAATTTCCTGAACTTTAAACTTCTTGGAACAAAATGGCTATCAAAAAATGTTGATCGGATATTTTTGGGGAAAGGGTGGGCGTGAACGGGATGTTTGTTGCCTTCCAATCACTTCCGACTATTAAAAAGGGCACTAACCATTTTCCAATTTCCAATCGAATGAGTCATTTTTGAAATTTCTACGACGACACGTTCAGTAGAAGCCTTATGTGCCCCAGGGCATAACTTACAACCCTTGCCCTGAGGGCTGTGGGGGAGTGTCCTCCTCAAAAAACATAATTTCTATCAGGAAATCCAAAACACTGAATAAAATGGCTATCTAAAAATTTGGTTGGATGTGTTTGGGGAAAAGTTTGGGCTAAAGAGGGGGCTAGTTGCCCTCAAATCACTTTCGACTATTAAAAAGGGCACTAAACCTTTGAATTTCCAATTGAATGAGCCCCTTTTCAAGTTTCTATGACAAAGATTTCAATAAAAAACTTATAAGCCCCCAGGGCATAACTTATAACCCTTGCTCTGAAGACTGTGGGGGGAGTGTCCTGCTCAAGGTATAATTTCCTGAACTTTAACTGCGTGGAACAACATGGCTATCTCAAAATTTTGATTGGATGTGTTTGGGGAAATTTTGGGCGTGGAAGGGGTGTTAGTTGCCTTCCCTTTACTTTCGACTAGTAAAAAGGGCACAAGCAATTTCAATTTCAAATCAAATGAGCCCTTTTTGAAGTTTCTACGACAACGCGTTCTATAAAAACTTTAAATGCCCCCAGGGCATAACTTACAACCCTTGTCCTGAGGGCTGTCAGGAGGTTGTCATCCTCAAAGACCTAATTTCCAGAACTTAAAACTACTTTGACACAAATGGCTATCTCAAAATTTTGATGAGATGTGTTTGGGGGAATGATGGGCGTGGGGGGGCTAGTTGCCCTCCAATTACTTTCGACTATTAAAAAGGGGACTATCCCTTTGAATTTCCAATCGAACGAGCCTGTTTTGAAGTTTCTACGACAACATCTTCTATAAAAAACCTTATATGCCCCAAGGCCATAACTTAAAACCCTTTGCCCTGAGGGTTGTGAGGAGTGTCCTCCTCAAAAACATATTTTCTATCTCGAAATCAAATACGCTGAACAAAATGGCTATCTCAAAATTTTGATTGGATGTGTTTGGAGGAATGATGGACGTGGTGGGGGGGGGGGGCTAGTTGCCCTCCAATCACTTTCGACTATTATAAAGGGTACTAGCCCTTTGAATTTCCAATCGAATGAGCCTGTTTTGGAGTTTCTACGACAACGCCTTCTATAAAAACTTTATATGCCCCCAGGGCATAACTTAAAACCCTTGCCCTGAGGGTTGTGGTGGAGTGTCCTCCTCAAAAGCATATTTTCTATCTGGAAATCAACTACGCTGAACAAAATGGCTATCTCAAAATTTTGATTGGATGTATTTGGGGGAATGATGGGCGTGGGAGGGGGTGTAGTTGCCATCCAATCATTTTCGACTATTAAAAAGGGTACTAACCCTTCAAATTTCCAATCGAATGAGCCTGTCTTTAAGTTTCTACGACAACGCCTTCTACAAAAACCTTATATGCCCCAGGGCATAACTTAAAACTCTTGCCCTGAGGGTTGTGAGGGAGTGTTCTCCTCAAAAACATATTTTCTATCTGGAAATCAACTGCGCTGAAAAAATGACTATCACAAAATTTTGATTGGATGTGTTTAGGGGAATGATGGGCGCATGGGGGGCTAGTTGCCCTCCAATCACTTTTGACTATTAAAAAGGGCACTAGCCACTCCAATTTCCAATCGAATGAGCCCTTTTCGAAGTTTTAAGACAAATCCTTCGATACGAAGTTCCCGGGTATGGAGAACCAAAAACACCACATTGTGCCCACATCGCTCTTTACTTAGGCAGCGCTAGCGCTCTGCCTATGATTTCTGTGTTCCTTTTGGGTTTCATTTATTTATCGATGCTGATTTGTGGAAATTTCAAGCTTGGTAGATTATTTGATTTTATTTTTGATCATTATTGGTTTAATGGAGTTCTTTACTTTTCTTTGAAAAACTTATTTTGTGGAACAATTTTTTTTAATTCATTTCAGTTTGTTTTATATTGACATAGTCTTTTCAGGGAAAAAGGAAATATATAAAAAGCTTTTCGTTTTTTTAAGACTTTATAGTTTATCCTGCTCTTTCTTTTTCTTTCCTGCTGTCTTCTTTTTCTTTGAATACTCTTCTTTATTTGAATAAAATTGTTTAATAATAATAAAAAATAAAATAATGACCTTCCAAGATCTAGGTTTCAGTGGGTTTCAGTCAAAATGTCTTCTTTTCTTTGAATAGTCTCGTTTATTTGATTGAAATTGTTTAATGATAATAAAAGAAATATCATAATGAGCTTCCGAGATCTAGGTTTCGGGAGATTTCAGTTAAATGACTTGTTTTTCTTTGAATATTCTTGCTTATTCGATTGAAATTGGTTAATAATAATATTAATAATAAATAACATAGTGACCTTCCAAAATATAGGTTTCAGGAGATTTCAGTTAAATGTCTTTCTTTTTCTTTGAGCATTTTCGTTTATTTGATTGAAACTGTCTAAAAATAATAAAAAATGGACAAATTTAGTAACTGTATTTAGTGATTTGATGAGTTAGGGCTTTAAATAATGCCCGAAAGGCCTTTTTTTCCCCTCCTGTAAATTTGGAATAATGAGAGATTACACTCTTTTGGGGGGGAACAACGAAATGTTGGACAAATTTAGTAGCTGAATTTAGCGCTTTGTCAATGATTTTAGTTTAATATAAGCTTTAAAGTACCATTTCATTGTAAGATTCGGGGGTTGAGTTTGGGTGGGATCCTCTCACACAAAAAGGATAGTTTGGTTGCGGGGGCAACACTTTGATTTTTTTTTGTGTTGTTTTATTTCCCGTCTCTATGATTTTAGTTTAATATAAATTTTCAAGTATCACTTCATAGTATGATTTGGGGGTTAAGATGGGCTGAGATCCTCCCACACAAATAGGATAATTTGGTTGCGAGGGCTACACTTTGATTTTTTGTCACGTTTTTTTTCACTGTATCGATGATTTTAGTTTCATATAAACTTTCAAGTACCACTTCGTAGTAAGATTCGGGGTTGATTTGGGTTGGGATCCTCCCACACAAATAGGATAATTTGGTTGTTGGGGGCAACACTTTAATTTTTGTAATGTTTTTTTTTCGCTTTGGAAATGATTTTATTTTATTATAAACTTTCAAGTACCACTTCATAGTAAGATTCAGAGATTGAGCTGGAGTGGAATCCTTCCACACAAATATGATAATTTGGTTGCGGGGACAACACTTTGATTTTTGTCATGTTTTTTTTTTTACTTTGTCGATGAGTTTAGTTTAATATAAGTAGAAGGGGGCAGAAGATACTAAACTAACAAGATCACAACCAATCTGAGGGCTAGAATCCGTGGACGAACAAGGACACATCCTCTTGAGGTGTTTGTTTTAATTTACGTAATTTCTGTGTCGAAATCAAAATACCGTTTTATTTGCTATGGCATGTGGGGCGTTGTATATATTGATCATGCTTAGAGACTGAGATAACAGTACGCTTGAGAGTTGAGAGCATCGAGGAATAAACAGTTGAAAGAATGGATCACCTTGATGTTATTGCAACGCAAATTTATATTATAACGTAAGTTCTGTTAATAAATAAATAATTGAGATATTTACAAGGTTAATTTTTACCAAATCATATTGTCTTACGAATAATGTGGATATACCACTCGATGCCCCTTTTTAGTCCACAATCCCATATATATTCAAATTCAGGTATATATTTGCATTTTAGGGGGATGGAAGTTGCATGAAGTCTATGTTAAGTGTAAGCAAGCTAGTATTTTTCTCTGATCACATTAATTTTCTACTAGACTAGCTTTTGGAAATGGCGTCTGAATATAATATTCATTTTTTGTCGGAAATGAATTTTAGCCCCCCCCCTCCCCATATATTCCAATTCAGGGTATACATTTGGACATTAGAGGGATGGGGTTGCATGAAGTCTATGTTAAAAGTAACTGAGCTAGCATTAATTTATTTCTACTAGGCTAGCTTTTGAAAATGTCGTTTGGTGTAAATTTTAGGTCTATAAGCTGAGGGTGTGCGTTAACGAGCTTCTTCTATCTATTTTAAGCCTATATGCTGGAACTGTGTTAACAACTTTTATATCTAAATATCCCTTGTATCTAGAGCTTATAGTATTATGAAAGTTATACATAATTTCTATAATATCTACGTGATTTTATGTTATATTATAGTCTCTTTTTGTCTCAGAAAACATTTAGGAATAAGATTTTCGATTCTGTAAGATTCTAAAAATTTTTGTTGATTAATAATATTAGCGTGTTTTTTGTCTAAACTAATAAAATAAAAGATATCGTAGGTCAACTGCCCCCCTAAGCTAGACGTAAATAGCGACGAAGACCACACTGCCTTTCCATCATAAACAATAAGTAGAAACACCGGGAAAATTTTTTATACATGTTGCAATAATATAGAAGATGGAGAGGGGCTGTGTAAAGGGGGAGGAAGAGGGTGAGGTTTTTTCACTACAATAAAAAACAAAAAAATATAATTTAATTTAATTTTTTTTAAGGATAATTTGGAAAAATACGTCACTCCCCCCGAAAAGAAGATGCCTCAGATTGAGGATGATAATTAGTTACGTCCTTCAATAATCAAATACGCCCCGCGTTCTACGTCTTACATTCATGGCGACAATGCAAGACCCTGTATAGATGAAGAAAGCGAACTAGCAATAAAGTTCATGACCAAACAGGAAGCACTTAATGGGAGTTTATTACTAATATTTCCGCTGGCGGTTTATTCTCCCATCGGAAATAAAACACAATCCTTTGACAGTTATACTTCAGGCTTATTTAATCACCATGGTAAACAGATTGTTTTGCTTATGATAAATATTTTCACATGGTAGTTGCTTTTCATTTTGAGTACATTAAGATGAAACTATGGTTTAGACACATTGAAAATAAGCTATTTTCAGGACATGGCCTGAAGGGGTTAGACTATCCCTTTAAAACCAAGTAAGACCCCAGATTTTTCCAAAACAGATAAAGAGTATTAATATGAAATTTTCAGGGAATGTTGAACAAAATCAGAACCTAATATGTCCTTTTTAGATTGTAAATATGATATATCAGTAATGCATATGGGATGGCTATTAAATTGAAACTTTCAGGATATATAGTGGTTAGGGTGGGGAACAGTGAATTAATCAAACAGTAGAGTAGTAGGTACCATTTCCAGGAGCTTATGTTCCTTCCTATGCTATTCCAGGAGTTTATGTTCCTTCCTGTGCTATTCCAGGAGTTTATGTTCCTTCCTATGCTATTCCAGGAGTTTATGTTCCTTCCTATGCTATTCCAGGAGTTTATGTTCCTTCCTATGCTATTTGCTTAATGCTCTACACCTTTTCAAGGAGAGTGAGTATCAGCTCGCAAACCAAGTGGAAACTTGACAATGGTGGGGAGCACCACACCACTGAGAGCTAGACAAAAGCGAAGACGTGTCAAGTCAACGTCACCACCACCACCAACCATAATTCCTCGTGTAATTGATATCAATAGCAATAACCAGTCTGGTTGCGTTATCTGTTGCCATTCATGGAGTTTGTATTTTTTTTCTTTTATCCATTAAAGTAAACCATCAAAGTATTTAGTTTTGTATGGTTCAGTCACTTTGTGTGATTTTGACTTAAAGCTTCAATTAATATGAGGTATGACAGTATGCTGTTGAATCATTTACCAAAAAAAAACTCTATTTGCAAAAAAAGGTTTAGTTATTTGCGAATTCGACTCTATGAATGATATTAATTAATGTTTGAATAATAGGAGCGTGAATGATTCCTAATTAGTTATTGGATCGCTTAAAGATAGAGAAAAAGGGTTTTTAGTGATTAGCAGTTAAGGTAACCCCGAAGAGCATGTTGACTCACAGCTTATTTATTATAAATTTGGACCACTATCAATCTATGGAAATGGTTAACGATGATAAAATGGTGTTATGACTTGACCTAGCTTTACTTCTTCGATGTGTTCTGTATAATACACAAGTGGCGTTTGAACAGTGTTGTCAATTTAAAATAGAGTTTAACGTTATAGTATACTAAAAAGTTGATACTAAGAGAGATGTAGATGGCAAGAAAAGAATTTTAATAATGGATAGCTTTACTTCTTCGATGTGTTCTGTGGAGATGGGGGGATGAACATTTTAGTTGTTCATCATAGAAAGACAGTGTAGTCTGGGAAAAGGATACCTAGTTTAAGGTATCAGGTTGAAAATGGTAAAACTTAACTTTAAAGTTTTTTGAACATTTTAGCTGTTCATCATAGAAAGGCAGTGTAGTCTGGGAAAAGGATACCCAGTTTAAGGTATCAGGTCGAAAATGGTAAAACCTAACTTTAAAGTTTTTTGAACATTTTAGTTGTTCATCATATAAAGGCAGTGTAGTCTGGGAAAAGGATACCTAGTTTAAGGTATCAGGTCAAAAATGGTAAAAACTTAACTTTAAAAGTTTTTTGAACATTTTAGTTGTTCATCATAGAAAGGCAGTTTAGTCTGGGAAAAGGATACCTAGTTTAAGAAATCAGGTCGAAAATGGTAAAACTTAACTTTAAAGTTTTTTGAACATTTTAGTTGTTCATCATAAAAAGACAGTGTAGTCTGGGAAAAAGGATACCTAGTTTAAGGTATCAGGTCGAAAATGGTAAAACTTAACTTTAAAGTGTTTTGACCATTTAGTTCTTCATCATAGAAAGGCAGTGTAGTCTGGGAAAGGATACCTAGTTTAAGGTATCAGGTCGAAAAATTGTAAAACTTAACTTTAAAGTTTTTTGAACATTTTAGTTGTTCATCATAGAAAGGCAGTGTAGTCTGGGAAAAGGATACCTAGTTTAAGGTATCAAGTCGAAAATGGTAAAACTTAACTTTAAAGTTTTTTGAACATTTTAGTTGTTCATCATAGAAATGCAGTGTAGTCTGGGAAAAGGATACCTAGTTTAAGGTATCAGGTCGAAAATGGTAAAACTTAACTTTAAAGTATTTTGAACATTTTAGTTGTTCATCATAGAAAGGTAGTATAGTCTGGGAAATTTTTTTAACTAGAAATGTCTGAAAATTATTTTGGGGGAAATAGGTTGATGGCAGAAGGATGTCTTAGCGTAGTTACAGTGTGATAGCGGGGGGGGGGGGGGTTGAATTGCTAGCGAAAAATCCAAATGAATGAGAATGAAATTTTTAACGAGAAATGTCTGAAAAGTATTCTTGGGGAGATGGGTTGATGGCAGAAGGACGTCTTAGAGTAGTTATATTGTGATAGTGGGGGGCAAATTGCTAGCGAAAAACACGAGTGGATGACTTTAAATAAAATTTTTTAACAAGAAACCTCTGAAAAAATATTTTTTGGGGGATGGGGTGATGTCAGCGGGGTGTCTTAGAGTAGCTATAGTGCTCTACTGTGGGTCGAATTGCTTGCGAAAAACCCTAATGAATGAGTTGAAATAAAATTTTTAACGAGAAATGTCTGAAAAGTGTGTTTTTTGGGGGGATGGGATGATGGCAGAAGGGTGTCTTAGAGTTGTTATAGTGCTGTACTGTTGCACGAATTGCTTGCGAAAAACCCAAATGAATGACTTGAAATAAAACTTTTAACAAAAAAAAAGTCTGAAAAATGTTTTTTTTTTTTTTTTTTGGGGGGGGGGGGGATGGCAGCGGGGATGTCTTAGAGGACTTATAGTGCTGTACTGTGGGCCGAATTGCTTGCGAAAAAATCCGAATGAATGAGTTGAAATAACATTTTTAACTAGAAATGGCTGAAAAGTGTTTTGGGGGAGATGGGACGATGACAGAGGGATGCCTTAGCGTAGTTATAGTGTGATAGTGGGGGGCGAATTCCTAGCCTAAAATTTGAGCTAATAAGGGTTTATGAGCGTAAACTCTAGTTTTTGTAAGAAAATTATGGAAAATACAATTCTCTGGTTCAAATGTGAAACTTAAGTCCATTTTTGGATCGAAAAGTAAAACTATTTCCGTAAATTCTGAGCTAATAAGGATTTTGACCGTAAACTATAGTTTTTTTTGTAAGAAAATTATGGAAAATACAATACGTGAAACTTAAGTGGCTCTATTTCTGTAAAATCTGAGCTAATAAGGTTTTTGAAACTTAAGTCCAGTTGGAAAATCGATCGAAACTTAAGTCCATTTTTTCTGTAAAATCTGAGCTAATAAGGGTTTTTGACCGTAAACTCTAGTTTTATGTAAGAAAATTATGGAAAATACAATTCTCTGGTTCAAATTTGAAACTTAAGTCCATTTTTGGATCGAAAAATAAAACTATTTCCGTAAAATCTGAGCTAATAAGGGTTTTTGACCGTAAACTCTAGTTTTTTGTAAGAAAATTATGGAAAATACAATTCGTTGGCTCATAGGCGAAACTTAAGTCCATTTTTGGATCGAAAAATAAAACTTTTCCGTAAAATCTGAGCTAATAAGGGGTTTTTGACAGTAAACTCTAGTTTTTTGTAAGAAAATTATGGAAAATACAATTCTCTGGCTCAAATGTGAAACTTAAGTCCATTTTTGGATCGAAAAATAAAACTATTTCCGTAAATTCTGATCTAATAAAGGTTTTTTGAAAGTAATCTCTAGTTTTTATGTAAGAAAATAATGGAAAAAACAATTTTCTGGTTCAAATGTGAAACTTAAGTCCATTTTTGGATCGAAAAAAATAAACTATTTCCGTAAAATCTGAGCTAATAAGGGTTTTTGACCGTGAACTCTAGTTTTATTTGTAAGAAAAATTATGGAAAATACAATTCTCTGGTTCAAATGTGAAACTTAAGTCCATTTTTGGATCGAAAAATGAAACTATTTCCGTATAATTTGAGCTAATAGGGTTTTTGACCGTAAACTCTAGTTTTTTGTAAGAAAATTATGGAAAATATAATTCTCTGGTTCACATTGAAAACTTATGTCCAGTTTTGGATACTCATAATGATGAGGACTGATGGTTCTAATTCAATATTTTTTTCATAAAAACAAACTATTTTTTCTTAAACTTCGAAATTATTCAACTTTATTTATTTTTTTATTTATTTATTTATTTTTTTTGTACGTGTCTTAAAATGACAAAATATGCTTACGGCTCTAACAATTGTACCCTATGATTGCTCAGAGACACGATGTGGCCTTCCCACTGGTATTATATGTCCGGTTATTGACACTACCTAGTCTATTGCATGTATTAAATCAGTATTTTTTTATGCAGTGGAACGATAAATACATAAGTCATATCTTTAAAAAAAAGTGAAGATGGAGAGTTTTAATAAAGTGTGTTCACACGACAATGTTAATGCACTATTGAATGCCGACAAGGAGAAGTATTTAAACTATGAAACAAGTACAAGTGGTAGCACTATTGGAAATGTATGCATGCATTGTCAGGACAGTAAGGAATTAAATTTCTTTGGAATACCGAAAAAATTCAACTCTTATGTCCGTGGTTACGCGAGATTTAGATCTCCAGAGATGAATGCACTAAAAGAGAATGCCAACATAAGAATAATCGTTGATGATAGAGGACAACTTCTTGCTACTGTTGCAGGTAACACATTACCTACTGATACATCCAATCGTCAGCTTTCGGGTATTAGGATTCAACGGAAGGTAAAAAAAAAGAACGTTACTGCCTTTGATCAAGCAGTCAATGAACCAAATAATACCAAAGACGAAAAGCATATTGAGCCTGTTGATGACACACCAGTAAAAATTGTGTACGACTCAAAATGGAATAATGATTATTCTACTGATTACGAACTAAGAGAAGACAATAGGTACAATGTCAAGAGAGAACATGGTGAATTATTTTATGGAACAGATTCAAATGTCCAAAGTTAATCATTGATATTAATAATGTATCATTATATATTCTTGTATTAATATTCTACATAGCATTATTTGATTCAAAATGTACTATGCATTACATTGTTATTTGTTCATTATTTTTATAGTAAGCTAGCATATCAAACGTTTAGAATGTCTATTAAAACATCGGAGATGTAAGAAAAGGAATTTGCATACATCTATTGTCAGACACATGGGATAACATTGACAAAATCTAGGTATCAGAATGAATAAATTCTTTATCAACATCCGTTGTTGGATATGTCATCATATCATTATGAAAAAATTGTAAGTAAGTAAGTAAGTAAGTAACAAACTCTTTCTTGAATTCACCTCTTGGATACACAATACAGAAATTTAATTCACGAAATTATGAAAAAAATTGAAAAAATTCTTTATTAACATTCATTATCGATTGAAGTCGCTTCGTAGACAGACAATACAGCAATTTCACAAAATCTAAGCATAAGAGTGATAAAATTCTATATCAACATCCATTTCTCGGATACATTGGAAAATTTGACAAAATCTAAGTGTTAGAGTGAATAAATTTTATTTATCAACATCTTTTGTCAGATACATCTGATAAAATTGATAGAATCTAAGTGTCAGAGTGAATAATTTTTTTTTATCAACACCCTTTATCAGATACATCAACTAAAATTGACAAAATCCAAATTTCAGAATGAATAAATGCTTTAACAACATCTTTTATCGGATATGTCGGATAAAATTGGCAAAATCTAAGTATCAGAGTGACTAAATTCTATATCAGCATGCTTTTTTCGGATACATAGGATAACATATCGGATAAAATTGACAAAATCTAAGTATCAGATTGATTAAATTCTATATCAACATCCCTTTCTCAGGTACATGGGATAAAATTGACAAAATCTAAGTATCAGATTGATTGAATTCTATATCAACATCCTTTTCTTGGGTACATGGGATAAAGTTGACAAAATCTAAGTATCAGAGTTGATAATTTATTTTTTATCAACATCTTTTATCAGTTACAACAATTATAATTAACAAAATCTAAATATCAGAGTGAATAAATGCTTTTTCAGCATCCTTTGTCGGATATGTTGAATAAAATTGACAAAATCTAAAATATCAGAATGAATAAATGTTTTAGCAACATCATTTGTCGGATATATTGGATAAAATTGACAGAATCTAAGTATCAGAATTATTAAATTCTATATCAACATCCCTTTCTCGGATACATGGGATAAAATTGACAAAATCTAAGTATCAGAGTGAATAAATTCATTATCAACATCCTTTGTCGGATATGTCGGATAAAACTGACAGAATGTAAGTATCGAGTGATTAAATTCCATATCAACATCCCTTTCTCGGATACATGGCATAAGATTGACAAAATCTAAGTATCAGAGTGAATAAATGCTTTATCAACATCTTTGAAATGCATTATCAACATCATTTGTCGGCTATATCGGTTAAAATTGACAAAATCTAACTATCAGATTGATTAAATTCTATATCAACATCCCTTTCTCGAATACTTGGGATAAACTTGACAAAATCTAACTATCAGAGTTATTAAATTCTATATCAAAATCCCTTTCTCAGATACATGGGATAAAATTGACACAATCTAAGTATTAGAGTGAATAAATGCTTTATCAATATCCCTTAAATGCATTATCAAAATCAAATGTCAGATACATCGGATAAAATTGACAGAATCTAAGTACCACAAAGAATAAATTCGTTTTCAAAGTTTTTATCGGATACATCAGATAACAGTCATAAAATCCAAGTTCTATTCACTTTGACTTCATGCGTCCTTACGTTGAATTTAGGTTAGGCCAGTTATAGATGGCACTACACCCGCTCAGACACACAGTCATAGTGAGAGAGATATTCAAATAGTTGAGTTAATTTAAGTTCACTTAGAGTGGCCAGACATGCATTGGAATAAGCAAACACCCGCCCAGACACATAGGCAAAAAGAGTGAGAGAGATAAAAACACATACAAATACGTAGATTTAGACACAAAAACCGAGAAAGACATGGAGTGTACACCGCGAGGGTGCATACATAGTGAGAGAGACATGCAAAGTCGACATAGCTTTATTTCATATTTTAAGGTTAATTTAGACGAGGTTACGTGCGCGCACGTAACTTATACTTAGATTTTGTGAAATTGCTGTATTGTCTGTCAAGAAAGCGACTTCAATCGATAATGAATGTTAATAAAGAATTTGTTCAATTTTTTTTTCATAATTTCCTGAATTAAATTTCTGTATTGTGTATCCAAGAGGTGAATTCAAGAAAGAGTTTGTTACTTACTTACTTACTTACAATTTTTTCATAATGACATAATGACATATCCAACAACAGATGTTGATAAAGAATTTATTCATTCTGATGCCTAGATTTTGTCGTACAAAAAAAATAAATGAATAAATAAATAAATAAAGTTGAATAATTTTGAAGTTTAAAAAAAATAGTTTGTTTTTATGAAAAAATATTGAACTAGAACCATCAGTCCTCAACATTATGAGTATCCAAAACTGGACTTAAGTTTCACATTTGAACCAGAGAATTGTATTTTCCATAATTTTCTTACAAAAAACTAGAGTTTACGGTCAAAAAACCCTTATTAGCTAAGATTTTACGGAAATAGTTTTATTTTTCGATCCAAAAATGGACTTAAGTTTCACATTTGAACCAGAGAACTATATTTTCCATAATTTTGTTTTCAAAAAACGAGTTTAAGGTCAAAAACCCTTATTAGCTCAGATTTTACGGAAATAGTTTTATTTTTCGATCAAAAATGGACTTAAGTTTCGCCTATGAGCCAACGAATTGTATTTTTCATAATTTTCTTACAAAAAACTAGAGTTTACGGTCAAAAATCCTTATTAGCTCAGATTTTACGGAAAGTTTTATTTTTCGATCCAAAATGGACTTAAGTTTCACATTTGAACCAGAGAATTATATTTTCCATAATTTTTTTATAAAAAAACTAGAGTTTACGGTGAAAAACCCTTATTAGCTCAGATTTTTACGGAAATAATTTTATTTTTCGATCCAGAAATGGACTTAAGTTTCACATTTGAACCAGAGAATTGTATTTTCCGTAATTTTCTTACATAAAACTAGAGTTTACGGTCAAACACCTTATTAGCTCAGATTTTACAGAAATAGTTTATTTTTCGATCCAAAACTGGACTTAAGTTTTACCTATGAGCCAACGAATTGTATTTTCAATAATTTTCTTACAAAAAACTATAGTTTACGGTCAAAAACCCTTATTAGCTCAGATTTTATGGAAATCGTTTTTTTTTCGATCCAAAAATGGACTTAAGTTTCACATTTGAACCAGAGAATTGTATTTTCCATAATTTTCTTACAAAAAACTAGAGTTTACGGTCATAAACCCTTATTGGCTCAGATTTTAGGCTAGCAATTCGCCCCTCACTATCACATTATAACTGCGCTAAGACACCCCTCTGTCATCGTCCCATCTCCCCCAAAACACTTTTCAGCCATTTCTAGTTAAAATTTTTATTTCAACTCATTCATTCGGGTTTTTTTTCGCAAGCATTTCGGCCCACAGTACAGCACTATAAGTCCTCTAAGACATCCCCGCTGCCATCACCCCCCCCCCCCAAAAAAAAAACATTTTTCAGACATTTTTTTTTGCTAAAATTTTTTATTTCAAGTCATTCATTTGGCTTTTTCACAATGAATTCTTGCAACAGTACAGCACTATAAAAACTCTTAGGAACCCTTCTGCCATCACCCCATCCCCACAAAAAACACTTTTCAGACATTTCTCGTTTTAAAAATTTTATTTCAACTCATTCATTCAGGTTTTTCGCAAGCAATTTGACCCACAGTAGAGCACTATAGCTATTCTGAAACACCCCACTGACATGAACCCATCCCCCCAAAAATATTTTTTCAGAGATTTCTTGTTAAAAAATTTTATTTCAGATCATCCACTCGGGTTTTCTGCTAGCAATTTGCCCCCCCCCCCCCCACTATCACACTATAAGTACTCTAAGACGTCCTTCTGCCATCAAACCCATCTCCCCAAGAACACTTTTCAGCCATTTCTCGTTAAAAATTTTATTTCAACTCATTCATTTGGGTTTTTCGTTAGCAATTCGCCCCCCCCCCCACTATCACGCTATAACTACTCTAAGACATCCTTCTGCCATCAACCCATCTCCCCCAAAACACTTTTCAGACATTTAAAGTTAAAAATTTTCCCAGACTACACTAACTTTTTTTTGATGAACAACTAAAATGTTCAAAAAACTTTAAAGTTAAGTTTTACCCTTTTCGACCTGATACCTTTAACTAGGTATCCTTTTCCCAGACTACACTGCCTTTCTATGATGAACAACTAAAATTTTCAAAAAACTTTAAAGTTAAGTTTTACCATTTTCGACCTGATACCTTAAAACTAGGCCTTTCTATATCCTTTTCCCAGACTACAGTTTTGCCATTTTCTATGATGAACAACTAAAATGCCTTTCAAAAAACTTTAAAGTTAAGTTTTTACCATTTTCGACCTGATATCTTAAACTAGGTATCCTTTTCCTAGACTACACTGCCTTTCTATGATGAACAACTAAAATGTTCAAAAAACTTTAAAGTTAAGTTTTACCATTTTCGACCTGATACCTTAAACTAGGTATCCTTATCCCAGACTACACTGCCTTTCTATGATAAACAACTAAAATGCTCAAAAAACTTTAAAGTTTAGTTTTACCATTTTCGACCTGATACCTTAAACTAGGTTTCCTTTTCCCAGACTACACTGCCTTTCTATGATGTACAACTAAAATGTTCATCCCCCCATCTCCACAGAACACATCGAAGAAGTAAAGCCATCCATTATTAAAATTCTTTTCTTGCCATCTACATCTCTCTTAGTATCAACTTTTTAGTATACTATAAACGTTAAACTCTATTTTAACTGACAACACTGTTCAAACGCCACTTGTGTATTATACAGAACACATCGAAGAAGTAAAGCTATCTATTATTAAATTCTTTTCTTGCCATCTAAATTTTCTCTTAGTATCAACTTTTTAGTATACTATAACGTTAAAATCTATTTTAAATTGACAACACTATTCAAACGCCACTTGTGTATTATACAGAACACATCGAAGAAGTAAATCTAGGTCAAGTCATAACACCATTTTATCATCTTTAACCATTTCCATAGAATGATAGTGTTCCAAATTTATAATAAATGAGCTGTGAGTTAAAATGCTCTTCGGGGTAACCTTAATTGCTAATCACTTTAACCCTTTTTCTCAATCTTCATACGATCCAATCACTAATTAGAATCATTCACGCTCCTATTGTTCAAAAATTTATTAATATCATTCATAGAGTCCAATTCGTAAATGCTAACCCTTTTTTTTGCAAATAGAGTTATTTTTTTGGTAAAGGATTCAACAGCATATTAGCATACCTCATAGCAATTGAAGCTTTAAGTCAAAATCACACAAAGTGACTTAACCATACAAAACTAAATACTTTGATGGTTTACCTTAATTGATAAAAGAAAAAAAATACAAACTCAATGAATGGCAACAGATAGCGCAACCAGACTGGTTATTGCTATTGATATCAATTACACAAGGAATTATGATTGGTGGTGGTGGCGACGTTGAATTGATACGTCTTCGCTTTTGTCTAGCTATCAGTGGTGTGCTGCTCCCCACCACTGTTAAGTTTCCACTAGGTTTGCGAGGGGATACTCACTCTCTTTGAAAAGGTGTAGAGCATTAAGCAAATAGCATAAGAAGGAACATAAACTCCTGGAATAGCATAGGAAGGAACATAAACTCCTGGAATAGCACAGGAAGGAACATAAACTCCTGGAATAGCATAGGAAGGAACATAAACTCCTAGAATAGCATAGGAAGGAACATAAGCTCCTGGAAATGGTACCTACTACTCTACTTCTAACGTCTACTTTAAAGAGTATTAATATGAAATTTTCAGGGAATGTTGAACAAAATCAGAACCTAATATGTCCCGTTTAGATTATAAATATGATATATCACTAATGCGTATGGGATGGCTATTAAATTGAAACTTTCAGGATATATAGTGGTTAGGGTGGGGAACAGTGAATTAATCAAACAGTAAAGTAGTAGGTACCATTTCCAGGAGCTTAGGTTCCTTCCTATGTTATTCCAGGAGTTTAAGTTCCTTCCTGTGCTATTCCAGGAGTTTATGTTCCTTCCTATGCTATTCCAGGAGTTTATGTTCCTTCCTATGCTATTCCAGGAGTTTATGCTATTTGCTTAATGCTCTACACCTTTTCAAAGAGAGTGACTATCAGCTCGCAAACCTAGTGGAAACTTGTTTCCACTAGGAAACAAGAAAAATTTTTCCACTCTGAAAAATGTTTTTTTTTTTGGGGGGGGGAGGGGGGGTGATGGCAGCGGGGATGTCTTAGAGTACTTATAGTGCTGTACTGTGGGCCGAATTGCTTGCGAAAAAACCCGAATGAATGAGTTGAAATAAAATTTTTAACTAGAAATGGCTGAAAAGTGTTTTTGGGGGAGATGGGAAGATGACAGAGGGATGTCTTAGCGTAGTTATAGTGTGATAGTGGGGGGCGAATTCCTAGCCTAAAATTTGAGCTAATAAGGGCTTATGACCGTAAACTCCAGTTTTTTGTAAGAAAATTATGGAAAATACAATTCTCGGGTTCAAATGTGAAACTTAGGTCCATTTTTGGATCGAAAAATAAAACTATTACCGTAAAATCTGAGCTAATAAGGGTTTTTGACCGTAAACTATAGATATTTGTAAGAAAATTATGGAAAATACAATTCGTTGGCTCATAGGTGAAACTTAAGTCCAGTTTTGGATCGAAAAATAAACTATTTCTGTAAAATCTGAGCTAACAAGGGTTTTTGACCGTAAACTCTAGTTTTATGTAAGAAAATAATGAAAAATACAATTCTCTGGTTCAAATTTGAATCTTAAGTCCATTTTTGGATCGAAAAATAAAACTGTTTCCGTAAAATCTGAGCTAATAAGGGTTTTTTGACCGTAAACTCTAGTTTTATTTGTAAGAAAATTATGGAAAATACAATTCTCTGGTTCAAATATGAATCTTAAGTCCATTTTTGGATCGAAAAATAAAACTATTTCCGTAAATTCTGAGCTAATAAGGGTTTTTGACCGTAAACTCTAGTTTTTGTATGAAAATTATGGAAAATACAATTCGTTGGCTCATAGGCGAAACTTAAGTCCATTTTTGGATCGAAAAATAAAACTTTTTCGTAAAATCTGAGCTAATAAAGGGTTTTTGACCGTAAACTCTAGTTTTTTGTAAGAAAATTATGGAAAATACAATTCTCTGGCTCAAATGTGAAACTTAAGTCCATTTTTGGATCGAAAAATAAAACTATTTCCTTAAATTCTGAGCTAAGAAGGTTTTTTTGACCGTAAACTCTAGTTTTATGTAAGAAAATTATGAAAAAAACAATTTACTGGTTCAAATGTGAAACTTAAGTCCATTTTGGATCGAAAAATAAAACTGTTTCCGTAAAATCTGAGCTAATAAGGGTTTTTGACCGTAAACTCTGGTTTTATTTGTAAGAAAATTATGGAAAATACAATTCTCTGGTTTAAATGTGAAACTGAAGTCCATTTTTGGATCGAAAAATAAAACTATTTCCGTATAGTCTGAGCTAATAAGGGTTTTTTGAACGTAAACTCTAGTTTTTTGTAAGAAAATTATGGAAAATACAATTCTCTGGTTCAAATTGGAACCTTAAGTCCAGTTTATGGATACTCATAATGATGAGGACTGATGGTTCTAATTCAATATTTTTTTCATAAAAACAAATTATTTTTTCTTAAACTTCGAAATTATTCAACTTTATTTATTTTTTTATTTATTTATTTATTTTTTTTGTACGTGTCTTAAAATGACAAAATATGCTTACGGCTCTAACAATTGTACTCTATGATTGCTCAGAGACACGATGTGGCTTTCCCACTGGTATTCTATATCCGGTTATGGACACTACCTAGTCTATTGCGTGTATTAAATCAGTATTTTTTAACGCAGTGGAACGATAAACACATAAGTCATATCTTTAAAAACAGTGAAGATGGAGTATTTTAAAAAAGTGTTTTCACATGACAATGTTATTGTAGCATTGAATGCCGACAAGGAGAAGTATTTAAACTATGAAACAAGTACAAGTGGTAGCACTATTGGAAATGTATGCATGCATTGTCATGACAGTAAGGAATTAAATTTCTTTGGAATACCGAAAAAATTCAACTCTTATGTCGGTGGTTATGCGAGATTTAGATCTCCAGAGATGATTGCACTAAAAGAGAATGCCAACATAAAAATAATCGTTGATGATAGAGGACAACTCCTTGCTACTGTTGCAGGTAACACATTACCTACTGATACATCCCATCGTCAGCTTTCGGGTATTAGCATTCAACGGAAGGTCAAAAAAAGAAAGGCCTACTCTTCTACTAATATCGT
The DNA here is from genome assembly GCA_027921565.1 of Artemia sinica. Taxonomy (NCBI): domain Eukaryota; kingdom Metazoa; phylum Arthropoda; class Branchiopoda; order Anostraca; family Artemiidae; genus Artemia; species Artemia sinica. The sequence goes on along the minus strand of CM051260.1, from coordinate 74,795,826 downwards.
AAACCATATCTTGTCTACGTGCCGAAACTGTTACCTGTGTAAAAACAATGTGATAATAGACAGTGAAATTGCCATTAGAATAAAAAGGGCATTGGCAGAAAATATCACTATGGAATATAAAGATGAATCGATGAAAAACAAAGCACCAGTAAACGTTACTGCCTTTGATCAAAGAGTCAATGAACAAATAATACCAAAGACGAAAAGCATATTGAGCCTGTTGATGACACACCAGTAAAAATTGTGTACGACTCAAAATGGAATAATGATTATTCTACTGATTACGAACTAAGAAGACAATATGTACAATATCAAGAGAGAACATGGTGAACTATTTTATGGAACAGATTCAAAATGTCCAAAGTTAATCATTGATATTAATAATGTATCATTATATATTTTTGTATTAATATTCTACATAGCATTATTTCATTCAAAATATATTATGTATTACATTATATGTGTTTCATTATTTTTATAGTAACTTTTCAGACATTTCTAGTTAAAAATTTTTCCCAGACTACACTACCTTTCTATGGTGAACAACTAAAATGTTCAAAAAAACTGTAAGTTAAGTTTTACCATTTTCGACCTGATACCTTAAACTAGGTATCCTTTTCCCAGACTACACTGCCTTTCTATGATGAACAACTAAAATGTTCAAAAAAACTTTAAAGTTAAGTTTTACCATTTTCGACCTGATACCTTAAACTAGGTATCCTTTTCCCAGACTACACTGCCTTTCTATGATGAACAACTAAAATGTTCATAAAACTTTAAAGTTAAGTTTTGCCATTTTCGACCTGATATCTTAAACTAGGTATCCTTTTCCCAGACTACACTGCCTTTCTATGATGAACAACTAAAATGTTCAAAAAACTTTAAAGTTAAGTTTTACCATTTTCGACCTGATACTTTAAACTAGTAATCCTTTTCCAAGACTACACTGCCTTTCTATGATAAACAACTAAAATGTTAAAAAAACTTTAAAGTTAAGTTTTACCATTTTCGACCTGATACCTTAAACTAAGTATCCTTTTCCCAGACTACACTGCCTTTCTATGATGACAACTAAAATGTTCATCCCCCCATCTCCACAGAACACATCGAAGAAGTAAAGCCATCCATTATTAAAATTCATTTCTTGCCATCTACATCTCTCTTAGTATCAACTTTTTAGTATACTATAACGTTAAACTCTATTTTAAACTGACAACACTGTTCAAACACCACTTGTGTATTATACAGAAACACATCGAAGAAGTAAAGCTATCTATTATTAAAATTCTTTTGTTGCCATCTACATCTCTCTTAGTATCAACTTTTTAGTATACTATAACGTTAAAATCTATTTTAAATTGACAACACTATTCAAACGCCACTTGTGTATTATACAGAACACATCGAAGAAGTAAATCTAGGTCAAGTCATAACACCATTTTATCATCGTTAACCATTTCCATAGAATGATAGTGTTCCAAATTTATAATAATAAGCTGTGAGTTAAAATGCTCTTTGGGGTAACCTTAATTGCTAATCACTTTAACCCTTTTTCTCCATCTTCATACGATCCAATCACTAATTAGAATCATTCACGCTCCTATTAAGTTTCCACTAGGTTTGCGAGGGGATACTCACTCTCTTTGAAAAGGTGTAGAGCATTAAGCAAATAGCATAGGAAGGAACATAAACTCCTGGAATAGCATAGGAAGGAACATAAACTCCTGGAATAGCAGAGGAAGGAACATAAACTCCTGGAATAGCATAGGAAGGAACATAAACTCCTGGAATAGCATAGGAAGGAACATAAGCTGCTGGAAATGATACCTACTACTCTACTTCAAACGTCACTATACGCACACAGATAGTGTTAATGCTATTGTTACAATAAGGGTATTTTTTTATTATTTATTTTAATGCTTATGTTTTAAAATGATTAGAAAATATAGGTTGCTATTAATCCAAATTTCGACTTTAAAAAATAGGGTGGTTTATACACATTGAAAATAAGCTATTTTCAAGAGATGGCCTGAAGGGATTAGACTATCCCTTTCAAACCAAGTAAGACCCCGGATTTTTCCAAAACAGATAAAGATTTTTTAATATGAAATTTTCAGGGAATGTTGTTGAACAAAATCAGCTTTTAAATATGAACCACTAACAATGTGGCCAAATTGAAACTTTTAGTATATATTTATATATATATAAATATGATATATCACTAATGCATATAGATATATTGGCTATATAATTGATATATATATATATATATTTATATATATATATCTATATATATATATATATATATATATATATATATATATATATATATATATATATATATATATATATATATAATATATATATATATATATATATATATATATATATATATATATATATATATATAGTGGTTAGGATGGAGAACAGTGAATTAACCAAACGTCACTATAAGCACACAGATAGTGTTATTGCTGCTGCTACAATAAGTGTGTGTTTTCTTTATTATTTATTTTAATGCTTATGTTTTAAAGGATTAGAAAATATAGGTTGCTATTAATCTAATTTTAAACTTTTTTTAAAAAAAAAATAGGGTGGTTTATACACATTGAAAATAAGCTATTTTTTGGAGACGGCCTGATGGGGTTAGACTATCCCTTTCAAACCAAGTAAGACCCCAGATTTTTTCCAAAACAGATAAAGAGTATTAATATGAAATTTTCAGGGAATGTTGAACAAAATCAGAACCTAATATGTCCCGTTTCGTTTGTAAATATGATATATCACTAATGCATGTTGGATGGCTATTAAATTAAAACTCTCAGGATATATACATTGATTAGGGTAAGGAACAGTGAATTAACCAAACGTCACTATACGCACACAGATAGTGTTATTGCTACTGCTAAAATAAGAGTGTTTTTTTTATTATTTATTTTAATTCTTATTTTTTAAATGATTAGAAAATATAGGTTGCTATTAATCCAATTTTCGACTTAAAAAAAATAGGGTGGTTTATACACATTGAAAATAAGCTATTTTCAGGAGTTGGTCTGAATGGGGCTAGACTATCCCTTTCAAACCAAGTAAGACTCTGGATTTTTCCAAAACAGATAAAGAGTATTAATATGAAGTTTTCAGGGAATATTGAACAAAATCACTAACACAAATCACAATCCCTAATGCATATGGGGTGGCTATTAAATTGAAACTTTCAGAATATACATAGTGGTTAGAGTGGGAAACAGTGAATTAACCAAATGTCACTATATGCACACAGATAGTGTTATTGCTATTGCTACAATAAGAGTGTTTTTTTTTTTATTATTTATTTCAATGCTTATGTTTTGAATGACTAGAAAATATGGGTTTGCTATTAATCCAATTTCGACTTTTCAAAAATTAATTAAAAAAACTTTTTCCAAAAAATAAGTTTTTCAAAGAAAAGTAAAGGACTCCATTAAACAAAAAATTAGCAAAAATAAAATCAAATAATCTACCAAGCTCGAAACTACCACAAATCAGCATCGGTAAATAAATTAAATCCAAAACGAACAGAAATTACTATAAATAACAGATTCAAACTCAAAACGAGCAGAAATTAACATAAGTTGGGGGCAAAACCCCGATGCCTTCCCAAGGCCAGAACAAAATTTACACTTCACTGAAAAAATATAACTGTTTTTACTTTTATAACTTTAATAAATCAAATAATTTTAACATTTTGATTACTAAATATCAGTATATGTATATTAAACTGACAATGAACATTCATTTGTATTTTTTCAGTAAAGTGCAAATTTTGTTCTGGCCTTGGGAAGGCATAGGGGTTTTGTGCCCAACTTTTGTTATTTCTGCTTGTTTTGAGTTTGACTCGGTTATTTACATCTTTTTTCATTTTTTAAGACCTTATAGTTTGGCTTGCTATTTGTATGCTGGAGAAAAATTTTCAGCAATTTTTAACAACATGAACCATTTTAAAAATCTGGACACAAATAGTACTTTTTAACTTAGTTTCATACCTCCTCTAGTTGACCTGAAATGGAAAACTTGATACCATTCGCTAAAAAATCTGTTTACTTTCTTTGATAGCTTGGATACACTTACACTATTTGATTTAGTTAAATTTTAAGAGTAGAAGTAGACTCGAAAGTTTGAACATAATACCCTCAGTTGTTCTTGGGATACTGCTGAGATGCCTTATTGGGAATTAGCATTATCACTGTGCATTTTGATTTAATCTTAAGGCAACATTTAGTTTTTAAACATAATGGACCAATGGGAGGGTGGGAGTGGAAGGGGGTTTAGTTGCCCTCCAATCACTTTCGACTATTAAAAAGGGCATCAACCCTTTCTATTTTCAATCGAATGAGTCCCTTTCGAAGTTCCCATGACAACTTCTTTGATACGAAGTGCCATGGTCTAAACAGCAAAACAACAAAAAATATTACTAATCACTTTCGACTATTAAAAAGGGCACTAGCCTTTGAATTTTTCAATCGAATTAGCCTTTTTTGAAGTTTCTACGACAACACCCTCTATAGGAACCTTATATGCGCCCAGGGCATAACTTAAAACCCTTGTTCTGAGAGTTGTGGGGAGTGTACTTTTTAAAAACATATTTTCTGTCTTGAAATCAACTGGCCTACGCTAAACAAAATGGTTATCTTAAAATTTTGATTGGATGTTTTTGGGTGAATGATGGACTTGGGGGGGGGGGGTAGTTGCCCTCCAATCAGTTTCGACTATCAAAAAGGGCACTAGCCCTTTGGATTTCCAATCAAATTAGCCGCTTTTGCAGTTTCTATGACAACATCTTCTATAAAAACCTTATACACCCCAGGACATAACTTAAAACCCTTGCCTTGAGGGTTGTTGGGGATTGTCCTCCTCAAGAACATATTTTCTATTCTGAAATCAAGTACGCTGAAAAAAATGGCTATATCAAAATTTTGATTGGATGTGTTTGGGGGAATGATGGGCTTGGGGAGGGTCTAGTTCCCCTCCAATCACTTTCGACTACTAAGAAGGGAACTAGCCCTTTGAATTTCCAATCGAATGAGCCTGTTTTGAAGTTTCTACGATAACACCTTCTTCTAAATCCTTATATACCCCCCGGGCATAACTTAAAACCCTTGCCCTGAGGGTTGTGGGGGATTGTCCTCTGGGGAAGCGTCCTCCTAAAAGACATATTTTCTATATGGAAGTCAGCTAGCCTACGCTGAACAAAATGGCAGTTTCAAAATTTTGATTGGATGTATTTGGGGGAATGATGGGCGTGGAGGGGGCAAGTTACGCCCTCCAATCACTTTCGACTATTAAAAAGGGCAAACGCCCTTTGAATTTCCAATCGAGTGAGCCTTTTTTGAAGTTTCTACGACAACGCCTTCTATAAGAACCTTATATACCCCCAGGGCATAATTTAAAACCCTTGCCCCGAGGGTTGTGGGGGAGTCTCCTCCTCAAAAAGATATTTTCTATCTGGAAATCAGCTACGGTGACTAAATGCCTATCTCAAAATTTTGATTGGATGTGTTTCGGGGAATGATGGGCATGGGGGGGGGGCTAGTTGCCCTCCAGTCACTTTCGACTATTAAAAAAGGCAAACGCCCTTTAAATTTCCAATAGAATGAACCTGTTTTGAAGGTTCTACGACAACGCATTCTATACAAACCTTATATGCCCCCAGTGCATAACTTAAAACCCTTTCCCTGAGGGTTGTGGTGAGTGTCCTCCTCAAAAATATATTTTCTATCTGGAAATCAACTACGCTGAACAAAATGGATATCTCAAAATGTTGATTGGATGTGTTTGGTGGAAAGATGGGCGTGGGGGGGGGCCAGTTGCCCTCCAATCCCTTTGGACTATTAAAAGAGCACTATCCCTTTGAATTTCCAATCGAATGAGCCTTTTTTTTGAAGTTTTTACGGCAACGCCTTCTATAAAAACCTTATATGCCCCCAGGGCATAACTTAAAACCCTCTCCCTGAGGGTTGTGGGGGAGGGTCCTCCTCAAAAACACATTTTCTACCTTGAAATCAACTACGCTGAACAAAATGGCTGTCTCAAAATTTTGATTGGATGTGTTTGGGGGATTGATGGGCGTGGAGGGGGGCTAGTTGCTCTCCAATCACTTTCGACAATTAAAAAGGGCACTAGCCCTTTGAATATCCAATCGAATGAGTCTGTTTTGAAATTTCTACGACACCACCTTCTATAAAAACCTTATATGCCCCCAGGGCATAACTTAAAACCCTTGCCCAGAGAGTTGTGGGGGAGTGACCTCCTAAAAAACACATTTTCTGTGTGAAAATCAACTACGCTGAACAAAATGGCTATATCAATATCTCGATTGGATGTGTTTGGGGGAATGACTGGCGTGAGGGGGGGGGGCGGCTAGTTGCCCTCCAATCACTTTTGACTATTAAAAAGGGCACTAGAACTCTCGATTTCTAATCGAATGAGCCCCTTTTGAGTCTCTACGACGACCCCTTCTACATGAAGTGCCCTGCTTTAAAGAAAAAAAATAATAAACTGTACAATGTCAACATTGATCTTATATGCCCTCAGGGCATAACTTAAAACTCTTGCCCTGAGGGTTGTGGGGGAGTGTCCTCCTCAAAAGATATTTTCTATCTGGAAATCAACTACGCTGAACAAAATGACTATCTCAAAATTTTAATTGGATGTTTTTGGCGGAATAACGGGCGTGGGGGGATACTTTCCCTCCAATCGCTTTTGACTATTAAAAAGAGCACTAGCCCCTCAATTTCCAATCGATTGAGCCCTTTTCGAAGTTTCTACGACAACTCCTTCGATATGAAGTGCCCGGGTATGACAAAAAACAACCAAAAAACAAAACATTGTGCCCATATCGTTATTTACTTAGGCAGCGGTAGTGCGCTGCCTATGATATGGTGGTTTATACACATTGAAAATAAGCTATTTTCAGGAGATGGTCTGAATACTTACTTGTATTTGTTGCGGGATCAGACGCGGACGCCTCACCCGGCATCTAGAAGACTACCTATGATTGACTCCCACTTGTCGTGATCTTGTGCCAGCTCTTCAGCAAACCGGGGCCAGCAGCTCTCCCACTTTTTGCCAAACTTTCGAAATCCACCAATGGGGTCGAGGTCGTTTTTGGCAGTTGTCCACCAATTCTTAAATTGACCGCCAGGTCGCCTGCGCCAATCTGGCAATGGGACAGCTAGAAGCACTTGCTTTATGATGCGGTCATTGGGTCTTCTAAGGAAATGACCAAGCCAACGCAATCTTCTCTGTTTGACAATCATGGTGGCGGGTTTGATGTCACAGCAGCGGTGGCGCACATCAACATTTGAGATTCTATCGGAGTATCGAATCCTCAGGATTTTTCGTAGACAGCGGTGGTCAAAGACTTCCAAATCCAGGAGATGAAGGGCCTTCAGTGGGCAAGTTTCGACTGCAAAGAAGAGAACAGATCTAACAGCCGCTTTATAAACGGAAAATTTTGTCTTCTTGCTGATCTCCACCGGATCCACAGATAGTGGCGGAGTTGTGTGAAGATGGCTTGGGCTTTGTTGATTCTGTTCTGTACGTCAAGGTCACAGCCTCCTCGAGAGTCTATTATTCAGCCAAGATAGGTGAAGCTGTCGACTTTTTCCAATTCTTGTCCGTAAAGCACAAGCTGATAATCCGAGTGCATGTTTAGGTCCATGACTTTAGTTTTGGCCGTGTTGATTTCATACCCAATAGCTGAGTGAAATGTGCTAGTTCATTTAACATTGCTTGGGCAGTTGCTGGATCAGCGGTAAGAGCGTCGATGTCGTTCGCGTAGTCCAGGTCAGACACGTTAATGCCCAATCCCATAACAACACCATCAAAACTCGAGAGTGCACTCTCTAGAATCCAGTCTATACAGTAGCTAAATAAAACAGGGGACAATATGCACCCTTGTTTTACACCACTTTCAACATTGAAGGGCTCAGTTTCTTCACCCAGCACTCTTACTGTCGATTTGCAATGCTCGTAGTAGGCCTTCAACAGCTCTATGAATTATACTGGCATACCATCTTCCAAAATGATTTGCAAAAGGTTTTTGCGAGTTACAGAGTCGAAAGCAGCCACAAAATCAAGGAACATGTTAATTATGGGGAGTTTGTAGCGTTCGCACTGTTGGAGAATAAGGCGAAGAGTGAAGACCTGGTCAGTGCACCCTCTCCCTCTTCGAAATCCGTATTGATTTTCACGTGTCCGCCCATCCCTTGCTACCTTGAACCTTTTAAGCAAAATCATCGCAACTACTTTGGTATCCGTATCCGTAAGTGATATCCCTCGGTAGTTGCGGCTGTTGCATTTGTCCCCCTTTTTAAAATCTGGGATTATTACTGACATCTTCCAAACAGACGGGAAGGTCTTCTTCTCCCATATCAGACTGAGGAAGGTTTTGAGTGGTTCCGTTACAACGTGTGGTGACGCCTTGTAGACCTCGGAAGGGAGACCATCTTCTCCAGGAGACTTATTGTTTTTTAGCCATTTGATCCCGTTTAGTATCTCTGAAGCTGAAGGTGGTGCTATGTCGATTTCATATGGTGGTCTTTCAGCTGTTGGTGGCAGCATCGGCATTGCATCTTGCCCATCTGTATTTGGACTAAGCAGATCTTTAAAGTGATTCTTCCAGTGATCAAGTTTACCTTGCACGTCAGGGATCACACTTCCTTGAGCGTCTTTTAAGGGACCAGCGATAGGTGACTTTATTCCAGTTATGTTTTTGAGGGTTCTATACAGCCTACTAGTGTCATTATTTCTGGCTGCTTTTTCCATCTCAAAAGCAACCTCATCCCAAAATTGTTGGCGGTCTTGACGTAAACTTGTTTTAACCTGTTTAAGTAGCGAATTTTTTAATGTGATTAATGCGTTTGATGCCTGCCGCCTAGCTTCGATTAGCTTTACAGTTTTCTCTGAGACATAATTCTTCCTCGTCTTTGCAGGGGTATGGCCAATAACTTCAGCGGCCACCTTTTCAGTGGTGTTCCGGAATTGTTTCCATCGGGTGGTAGGGTCTTCATCACAGTTGGTCAGGCTTGCGAACTGGTTCTGTAACTTCAGGCAAAAGTCGTCTTTCACTGTTTGGATTTTCAATTTGTCCACGTTTAACTTCCTTTTTGGGGTTGTCTCTTCCTCGCGCTAACGTCAGGAGTATTTTCGCACCTATAAGCGTATGATCGCTTCCAGATTTTGACCCTGTGCACGCCCCTCTGTAAGCTCGGGAAAAGATGACTGAGGAGCGCCAATGCTGACGGATCAATATAGGGTCAATTTGGGCAGTTGTGGAGCCATCGTTTGTGCGCCAAGTTATTCTTTGAGAGGGTTTGTGTTGGAACATAGTGTTGGTGGTAAGATTTTGAGATCTGGTGAACTGGAGTAGTCTATCCCCATTGCAGCACCGCTGGCCGTAAGTGAATGGGCCAACAATACCGCGAACATTTGGGTCTGTCGGGTCAACACGGAAGTTCCAATCACCCGCTAAATATTAGGAGGAAGTCTCGTTTGGGGCATTTCTGCATTGTAATCTCCAGATCAGTGTAGAAGGAGTCCTTATCAGCATCCGTTGCCGCTCTTGTTGGTGCATAGACAGCAATTATATATAAGTTGGATAATCTTCCCTTAAGTCGTAGTCTGGCTATTCTCGGGTTCACTGAATCCCATTCAAGAAGAACTTTTTGTGCACGACGACCTATCATAAAGCCTACTCCATGGTCACCGGATCCATCATATGCACCAGAGTTGAGGAATAAGTACGAGTTGTTGGAGTCACGGACTGGTATGGTATCTCCAGACACTCCGTTCAATCTTGTCTCTGATAGGCAAAGAACGTCTGCTTGGTAACGGTTCATTTCCATAGCCATCACTAGCCTTGTTGATTCTCACTTTGCCGATCTCACATTCCAGCTATAAACTCGTAATTCATCCTTCTGTAAATTTATTTCACAGGGAATAGCTCGTGCATTTTTCGATCTCGCGCTCTTCTGGGGAGCGGGATCGCGTCGCTTACCGGGGATGCCGTAGTAGGCATAGCTCGTACACTTGTCGATCTCACCGCCATGCCAGGGAGTGGGATCGCGTCGCTTACCGGGGACGCCGTAGTAGGCACAACATTTCTGGGAGTATTCATTTCTTCATAGATTTTCATGGGAATTTAATTAACCGACGGGTCCCCTCCCCCGTCGGCTCCTTCTCCTTTCTCAACGCAGGCTTGGGACCGGCTATGGCGGAGTTAATATAAAATTTCAGAGAATCTTGAACAAAATCAGGAGATACTATGTCCCGTTTAGATTGTAAATATGATATATCACTAATGCACATGGGGTGGCTATTGAATAGAAACTTTCAGGATATATAAAATGGTTAGGGTGGGAAACAGTGAATTAACCAAATGTCACTATACGCACACAGATAGTGTTATTGCTACTACTGCAATAAGTTTTTTTTTTTTTCTTTTTTTATTTATTTTAATGCTTATGTTTTAAAATGATTAGAAAATATAGGTTGCTATTAATCCAATTTTGACTTTTTTAGAAAAATACTGTGATTTATACACATTGAAAATAAGTTTCTATTTTCTTTATAGGATAGAATGGATTCATCACTTCTCTCCCCTCCATCTGAAGAAAGAAGTTACGAATCATTTGATCACATTCATGAAATGGTTTTAATTGAAGTGCCATTGCAATTTCGTGACGCCGTAGAAACATTGCCACATATTAGCGAACAATGGTACGGTAAATTTTTACGGGGTGTTATGGTAGTGATGATTTAGATGCTACACCTGCTAACATTATTAACGACACGGAATGGGCGGATAATTTATAAGGAAAATATTACAGTGTTGATAATAATTCTTTAGATGTAGACAATAGCAGAGTTGAACAATAGCCCCTGTTCAATCGAATTTAATTGAACAAGAAAATGAATTCGCTTGGATGGATTTGCATAGCCCTAACGCATTAGAGGATATGGTAAGCAAACTGGGGGATTTTTTTTCCACACACCAGCCCAACTATTGAACAAACTGGGGGGGGGGGTTAGGTAATGATATACAAACCGCTATCGGAATTTCAGCAAACAAAGTCAATTGTGAATACAATAGACGTATTAACTGCAAATTCTAGCGATCCGTTTAATACACTGATGGCAGGGAACATAATATGCGACCCCATAGATATTATTCATGAATATGCAGAGAAAATTCCTGCACTTCTTGAACATTGAATTAAAAAGTGGGAAGACTAAGACAGCATTAAGGCTTCATTTGCTTTAAAAATACTTTATTTTATTGAAAATCATGGTGAGGTCTATGACCACTATGTGCACAGTGAAATGTTGGTGCTGTACCCTCATTTGGAGAATTACGAGAACGTCTTTATGCAATGGGTGTAACAATGCTGTCTCACATCTGGACAATTATAATGAGAATGGTAGTGGTTCAGTGGTGTGTTTGTTGAAAATTTAGGCGTAAATATATCTAAATTTAAAAAAGATTCTGTTTTAAGAGGGGGTGGGGTGAGGGAGAGGTCTATAGTTTTAAAATATAATCCTGATTTAGAAAGATGCAAGGGCGTTCAACGAATATGTTTCAAAAAACAGGCCAAAACTGTTTCATCTACGCCTTTCTCATATCGGCTTTCCAACCTCTACAAAATAAAGCTACAAAGAAAATTTTGGATCAGTGAGGCCTACATGGGAAGGCGGGGTCTGATTTCCCCTGAGTAGATTTCACTTGTTTAACAGAAAAATTTCCTCTAACACTCAGGGGGATAGATATTTTTGAATGGGCAAACGAGCATTTAACTATTGGTGTTACAGTGCTAAAATATGAAAGGGAATTTGAAGAGGGTGTGCGTTCTCATAAAAAGGGGAATATTTTCAGTAAAAGCGCCATCTATTGAATCTGTGAAACACTGGGTTTGGCTGTGGTACACATCGCCTAGAGAACCTAATTCAATCGGTCATTTCAATCCAATAACGGATATTGGTAGAGTTCTGGGGGAGGGAAAGAAGAAGGGGTACGATACTATTGCCCAATGTGTTTGTCTAGATTTTGGACTGAATTAAAGCTACAAAATCACATGAAACACTGCAAAAGACACGGCTCTCAATCGGTGGAGACAGTTTCTGGTGACCGGGCAATTTTACGATTTAGAAATTTCCAGAATACACTGATACAAAGTGATAAAATAAATTTAGACTGCGAATCCAAGCTCACAGATGTGAACGACCCAGAATTTCAAAATCGTATCAAAGAACATCAAGCTATTGCAGTTTCCTATGCCCATTTGCAGAGAGACAGCAGTAACACTATGCGTCTCTTAGAAATAGTGAGATATTGGACGAGAAAGATTGCATGATCAAAGCATTCACTAAATTAATTGTCACAGCTAATGGAGCTATCTCCTATTTGAGAAACACACCCTATCCAATGATAGTATCAGCAGAGGATCACCTAGCCATTAAAAATAAGAAAATATGTTGGGTGATTAAGGGGGAATTTGAAGAGGGGACTAAGGGGAAAGGGACTAGGGGAAAAAGACTAAGGAAGGGGGAGGAGAAAGTTGGGGACCACGACCACTTATGTCAGGAAATATCCTCAGGGGGTATTAATTTTCGAGGCGTAGCACATCAATCGTGCAATGTGAATGTAACCCAGCAGTTTTTTATACCAGTTTTCATTCACAGTTCAAATTACGATTTGAAATTAATTTTACCGGCTTTGGCACGTATGTGCAGGGAGGGAGGGGGCGCAGATAGCCCATAGATAAATAACTCATTTACCTACAATATTATACCCAAATCAGCTGAGGAGCTTTTGCTTTTAGAGTTCAAATGCAAAACAGTGGATAATGGGCATACCTGTTGGAATAAAATTCGTTTTTTTTTAGATTCCTACAGTTTTTTCCCCAAGGCTCTCAGTCAACTAATTCAAGTGCAGAAAAGTGAAAATTTTGATAGTCTCCCTCTGCTCAAACAGTACTTTCCTGACAGTGAAATTTATGACTTACTGACTTGTAAAGGCATATATGCGTATGACTATTACATCTCTGGCGCAAGGTTAAATCAGGAGAAACACCCCTCCCCCCATTGAAGCATTCTATATTTCACTTACCGATAGTGAATGCACTGTCAAAAACTATGTATTTGCCAAAAGGGTATGGTCTAAGGGGGGCTGTAAAAATGGTTGGGATTATTGTAGAGTGTTTTTGGCAAGCGATGTGTTAACTCTTTTAGACATTGTCTGCAATAACACAGGCCAAATTTATTCAGAATTCGGGCTAGACATTTATATTATTTTTCAACACCACACCTCGTGATGGACTTAATTCTAAAAATCAGTAGGGTGGAAATAGGTTTGATCCCCGATGTGGATCAACACTTATTTGTAGAAAGATCTATGAGGAGGGATATGTGTTTCTTGGGGATTGCGTCTTAACAACTCATCCAAGTGGGAAGATCCCTGTTGATGGTGTAAAGTCCAATGCTGTTTTTCTTGACATGAACTCACCCTACCCCTCGGCGATGTCTCACTATAGTTATCCATGTGGCTATTACAAAAGCCTTGGTTGGGATTGTTGTAGAATGTACTTGGAAAGCGATGTGTCAACTCTTTTAGATATTATCTGCAAGAACACAGAAAAACTTATTCGGAATTCGGGTTAGACTTCGGCTATTATTTTTCAACACCACACCTCGTGATGGACTTAATTCTAAAAATCAGTAGGGATAAAATTGGTTTTATCAACGGTGTGGATCAGCACCTTTTTGTTATAAAAACTATGAGGGGGAATATGTTTTTCATGGGGATCACGTCTTAACAAATGATCCAAGTGGGCAGAACGCTGTTGATGGTGTAAAGTCCAACGGTGTTTTTCTGGACATGAACTCACTATACCCCTCGGCAGTGTTTCACCATAGTTTACCGTGTGGCAATTACAAATGGCTCGAAAATCCTTTTGCCCAAGATTTCCCTTACATTCACACTGTCGAGGAAAATGGTCCTCAAGCAAGTTTTTATTTTAAATTGACGGTCACATACCAGTCGAGCTCCACGAAACAGTAAAAGATTTTGTTTTTCCGTGTGTAAATAGACCGGTGACCAAGAACTCTTTGAGTCCATACAATCGATCTTTGGTCGAGGATATGGGCATGCATTGGACCCCGTCCAAGCAGAAACTAACTGCGGATTTGGACCCGAAACAGAATATTGTTGTTCACCATGTGCTATTGTGGTAGATGGTGACCAATGGTTTTAGGGTCACAAAGATACACAGAGTCCTGCAATTTGATCAGAAACAATACTTGAAAACATTTATTGACATGTTTTGTCAGTAAATGTTCACAAGCAAAAAGTAAAGTTAAAAAAAATGTATAAACTTATTTTAAATTCAGCTTTTTGAAAAATTTGTGAAAGCGTACAAAAGAGATCTCGTTGTGAAGTTGTAACCTGCCCCAGAGAATGTGCAAGAATCGTGGCCGATCCTAATTTCACAACACTCACGGTCATAGACCCGAATATGGTTTTTCACACAAAAAAGAGAAATGTCGTTCTGTATAAAAAAAATTGCGGGAGGAAGTTCGGCCCCCAATTGATTATTAATTCTAAAATCTAAGACGGGGAGCAATTTAATATCCAATGTGGTGTTTCCAGGTCCAAAAGTTTACTGCGTGAAAACACACGATAAAGATGTGAAACAAGCGTCAAAGGGGTGCCTACACACTTTGTAAAAAAATAATTTCGACATGAGTGTCTACGGAAACTTTGTAGAGAGTAGTCTAGTGCCAAGAGAAAAAGTAATGACAATTCACTCTATACAATTAAGAACTATACTGTTCGACTGGAAAAAAATTCCATGTCATGCATATCCAACAAGGTCTATGCACTCGAGGATGGTGTGAAAGCATTGTCCCATGATCGCTACCTACCATTTCAGATCGAGTGGAATGTATATACTATCGAAAGCAACTAGTTTGTTTTTTTTGGAGGACAAAAATGTCCCATATAATCTACATTCCATCATCTCCGTCAACATCTTCATCATTTAACTTTTGCTGCTGCTATTGTACACAGTTTTTTGTTTTTCGCCGCAGAGGGCTGCGCTTTCCGGCCCCAGGAGGTAGGTAGGGGGGGTCCCAGCCTGGCCTTCGGCCCCGGGGGTTGGGGGTACCAGCCACGGGCCAGCCTTCAGCCCGGGGGGCCGGCCCCTGGAAGGGGGGATTCTCATCTTTTAAACGTTGTAATTAGTGTTTTTTCCTTAGTCTACAAATGTGTTCAACTGTGCGGATGTTCTTGCTGTATGCATTATTTAAAATACATTTTGTTGCAAATAAATAAAAAATATTAAATAGTTCTTATTGTTCTGTTGTTGTTGTTGTTGTACAAAAAGTGTTGTTAATAAAAGAAAAAAACATGTTTTCATTGTTCTTGTTGCTATTGAATAACGCACTAGGTAGATCTAAGGAAAAATTACTATTCATTCATTAGACAAGTATGGTTTACAGTTAATTGTAGTCCAACAGCTATCAACAGCAGTATGTATCAATTTAAAACACCATTCAGATCGTTTCTCTGTGGTCCGTTTAATGTCGGGGAAAACGAAACTTTTAGCTAAAATAATTTAAAATTGTAATAAATGTTTTTGGAAAAACCAAAGAAAATTTACTATTGCTATACTATTTGGCAAGAGTCCTATGATAAAAATAAAAGCTATTGCCACTGCTACATCCATGATAATACATATCATGCGAGGACTTAATGTTTTCAATAGTATTGAGCCAAATTCATGGCTGATTATTGATGATTTAGCTGAATCCATTGAACAGTTCTCACAGGAAATGGTAAAATTGTTTACTGTTCGCTCTCATCATGAATATATTTCCATAACCCTGGTTATGCACTATCTGTTTCATCAAAGTAAGTGTATGAGGACCCTTACTTTGAACTGCACCATCTTATTATCTACCGAGTTGTTCGTGATTCAAGTTCACTAATAACTCTCAATAAAACAATATATCCCGGTGCTCCCAAACTTCTACTTTCAGCGTACAGTCAGGTGACAAATAAGCCGAATGGGTACATTTTAATACATCTTAATCAGAATACACCCGAGGATTTACGTGTAGTCATAGATATTTTCGACAAAAAAAATTACTGTATATCTTTTGGTGAACAATAGAAAAGGTTATTAGTTGCCATCATGACACTGAAGAAACTACACAAAAATAGACACTTATTTTCCATTCTCAGAACTTCAAAAACCCCACTCAGGAAGGCCATACTCAAACATGGTGTTGACAAAGAATTTATTAATCTAATATCTGAACTTTGTTTAAATTTAACAGAGGGCAATTTAGAGTTTCCAAAAGGTTTTAGACAACAGACAAAGAACATCGTTCCACTTTACGTACCATGGCTTGCAAAAACAAAGAAAAATATTTTAAAAGAAAAACGTCTCCTTGAAGCGGGCGTTAGGTTTTTACACTTTTACTATCAATAATTGCTGGACTTGTAAAAAGTTTTCACTAGATGGCTAAACCCTATAAATTGACTCCAATAGAACTTGTTCTTTCACCAATTGAACACTCTGAGGACAATCTAAGCAAATTCATTAATGATGAAAATATTGCCGATGATAAAAAGCTAGTTTTACTTCAAGATGCACTTTGTCGCGTGGAAAAACATGAACCGTATCGTTAGAGACCCACCGCCGTTAATGTCACTGATCTCCACCCCACCCCCCAAACAGTAAACATCTCCTCAAGATTCTGCAGCAGCAATAGCACAGTCAAAGGAGATGGAATTGAATTCAATATTGACATCAATTGGAAACAAATTGCCACATACCTATCGGGAACAGAGTAAAAAAGTATTAACATATCGCATGTTGGAAAGTGGTGATGATTATCAAGTTCAAGTTGATAGTACTGGGAAACGAATTATAATTCATGGAAAAAGTTGTAATCTACTCGATTTAATTTGTGATATGGTTACAAATCGTAAAGGACTTTTATCATTTGACAATGATTTATAGAGCTTCCTAAATACGTCAAACTTCCCCAAAAGCCTTATTGGTAATAAGCAAATTCTAACAAAATTAAGGAAATATAGTAGAGATGTCAGCCCTCTAACAACACCATTTAAAAAATAAGAAGAAGATTTTCAATAAATCTTGGAAAATACTAGCTCTCCTAGCAGCAGCAGCAGCAGCAGCAGCAATGATTTGATAACACCATAGATGATGGCTAGAGAAAAGCGAAGACGTATAGATATCAACTCATCGTCACAAGCACCACCTTCCAGTGTGCAAAAGGGTAGTGGGCATTGCACTAAGTGTTTTTGTTCAAAATGGATGAAGTTTTAAAACATGTCTATGAAAATATTGGTGAAGTGGGAAGTCTAAGTTCTCCCACAACACTTTCTAAAGTTGCCTCTGACGTAGATGGCAGCAGCACTTTTAAAAATGCAAAAGAGTATCTAGAAAATAAGCCGAGTTACACTCTGCGTCGGAATCATACGGTTCGTGGCAAACAATATCGACAAACTAAAGCTTTTTCCCATTGCATATAATGCAAACAGATCTTTTAAACTCTAGATGTGATTCAAAGACGGTACAATACACCCTACAAATATAATCTAGTGGCAATCAGTGTCTATAGTCAATATGCATTTGCCATTCCATTGCGAACAAAGAGAGGTGTTGAAGATGATCAGGCTTTAGAAAGTATTCTTGAACAAGATAACTATAGAAAAATTCGAAGTGACCGCGGTAGAGAATTTGTTAATCCTAATGTGCAAAAAGTTCTATTGAAATATAATAAAAAGCTGTATCATAGTCACAGTCCGGTAAAGGCTGCATTGACTGAACAATTGATAAGAATCATTCGTCTATTAATTTCGAGATATTGTACACTGAAAAATACTGCTGCTTTTATTCACGATTTAGATAAAATCATGCAAATATAACCAACGATCTCATCGATCACTGTCCATTGTTAGCCCTCAGGAAGTTAATTGCAGTTAAAATACATTTGAAACTCTTTTTTAAACAATATTCAAGTAAAAACAATTGGGAAGAAAAAATTCAATGTTGACAATACTGCTCGAATTAATAGAACCAGCAATATTTTTGAAAAGGGGAATTATTTATGGAGCACTGAACTTTTTAAAGTGTCCAAAATCCTAGACACCGAACCCACGACATGTTGTCTGCGAGACACCAAAGATGATGAGATCCTCGGCGATTTTTTATGAGTATGAACTACAAATAGCTAAAAAAAGCTGTGAAAATTATCAAATTGGAAAGATATGAAAGAGCCGTTCTCGCAGGGGCAGGAGACAGTTGCTTGTTCGTTGGCTAGGATACAGTTCTGATTTTGATTCTTGGGTTGCAGTTGAAGACATTATCAATGCCCAATGATATCTATGTGACATTCATGTCCAATATCTCCTACCCTCTCTACAGTGATTTGAATAAAACAAGTGATTTTTGGACGAAATTCTCTTCCACTATCAAATTCGACGGCGCGTATGAAGTGGCTCTTGTCGACTGTATTCTCAAAAGTAACTATGATACCCTGAGAAAAAAATCGCAAGTATGATATAAAAATTAGACCCTATGATTGGCCGCCACCCGTTAGCGAACAGCATAAAATTCAAATGATCAATCGGTTGGATTATCCATATTTTGAATTACCACACGAGGAACTCACTTTTAAGAACGATTTATGTCGATCTATCAATAAAAGAATTTCCACTCGTAAAAAAGGAGCCATTCATTTCAACTATTCGAAGGAAGAGGGCAAGATCGACATTAGTTCACCCAGTGCCAGTGGAAAGGTTATTCTCATTGATTATCTAAAACATGCTCTTGGCTTTAAACTTAATATAATCAATGGTAAAAGTGCCAGAAACACTAATGTTAATTTTGCTGACCGCCTGCCTTCTTCCTTCTCCTTGTGCCTTCTTCCTTTGCTGACCGCCTGACCGCCTGCCTTCTCCACGGACACTTGTATATTTCTTTATGCTTCTTTTGTTGAAACATCCAGGGTTGGCAATAGCATTATCCCCCTCCTACGAATTCTTGAACGAAAAACCAATCAAGATGATATTCATCATTACAATATAAAGCATCTTCAGTATATCCCCGTAAACACTTCCTATTTGGAACTCTGCCAGTTAACACTAAGAACTGAATTAGGTGAACCTCTTGTAATATCAAAAGGTTGGGCTGTGATTACATGCCATTTTCGACCTATCGTTGTCGGTGTTAAAAAAACAAGATGTCTAAGAGATAAGTGGTATTGATTTGTCCTGGTATTGACTGCTATGTTAATACTCTTGGCCAAAGACGACTGGGCAATGGAATGGACTATACAAAGGTTGTTCGTCAATGTCTGGCTATGGTCTTGGCGGTTGGTTTGCTAAGCTGTTTCGTTCTGCACTACCTCTGGCTAAAAAATATATTGTACCGGCTGCGACAGATGTTGCATTCTCTACACTACACGATTGGAGCTCTGGCGAGGATTAAAAAAAAACGCTTCGGACAATCTTAAGTCCAGTGCGCGAACCCTTGGCGAGCAATTAAAATCTCAACAAAATGGAAAAGGTTTAAAAAGGTCGAGAAATAGTGGACCACTCATCAGTCTTTGCTCAGGTCAGAAACGAAAGACATCACCACTTTCAAAGAAAAGACAGAAAAAGACAAACAAGTACAATAAGCAGTAGAAGAAGAAGCATCAGGAAGAGAATTGTTAGATCGAAACTGGATTTCTTTTCATAGACTAAACAATGGCATATCTACCGCATAAGGATCCCCAACCTTCAATTACTTCATCTTTAAATCTATTCAATGTAGAAAATGTTGATGTGAGTGTAAAATATGGATACTATGAACAATTTTATCCACAACAACCGCTCTCCGATAATATCCACTTTCAAATTTATTCCAATGAGGACTAATTTTATGGACATGTCTTCAACGTTTATAGATTTACACATGATAGTCAAGAAATCCGACTATGGAATGCCAATTCGTGCTGACGGAATATCCTATGAAAATTGTATATTACATGTTTTATTTCGTCAAATAAGTGTCTAAATAAATGGTACATTGGTGAGCCCAAGCAACAATCAGTCAAATTATACAAGCTATATGCCGGTCATGTTGATGACACCCAAGTCATATAAGGAATTGAGAGACACCTCCAATGGATATGAGTATATTACTGATACTGATAGTACAGATACACTTAAATTGCTACAACGAGTGAATTACTTCTAGTTAGAAAATATATCATGAAATATTTAATATACCCCAATGGCGACCACCAAATATTAAAGTGGATATAAAATTGACGCTTGCCCAATTCAATTTCATTTTACGAAAGGAACTTCCTGCCAATCCTGACTTAACTCTCACCCTCACCTCGGCAATACTAAATTTACGAAAGCAGCAGGTTATGAGTGCTGTTGCTTTGGCAGTGGAAAACCTGGGAGCCAGTGGAAATAATATTAAACTACTTGCTCCTCATAAAATCACCAATTAACGTCAAATTGCCACAGGCTCACGCACCTTCACCGACTCATCCATTATCAATGGCGAAATTCCATTAAAATTAGCAATGGCATTTGTAAAAGGCGCTAGCGCAATAGGATCGTGAACTGGCTGCCCTTATAAATTTGAGATGTTTGGGCTTTTATCTCCTGTATGCAAAGTAAATGGAATCCCATTGTACAATCTATCTTTTGATAAATCCTATCGGACATTATATGATTAGACAATGCAAGCCCTAGATCATGATTCACAACTATTTGAAAATGGTATAACCAAAATAAATGTTCGTTAAAACACATGGTATTATGGTTCTAGACCTCTCTGGCACTCAAGTTATGAGTTAGAGTGCGAACGAGGAATGTGCGTTTAGAGTGTACATTCGCCGACCCATTACCTGAGAGTATCGCACTAATCTCGTTAAATCAATTTGAAACCTATTGGAAAATCACTCCTGAAGGCAGTGTTCTACTAGACCCCGTCCCATGAACACAAGTCAAATAATCAGTGTATTTAATATCGACCCTACATGTCCAAATACAGATCCTATTGTCTACCATCGGACTTCCATGGAAAAATTCAAAGTACAAACAATACTCTAATCATTGTTAATAGCAGTCTGTTGACTGTGAATACCGGCCATTGGCTGTGCATTTTTCAAACAATGAAGACAATTGAATTTTTTGATCCTCTAGGCCTACCCTATCCATTCTACACTTCACACATCAACAACTATATTGAAAGCAGTGGGAAAACTATTATTCAAAATCAGAAGAGAGTGCAGGATCTAACGACTAAAAGTTGCGGTTTCCATGTGCTACTATATTTCGTCTTCAGATGTCGCAGTTATACTTACAAGAAGTTTCTCAACATTTACGTAGACAATTCACGTCTGAATGACCTTATGGTGGAAACTATCCTCTCAGACCTGTATAATATTGATTTTAGTGTCCTACGAGTAAAGTGCTTAAAAATGTGTGTGAATTTGTTTAATAATAAAAAAAAATGTATATATACAACAACATTGTCTTTATTCTTCACTTTAGATTTCTTCTTCTTCGGTGTATAGGCAACTGTAGAGAACCACTAATGCTGGTAGATCATTTGAATTCCCTGTATATTGATCTTAATTGGCGTCAAAGTCAAGGTCACATTTTCTACAGTACAATGTAACTTCACTCTTATAGTATCTCTTTGTATAGTCAATGATACTATTTGCGTTCATAATGTGAAGTTCACGTGTTTAAATTTGTCTATTTGAAGCAAAATCACATACGGTGTTTTCAAGTTTTGCATCACATTCTGTAACAGCCAAAAAAAACACTAGGTTTATAGTCATAATAGGCAGTGTTCTCACAACGATGACGTAGAAACTAAATTGTCTTGTTATCCCAACAATTGAATTGTAGATCTGATTCTTCCTCCCAAAATAACTTAAAACCATGACGATACCACTTTCGTAGAAACAAACTAAAATCGTGTTCAGGGTTCTTTCAAACCATACCAGGATAAGTATTCTCCCACTGGTCACATTTGTCATAGTGACAATTGGAGCATAGTTGCCCTCTAGGGCGAGAGTCATAAATCTCTTCAAGACATGAATAAAAGCCTAAGTTTATACTGCATATCCTCTATGTAATTTACAGGGATTGTATAATTTGCACTTTTCCATTATACTCATCAGTAATTGTACAATTCTCACATGATCACCAACTACCTAAAGTATACATACATAGTGGATATATATAGAACATTTTTTTGATTTCCGGTGTCAACTCTCTCACAGCTAAAAATAAAATGATCCATGTTCGATAAATTCAGAGGGGGGACTAGGAGAGAGAGGAGTAACTCTGTGACGTTACATAAACTGTTTCGAAGAGAGAGTCATCTACATCGAATCTATGGCAATGTTTTCAAAAGTATTGATGATTCTGCTTTGTTTCAATTAATATATCAATAAATTGAGTAAAAGCATTTGAGTCACGTCGCAAAAGCCTCATAAAATAGTCCAATGGTGGAGAATCAGTTTTAATTATATTGTCAAGTGTTCTCTGAGAAAATATCTTCCGTTGAATAGATAACTCGAGAAAATTGTCATCTAGAATCAAACGTTTTTCCATAATCACAAGATTGGACTTAATCCTCTCTTTCTCAAATTTATTCATTTTTTAATCCTAACACTCTCACTGCTGACTCTAGACTAACCACGAAAACACTCTACTTCAAGAATATTCGATAACCTAAAACACCTAACAAAAAGAAAGGGAACATTTTTCGACTTCGAAACAATTTTATTGTGCGTGATCATAATTACAACAATAATATATATTACACATATGCAATTACCGATATAACTTATTGTCCTCTATATATTTCACTTTTGCATTTAAAGCACTTTGAAGTCTATGCATATGTACTATATCGACTTTTGCAGCGAAGCATAATTGGTCCACCAATTTAAGTTTCCTCAATGATAACACGTATCTTGCATAAACTTCTTCCCACTCGAGACAAAGCCGTGATCCTCTCGTGATTTCTTCCACAATGTTTGGTACTCTTGTATCGTTGCTGCTGCTACCAGCTCCACTGTCAACTTCTAATAGTGTAAACATTCCACTTATTATTGCAAATATATATCTTGCCAAATAAATAAAAGAGTAAAGCCAAACTGTTGTATTCTTGAATTCTATTCTCACACTAGTATCAACTATACTGAAAATCCTTCCTTATATTAGTTGCGTCACTCCAGTTAGTATTTCTAGCTCTGTGATTCGCTTTGAAAGAGGATGGTTTCTTGTTCGTCCACGGATTCTAGCCCTCTGATTGGTTGTGATCTTGTTAGTTTAGTATCTTCTGCCCCCTCCTACTAATATTAACTTCCAAAAACCACTTTATAGCAAGATTCGGGGGTTGACTTGAGCTGGGATCCTCCCACGAAAACAGGATAATTTGGTTGTGGGGCAACACTTTGATTTTGGTCATATCTTTTCGCTTTTTCGATGATTATAGTTTATCATAAACTTTCCAGTACCACTTCATAGTAAGATTCGGGGTTTGAGTTGGGGTGGGATCATCTCAAACCGACTTTTTGATTACTGTTAAAGCACCGAGGACATTGAAAGTAAAATCTGTTGTTCGAATGGGTTTATGTGTTTTTTGAATTTTATGTGCTTATGGGTTGTTGAATGGCCTTTTTAGTTATCCATGTAAAAGTACCATCACCTTATTGGTTACTGTTAAAGCACCGAAGACAGGGAATAAATAAAGTATGTTGTTCGAATGGGTTAATGGGACGTTTGAATTTAATATGTTAATAGGTTGTTTAATGAGCTTTTAGGTATCACTGGATTGGGTTGCTGTTAAAGGATCGAGGACAGTGAAAGTAAAATCTGTTGTTTGAACGGGTTAATGTCTTGTTTGAATTTAATGAGCTAATGCGTTGTTGAATGGTTGAATGGGGTTTGGTTACATCTCTGACTTTTTAATAAACATTTTAAACGTTTGACTTGCTAGAATACCCTAAAAATAATGGTCATATAACAAAAGTAATGCGTAAAGTATTTTTATTGAAATAACAACATGTAGAATATTAACATAGAAAATATGTTACATACACTATTATACTTTATTAATACTATGAAACAAAACTGGACATTTTGAATCTGTCCCATAAAATAATTCATCATGTTCTTTCTTGATATTGTATCTACTCTCTTCTCTTACTTCGTAGCCAGTAGAAAATTTTGCTTTTAATCAATAGTTGAGAATGAGATTGGCTTTGAACGTCAAATAAATAACACTGAAAACAAAAAATTACTTTACGGTGTTTTTTCTTTATCAACATCCTTTATCGGATACATAGGATAACATTGTCAAAATCAAAGTATCGGAGTTAATAAATATTTTATCAACATCCTTTGTTGGATATTTCGGATAACATTCACAAAATCTAAGTATCAGAGTGAATAAACTTATTATCAACATCTTTTATCGGATATATAGGATAAAATTTTCAAAATCTAAGTATCGGAGTGATTAAATCTTTTTATCAACATTCTTCGCCAGATACATCGGATAATATTGACAAAATCCAAGTATTAGAGTGATTATGTTCTATTAAACATCTTTTATTGTCTACATAGGATACCATTGACAAAATCTAAGTATCGTAGTGAATAAGTGCATTGTCAACATATTTTATCGGATACATCTGATAGCTTTATCAAAATCTAAGTATCAGAGTGAATAAATCCTTGACCAAAATCCCTTATGAACATCTTTCATTGGCTACATAGGATAACATTATCAAAATCTAAGCATCAGAGTGAATAAATCCTTTACCAACATCTTTTCTCAGATAAGTTAGATAACATTATCAAAATCTAAGTATCAGAGCGAATAAATTCCTTATCAACATCATATGTCGGTTACATAGGATAACATTGTTAAAATCTATGTATCAGGGTGATTAAATTCTTTATCAACATCTTTTGACTGATGCATAGGATAGCATTGACAAACTCAAAGTAACAGAGTCAACAAATTCCTTATCAACATCCTTTGTCGGATACATAGGATGACATTGACAAAATCTAAGTATCAGAGTAAATAAATTCTTTATCCACATCCTTTTTGTTGGAAAAATAGGATAACATTAACTCCTTTACCAACATCTTTTGCCTGATACATAGGATAACATTATCAAAATCTTAGTATCAGAGTGAATAAATCCTTTATTAACATACTTTGTCGAATACATATGATAATATTGACAATATCTAAGCATCAGAGTAAATAAACCCTTTGTCAACATCCTTTTGTCGGATATATTGGATAATATTCTCAAAATCAAAGTTTCAGAGTGAATAAAGCTTTTATCAACATCCTTTGTTGGATACATCGGATAACATTCACACAATCTAAGTATCAGAAAAGAATAAATTTATTATCAACATCTTTTATCGGGTACATAGGATAACATTATCAAAATCTAAGTATCAGAGTGAATAAATCCTTTAACAAAATCCCTTGTGAACATCTTTTATTGGTTACATCAGATAACATTATCAAAATTTATCTATTCACTCTGATACTTAGATTTTGTCAATGGTGTCCGTTATAAGTGACTAAAGATGTTCATAAAGAATTTACTCAATCTGATACTTAGATTTTGATAACGATATCTGAAGTATCCAACAGAAGATGTTGATAATGAATTTATTCTCAGTGATACTTAGATTTTATGAATGTTATCCGTTGTATCAGACAAATGATGTTGATAAAATATTTATTCACTCTTAGACTTGAATTTTGTAAGTGCTATCAATCGTATCTGATAAATGAAATTGATAAAGAATTTATTCATTCTAATGCTTAAATTTTTTGTGTATGTTATCCAATGTATCCGACAAATGATATTGATAAGGAATTTATTCACTCTTATACCTAGGTTTTGTGAACGTTATCTGATATATCAAACAAAGGATGTTGATAAAAGCTTTATTCACTCGGATACCTAGATTTTGGCAATGTTATCCTATGTAACCAATAGAGGATGTTGTATCTGACAAACTATATTATATAACTACGATACGATAGACATTTAATAACTCCGATACTTAGATTTTGTCAGTGGGAAGATTTTATGAATGTTATCTGACGTATCCAACAAAGGATGTTGATAAAGGATTTATTCACTCTGATACTTAGATTTTGTCAATGTTGTCTTATGTATCCAACGAAATATGTTGATAAAGAATTTATTCACTCTGTGACTTAGATTTTGTCAATGTTATCCCATGTATCCATCAAAGGATGTTGATAAAGAATTTAATCACCCTGATACATAGATTTTGACACTATTATCCTATGTAGCCGACAAAAGATGTTGATAAAAAATTTGATCATTGTGATACTTTGATTTTGATAATATTATCTGACGTATCCGAGAAAAGATGTTGGTAAATGATTTATTCACTCTGATACTTAGATTTTGATAATGTTATCCGATGTATCCAATGAAAATGTTCACAAGAGATTTTGGTAAAGGATTTATTCACTCTGATACTTAGGTTTTGATAATGTTATCCTATGTATCAGATAAAAAATGTTGAATTCTTTTTTAAGCAAAGGTGGAAGCTAGCCTCTTTGACCTTCTTGGATTCAGTTCATTAGCGTTCAATGATATAAAATTTAAACAAAGGTCAACGACATTGGGTGAATTGAACCTTACTCTTTCAGCTTCTAATAAATTATCATAGATAGAGTTCAGCCCAAATTCACCTGTATCCCGATTCAAAGCAATTTTCTTGAACAAGATTTTTTTTACTTCAAGAGTTTTTTCATGAAAAGTTCGCTTTTAAACCCCGATCCCTAGAAATCAAAGAGACATTCTCGAACAAAATTAAATGGTCGGGGAAATTGTGAATATGTCCTGAAAGGGCTGAGGTAAAATATTGAGACTTAGAATCCTGCTTTAAAGCCGAAGAAATAGAATCTTTATGCTGTAATAATCTCATTTTTAAATCCTGGTTAGTACGTCCCACAAATGAGCTTCCGCAAGTACATGGGATCTGATAAACCCCACTTTGTTGCCACAATGAAGTTAGATCCTTCCCAGAATTTATAAAACTAACCAAAGTATTTTTACTCTTTAAAGTTACCCTTAGACCATTACTCTGTAAAATTCTTTTAAGTTTTTCACTTAGCCCGGGTACAAATGGTGAGGAACAAAAAACATCCGTCTCCCGAGTTGTCTCCAAGACTTTCTTAAAAATCTCTAGAAACCCTTTTCTTCTTTTTGAATAAGTTGGTTAATTAACCACTCTGGATACATGTTGCATATTAGTATTTTCCTTAGAAAAGACAACTCCTCCTCAAAAAATTTAGGAGAGCAAATACTAAAAATCCAGTCAGTTAAAGAAATGATCAAACCAATTTTTACTTGGTGAGCATGACCGGAACTATAAGACAAAAATCTATTGTTATTTGTCGGTTTTCTGTAAATTTTAAAATCCAGACTATTTTCATTTTTCAAAAGAAGAACATCAAGAAAAGGAAATTTCCCATTCTCTTCTAATTGCATGGTAAACTTTAAACCCCCCAAACAATTAAGATGTTCCAAAAATCCTTTTAAGTCCTCCTCCCCGTAATCCCATACTCCCATAAACTCCCATATATATAATCAAAAACTTTAACGATACAAGAACAATCAGTGCTTTTAAAGGGTCAGAAATTTTGGTTTAAACCGGATAAAATCCCCATGGAAGAAATTATCTCTTCAATAGAAACATCTTTGCATAAAACTCAAATCTAATAAAAGATGTTAGCTCAGTAAGAGCTTCTACCGTAAAAACCCCGTCTAATTTTGTATTGAAACCGGAATTTCCTAATACGACCATCAAACATATAAGAATTCTTAAAAACTTGAAAAAGGGTGGTTCAATTACCATTACAAAAGCAGATAACCCTAACTTTTTAGTTGTCTTGAATACTGAGGAATACGAATCATAATTAAGAGGTTTACTAAATGACGAAAAAACGTACAATAAGCTATCGTATAATTCAACAGACTCTTTTACAAATAAGTTTAAAAAACGAATTAAAGTGTTTGAAGGATGATGGAAAAATAACGCATCAACTTTAGTACAAATGCCTGCCACGCAGTTTCTCGTGCCATAAATTGTATGGACTTCCCAAAAATTCATAAGCCTAACCTACCATTCCGACCAATTTTGTCAAGCACAAGGTCACCAACAAGTGCTTTGAGCAAGTGGTTAGTGTCAATCTGTAAACCACTTTTGTCCACACAAATCTCGTACATTAACAATTCTTCGAATTTGGTTGAAAAACTAAAAAAGCAGAAATTTCATCAAGCTATTTGCTTTCAAGCTTCGACATTATATCAGTGTACACAAATATTGATGTAGAAGAAGCCGAAACTCTCCTAGAAAGAAAGCTGTTAACAAACTTAGATTTGATTAGTGGCAAGACAGATTTGGAAGTTTCTGTAATTATGTATTTAGTAAGGTTGTACAATAGCTCCTCTTATTTTTTTCAATTCAGAAGGGAGTATTTCGAAAAAATAACTGTTTTACCTATGGGGGCCCCTTTATCTCCTTTATTAGCTAACATTTTTGTGGCGAATATTGAAACAATTGCGTTGGATTCATATTTTTAAAACACATTTTTTGGGGCCGGTATATGGATGACATAATTTCAGTATGGGATTATGGGGAGGAGGAATTAAAAGGATATTTGGAACATCTTAATTGTTTTTTGGGGAGATTTAAAGTTTACTCTTGAATTAGAAGAGAATGAGAAACTTCCTTTTCTTGACGTTCTTCATTTGAAAAATGATATAGTCTGGATTTTAAAATTTACAAAAAACCGGCAAATAACAATAGATTTTTGTCTTATAGTTCCGGTCACGCTCGCCAAGTATAAATTGGTTTGATCATATCTTTAACTGACCGGATTTTTAGTATTTGCTCTCCAAAACAAAAATTTTGAGGAGGAGTTGTCTTTTCTAAGGAAAATACTAATAAGCAAAATGTATCCACAGTGGTTACAAAAATGTGACCAGACTTTTTCAAAAAGTAGAGAAAGGTTTCTAGAGATTTCTAAGGAAGTCTTTGAGATAACTCGGGAGAAGGAAGTTTTTTGTTCCTTACCATATGTACCCGGGCTAAGTGAAAAACTTAAAAGAATGTTACAGAGTAAGGGTCTAAGGGTAGCTTTAAAGAGTAATAAGTAGTGAGCTTGTATAAGATTTGAGCAGTGCTTGCGTAGTTTGTCTTATCTCTAGCATGTACAAGAATATGCAGCGTAGCTTTACGTGCACATTGCAAAAAAAGCTGGCAAACCTATAAAGTGGTCAAACATGTTTTAAGCGTATACTCGAGATTGTATAAGACAACCAGACTGGCTTTTTGTTATTGATGTCAGCTGTACAAGAATATGCAGCGTAGCTTCACGTGCACATTGCAAAAAAGCTGGCAAACCTTTACCTATAAAGTGGTCAAACACGCTTTGAGAGTATGGTTGTGATTGTATAACACAACCAGACTGGTTTTTTGCTATTGATATCAATTGCACATGAATATACACTTCGGTTTCACATGCACATTTTAAAAAAGCTGGCAAACCTATAAAGTGGTCCAACATGTTTTGAGAGTATAGTCTAGATTATATAACACAACCAGAGTGGGTTTTTTTGAGGCAACATTCGTTTTTTAGGGCCAATCAGTGACAGCGGATGTTGCTCCGTATACGATAACTTGATTGATGATTGGATACAAATAAAAAAGAGTGATTTTCATTCGTCCTTGAGATTTTGTATATAATGGCCATGCATTACGATTAAATTTCCATAATGTTTTAACATACCATGGATAATACACCAAATATTGTTGACTTTGAAATTATGGATAGACCGATTTATAATGTCAGTTCAGTTTAGTAAATTTATTTCCAAATAAAATAATTTTACCATCCCTCCAGTAAATTCAAATTTCAGGGGGCATAGCTCTCCCCCAACAATACAAACTCTACAATATGATGATTATAGTCGCTAGAAAACGTAAAATACGCTCTTTTTTCCATTATGTAAATCTGATCCCCCCCCCCTCCTCCCCTCTAATTACGAGTTTAATTCATTAGAAATACTTCTTTTCGTTCAAAATCTCCTTTTTCCCATTATCAAAAATAAAGTGTATTGTCTTTTTCCTGTCTAAAAGCATCTGTGTTTAATCCTGTTAGCAATAGTGACGATTTCAAAACAACCTTTTGTATGCGCATTATCTGAAATTATTAATACCACATGTTTATGGATAGTGGCAAGGGTTTCCTTGACAAAGAGTTTCTTTTTTTGCTCAAATTAAACGGGGAGTAAAGCCTTTGAAATGCAAAGCACAAGTGATGTTTGAATATGAAACTGTGCATAAAAAAGACATAGAGAGCTACAAATATCAGAATCGACTTTAGAGGATAATTTATATTATGGGAAGATGTTTTTGAAATCCCCCCTTCCCCCCAAACTCAAAATTTTCAAAATTTTGCTTTAGAAGCTTTTTTAAATATTTCTAAAGTGCTAATAGATAGAGCGCTACAAATATCAGAATCGACTTTAGAGGATAATTTATATTATGGGAATATTTTTCTGAAATCCCCCCCCCCCAAACTCAAAATTTTCCAAATTTAACTTTTGAAGCTTTTTTAAATATTTCTAAAGTGCTAATAGATAGAGCGCTACAAATATCAGAATCGACTTTAGAGGATAATTTATATTATGAGAAGATGTTTTTGAGATCCCCCTCCCCCCAAACTCAAAATTTCCAAAATTTTACTTTAGAAGCATTTTTAAATATTTCTAAAGTGCTAATATATAGAGCGCTACAAATATCAGAATCGACTTTAGAGGATAATTTATATTATGGGAAGATGTTTTTGAAATCCCTCTTCCCCCCAAACTCAAAATTTTTCCAAAATTTTACTTTAGAAGCTTTTTTAAATATTTCTAAAGTGCTGATAGATAGAGCGCTACAAACATCAGAATCAACTTTAGAGGGTAATTCATCTGTAAATGAGGGGTCATTATTTCAATCTAAATTTTTCTTCTTTTTTAAGGAGGAGGATTCCTACAATTGCTCTCCCCCTGAAAAGAGAGCAAGATGGAACGATGCCACCTCGATGCAAGCTGCAAGGCCTTCCATCATCAGATATGCTGGTTCCATTAAAAATGCTCTGGACCAGCAAATGACCACACAACTTTTAATGCCAGGAGCCTCTCACGCCAGTGTCAGCTCTGCGCAAACCTCTATGCAACCTGACAGAAAATTGAAAAGAGAGTGGTTGACTTCTCATAATGCATCAGCCCCGTCTAGTTAAGATGGTGATGTCACCCCCCTTCATGCTTTGTCAGGGGCTTCAGGCATACAAGTGCAGTCTGAATTTGGAAATGTAGGTATTTTACCTCTACCTTCTACCTGCACCTTCTATTATAATGCACCTTCTACCTGATTATAGAAATATCTACCTATTTTTTCCAACTTTTTTTTTGCGATTTTTTTTTTAACACTCTAAGAGTGTAAGTCAGAGATATTAAAATATTAATCCACCGCCCCCAACCATTGTTTTAAATTTCTCTGCTCCCCTCAGAGATAGCTGAATATAATGTAATTTTTTTTGATTGTCAAAGATAGCACTCTTTTGCTTCTTTCTGAACTTTCTGGGGGAGGGGGTGGAGGCAAGTATTTACTTAAATAAAGCTAGGAGGGGGGAAGTGTGAAAAATGGCAATTATATAATATCAGGGTAAACAAACGACTTGAAATGCTTCAGCATAAATATGGGTATTGCGTCTTTCTGAACTTTCTGGGGAGGGGTTGGAGGCAAGTATTTAGTTAAAATAATACTAGGAGGAATTAAGTTTTGAGGGTGGGGTGAAAAATGAACATGGTTTTTTAACTCTATAAAATAGTGGTTATTTCACATAGAAAATAAACCCTTTTTTCTATAGATTAATGAATTAGCAGCGCCATCTTCATCAGGTCATGAAGCATCAACTTTTAGTGGACCTGAATCAATCCAAGTGCCACCAATGGAGTTTAGAGATGAGCCTGCATTAGTTCTAGACAATATGGAATGGCATAGGGGTTTTCTATATGATTGTTTTGGGGGCATGGCCAGCCTAGACGATTTAACTTGTGACATTGACATGGTGGAGGACCCGGAATGGACAGATAGATTTATGCGAGAGCATTTAGGCGATGTTGGTAGTACTAGTGCATCTGAAACGGGTCCTCATAAAAAAAAAATCCGTCACAGGACAATACAGGCTGGCTTGATCAGCTATCCCCAAAACACCCTGGAATACATACTAACAGGCTTAGAGGATTTCATGCCACCTCCATCCATTGCAATTGAACAGACTGGGGGTGGTGCTATTGAATTCTATGCCACCCCCACCATTCTGGTTAATGATACATCTAGTAGTAGTAGTAAAAACGATACAGCAACATCACAAGTACCCCCACTTCCAAATTTTTTTTTCTTTCCAACTCTGCCTTGCACCACTCAAAGGTCTACAGCGCCAAATTCGGTGATCCCTTTAACTCTCTAGTGTCGGGGGATATAATAACAGATCCCCTGGCCATTACACATTTATATACTAATAAGATTCGAGCCTTTCTTGAACAACAGATGGGGGTGTTGAGGGTGGGGGTCAGTTTAAAAGCATGAATAGCACTAAAAATATTTTTTTTAAATGAAAATGTGAGCGAGCTGTATTCGAAATACTTGCACACAGAGATTTTGGCAATTCGCTGGCATTTATCAAATTATGAGGAGATTTTTCTAAATTGAGTTAATAGCTTTCAAACTAAGTTGGAAAATTATAACGAGGGGGGTAGTGAGTCAGTGGTTTTTTTTATTGAAAGTTTAAAAGTCAATATTTGTAGATTAAAAAGGATTTTATTTTAAGAGGGGGAGCGAGGAATATTGGATTAAATTATCATTCAGATTTAGAGGGATGTCAGGGGATACAACGAATCCATTTCGATACGAGGCTACAGTGTTTCAAGTATGCATTTTTAATTGCCGCATACAGACCTCTTCGAAAAGATGCATCTAAGAAAAAGTTGGATGAAATGGCAGTTAATGGTAGGGGGGATTCAAAGTTCCCCATAGTAGATTTTAATTATTTAAATGGTCAATTTCCCGTGACACTAAAAGGAATAGACATTTTCGAGCGGGCTAATGCACATTAAAAGATTGGTGTCACGGTGTTACAGTATGAAACCAAATTTGAGGAGGTTCACCGTTCCGATAAGAAGGGCGTATTATTTCCTGTGAGGGCTCCTTCAATTGAATCAGTGGAACATTGGGTGTGGTTTTCTATACACGCCAGCCACAGAGCCTGATTCAATTGGACATTTTAATCCAATTACCGATATTAGTAGGGTTTTGGGGAAGGGTAAAAAGGGAATGTATGTTATTACTCTATCCAACATGTCTCTCAAGATTTCGCTCTGATTTAAAGTTAAAGCATCACATGAAACACTGTAAACGTCATGGATACCAGGCTGTGGAGACGGTAAGCGGAGATAGAGCGATCTTACATTTTAAAAATTTCCAAAACACGCTTATATAGAGCAATAAGATCGCTTTAGACTGCGAAGTGAAAATGACAGACGTGTACGATTCGTCAAATCCAAATCGTGTTAAAATACATGAAGCCATAGGGGTTTCTTACACTCACGCGCAAACAGATTCCAATAATACCATGCAAGTGCAGAATGTAGTTGAGATGTTGGGTGACGGTGAAGACTGCATGCGCTCGGCATTGGTCAGTCTAATCAAAACAGCGAACGGTGCAATTTAGCGCCTTCGTTACACAAACTATCCTATGCTCCTATCACCAGATGACAGATTGGCCATTAAAAATCGTAAAATGTGTTGGGTTTGCAAGGGAGAATTTGATGATGGTGTTGGGAATGGGGGGGGAGGAGGAAGGTGATCGACCATGATCATTTGTGGCAGGAAATTACATCGAGGGGAG
This sequence comes from Artemia sinica, assembly GCA_027921565.1. Lineage (NCBI taxonomy): Eukaryota > Metazoa > Arthropoda > Branchiopoda > Anostraca > Artemiidae > Artemia > Artemia sinica. The sequence goes on along the minus strand of CM051260.1, from coordinate 74,761,687 downwards.
TAACTTTAGAGGGGTAGCACATCAGTCGTGCTGTTTAAACGTTAGAGAGCAATATTTTGTACCTGGTTTTATACACAATCCCAATTATGACTTAAAGTTTGTTCTACCGGCATTGGTCTGCATTGCCAAGGGTGGAGTTGTAGAAGACGCATGGATAGATGGCTCTTTTTTATATAATATCATACCCAAGTCATCGGAGAAGCTACTGCTGCTAGAATTCATGTGGAAAACAGTTGACAAGGGTAACACGTGCCTGAATAAAATCCATTTTTTAGACTCTTTCTGCTTCTTCCCCAAATCTTTAAGTCAATTTATTCAGGTACAGAAAAGTGACAATTTTGATAGCTTCCCCTCCTCAAACAGCGCTTCTCTGATGCCGAAATGTATTATTTATTAACGTGTAAGGGTATATATCCATATGATTATTACAACTCTGGATCGAGGCTAGATGAGATGTCATTACCGCCCATTGAAGCTTTTTATAATTCTCTTACTGAGAGTGAGTGCGCCACTAGAGACGAATTTGCTAAGAGGGTTTGGGCAAAGGGTGGATGTAAAAATGGGTGGGATTATTGTAAACCATACTTGACCAGTGACGTACTCACTCTTCTGGACATTGTGTGCAAAACGGATAAAATCTATGGGGAATTTGGGTTGGATTTAGGTTATTATTTTTTCCACTCCTCATCTGGTGATGGAATTGATACTTAAAATCAGCAAAGAAGAAATAGGTCTGATCGCCGATGTGGATCAGCATCCGTTTGTAGAGAGATCAATGAGGGGTGGGTATGTTTTTCACAGGAACCGTATCATGAAAACTGATCCAACCGGACAGCACACCGATGAAAAGTCGGACGCAGTTTTTTTGGATATGAATTCTCTTTAGCCATCGGCAATGTCTCACTACTACTTGCCGTGGCAATTATAAATGGCTTGGCAATCGATGTGCTTCAAATTTCCCCGACATTGCTAGTGTTGAGGAGAATGGGGTACAGGGATGGTTTTTTGAAATTGACGGTGAAATACCCATGGAAATCCATGACTCGGTAAAAGACTTTGTTTTTCCGTGCATAAATAGACCGGTGAGTAGGGACTCCCTGAGCTCCTACAATTTATCTTTAGTAGAGGATGGGAGTATGCACTGGGTACCTTCAAAACAAAAACTAATTTCGACTCAACCCGAAACAGAATATCGTTGTTCATCACGTGCTATTGAAATGGATGGTTTCCAATGGTTTCAAGGTCACAAAGATTCATAGAGCCCTCCAATTTGGTCAAAAGCCTTACGTGAAAACGTTTATTGACACCTTTGTCAGTAAGCATTCACAAGCGAAAACGAAAGTTGAAAAAGAAGTCTATAAACTCATTTTGAACTCAGCTTTCGGTAAAATGTGCGAAAGCGTACGAAACAGAAGTCAATGTGACATTGTAACCACTCCCAAAGATTGTGCTCGAATCATTGCGGATCCAAACTTCACATCGTTCACAATCATAGACTCTTATATGGTGCTCCTACATCGCAAGAAAAGAAACATTGTTTTAACTAAAAATATTCCAGGTGGGAGTTCAATAACTGAAATATCTAAGAAACTCATGTTGTCATTTTATTATAATGTATGCAAGGTACAGTGGCCGATTGAGGGACAAGTTCAAGTGTATTACGGGGACACTGTATCACTCCTGCTAAAAGTCAAAACTGAAAACCTATTGAATGACTTGGAAAAGGGCGAGTACATTAGCTCACGAATGGACTACACTAATTGTGATGAATCCCGCAACCCAGAGCTAGTGAAAGACCAGACCCCAAATCAATTGTTAATGCTAAAATCTGAAACGGGTAGCGATCTGATATCCAGTGGTGTGTTTCCTGGACCGAAGGTATACTGTGTGGAAACGCACAACAAGGATATCAAACAAGTTTGCAAGGGGGTACCTACACACTTTGTAAAAAATAATTTCGACATGAGTGTGTATAGAAACTGTGTGGAACGTAGTTTAGTCCTAAGACCGAAAGTCATGGCGATTCGCTCCTTTCAATTTAAAAACTACACACAGTTAGAGTTGAGAAAACACCATGTCGGCCAAATCGGACAAAGTCTTTGTACTTTAGGATAGTGTGAAGGTACTGCTACACGGTCATTATTTAATATTAGACCGAGTTGAATGTATAGAGTACAGAAAACAAATCGGTCTAGAAAAATTAACTTAAATTCATTTAAAAAAAAGTACAAAATGGGCGGGAGGTTTTTTTTTTTGGGTAATGGGTGTTTTTAAATTCTTTTTTTTTCTATATCACAAACAATTTTCAATTTGTGTGCAAGGTAGAGCAATTTCCATTATTTAATGCCCCCCTCCGGCCCGGCCCGCCGCAGCGGGCCCCGCTTTCCGGCCTGCGGTGCTTCCCGCGTCGTTTCCCGGACCTTCGCAGCGGGCCCCCGCGGTTCTTTTCGGGGGGGCCCCCGGGCCCCCGGGGGGTGCCCCATTTAAAATGCTGTAAATAAAAGTGATAATATTATTTTAAGTACATTATTCATTAAATGTTGTATTTCTTATAAATAAAAAAAGTGTATTTATTAAAGTTTTTTTTTCTAGTGCTTATGTAAATGTTGTATTTTTTATTATAAATAAATTTAAAAAAGTGTTTTTTTTCGTTTTTTAATGTGGTTTTTTCAATGTAGTATTTTTTAATTTTTGTTACTTTTATGCGTATAATAAAAGAAAATATGATTCTTTATTCGTCTTCTTCTCATTATTCTTGAACGGAGTAGTAATAGGGAAATTATTTAGTCATTAGACAGCTATAGTCTAAAGTTAGATGTCTAGGTGAACTGTTGAAGGGAACATGTATCAATTTAAAACACCATTCAGATCGTTTCTGTGTGGACCGTCAATGTCAGCCAATACAACACTCTTAACTAAAATAATTAAAAAATTGCGATAAAATGTTTGTGGAAAAGCCGAAAAAAATCTACTATTGTTACAGTATTTGGCAGGAGTCATACGATAAAATAAAAGCAATTGGCACGACGGGGTTGGTGCAGATACAATTCATACAGGGACTTGATGTATTCAGCATTATTGAACCAAACTCTTGGCTGATTTTGACGATCTGGCTGAATCTATTGAACAATGGTCCCAGGAAATGCTACAACTGTTCACTGCTCGTTCTCATCATGAACAGATTTCCGTTACTCTGGTTCTACAAAATCGCTTTCATCAGAGCAAATGTATGCGAACACTTGCATTGAACTGCACCTACTATATCATCTACAGAGTTGTTCGTGATTCTAGCTCGCTAATAACTCTCAATAAACAAATATACCCCGGCGCCCCTAAATTTCTGCTCTCAGCACACAATCATGCAACTAATAAACCCTACGACTATATCCTATTGGATCTTAATCAAAATACACCCGAGGATCTGCGTGTAGTCACAGATATTTTTGACAATGAAATTACAGTATATCTCCCCGTGAACACTAAAAAAGGCTATTAGTTGCTATCATGACACTGAAGAAACTACATGAAAATAGACATTTATTTTCAGTTCTAAGCACTTCAAAACCCCCGCTTAGGAAAGCCATACTCAAACATGATATTGACTATGATTTCATTAATCTAATATCTGAACTTTGTTTAAATTTGCCCGATGGTAATGTTCAACTGCTAGAAGTAGTAGGTAAGCAACAGGCAATGCAACATCGTTTCCATTGTACGTACATTGGCCTCTAAAAAGAAAGGAAAGAATTTTAAAAAGAAATGACTTCTTCAGGCGGGCGGTAGCTTTTTTACACTTTTACTGCAGATAATTGCAGGACTTGTAAACAGTTTTCTCTAGAGAGTGGCAAAACCCTATAAATTGACTCCAATAGAACGCGCTCTCTCACCCGTGGAACACTTTGAGAACAATCTGAGTAAATTCATTGACAACGAGAATATTGAGGATGAAAAAAAACTGTTTTTCATTCAAGATGCACTTCGCCGAGTGGGTGGACAAACATAAGCCCTATCGTGCGAAGGCCAGTGGTGTTGATCACAAAAAAGAATCATCTCCACAGGATTCTGCTGCTGCTGGAACACAATTAAAGAAGGAGGAATTGGATTCGATTGTATTGAAAAAGGATATCTAATACCCCACTCATATCGTGGACAAAGTAAAAGACTCCTCACTTATCTCATTGAAAGTGGTCAAGATCATATTCAATTTGATAGCAATGGGAAATTAATCTATGATATGGTTACAAATCGTAAAGGACTATTATCATTTGACACTCATCTATACAACTTTCTAAATACATTAAACTTCCCCAAAAGCCTTATTAGCAATAGACAAATTCTAAAAAAATTAAATGAACATGCACCATCATCATCATCATCATCAACAACACCATTAAAATATGAAGAAGAAGAAGAAGAAGAAGATTTTAAATCAATCTTGGAAAATACTAGCACACCTAGTGGGAACTTGACAATGATGGAGAGGAAGAGGAGCACACCATTTATAGCTAGACAAAAGCGAAAACGTATCATGTCACCATCACCCCCATCACCAACCACAACTAGTATACAAAAGGGTAGCGGACGTTACACTACGTGTTTACGTTCAAAATGGCTGAAGTTCTGAAAGGTGCTTATGAAAATATTGGTGAAGCGGGGAGTTTAAGTTCCCCCACCACTCTTTCCAAAGTTACTGGTGTTCACACTAAAAGTGTACAAGACTATCTACAAAATGAATCAAGTTACACTCTACATAGAAAACATAGACTTTGTGCTAATCATTATCGAAAAACTAAAGCCTTTTTTCCCATTGCATATAATGCAAGCAGATCTCCTGACTCTTGATGAGATTCAATGACGTCACAATACACCGTACAAGTACATTCTACTTGCAATCAGTGTTTATAGTCCGTTATGCATATGCAATTACATTGCGATCAAAGAGAGGCGTTGAAGTTGCTCAGGCTATAGAAAGTATTCTCGAACAGGATTCGTATAAAAAAATTCAAACGGATCGCGGTAGTGAATTTGTTAATCCCCATGTTGCAAAAGTACTAGTGAAATATAGTACACTGCTCTATCATACTCATAGTCCTATAAAGGCTGCTTTGGCCAAATGATTGATAAGAACTATTTGACTTTTAATTTAAAGATATTGTACATTGAAAAATACACGGGCTTTCATTCAGGATTTAGATAAAATCATGATGATTTATAATCAACGACCTCATCGATCATTGTCAAACTCAACCCCAACGGAATTTCATCATTCTGATCATGATACAAATTGACACCTTTCTTAAACAATATTCCAATGAACCGATTGTCAAGAAGAAAAAATAAATTCAATGTTGGTGATACTTTTCGAATTAATAGAACAACTAATGTTTTTGAAAAGGGGAATTACTTGTGGTCCACAGAACTTTTTAAAGTGACAAAAATCCTAGACACTAAACCCATAACTTATCGTTTGCGCGACACCAAAGATGAAGAGATTCTCGGCAGCTTTTATGATATGAACTACAAAAAGTTAAAAGTAATAGTGAAATCTATCAAATTGAAAAGATATTAAAGACTCGTACTCGCAGGGGTAAGAAACAGTTACTTGTTCGTTGGCCAGGATACAACTCTGATTTTGATTCTTGGATCGGTGTTGAAGATATTGACAATGCCCAATGATTTCTATGTAACATTTATGTCCAACGTTTCCGATCCTCTCTACAATGACTTGAATAAGACAAGTGGTTTTTGGACGAAACTCTCCCCCGCCATCAAATTTGAAGGTGCATATGAAGTGGCTCTTGTCGACTGTATTCTCAAAAATACCTATGACATCCTGAGACAGGATCGTGTGCATGATATAAAAGTTAAACCATTCGATTGGTCACTCTTTGTCGACTACGAATGGGTTGAAGCACTTAATCTAGCGAATATCCACATGTCAAATTGAAATATATTGAATACGACAATATGACAGATTTGTGTCGTACAATCAATAGAAAAATATCATATCGTAGGAATACTTACTTACTTACTTACTTAGGTCCCGGCCATCCTCGTGGGACGTTTTGGGGCCACTCCTCTTGCTAGCTCATGCGTAAGGGCTCGGTACATTGTTCTATCTGGTGCGATACGTGATAACTGGGCTATCTTGACGTTGTCGAAGTGGGAGTTCTCCATCCATCGTTTTCGTGGTCTGCCTCGTGGGCGAAGGCCATGGAGGGATCCTTCAGGGCGATTTTCGGAAGGCGGCTCGGCTCATTCGCTTGACGTGGCCGAACCAGCGCAGTTGTTGCTTCTTAATTTTATTGAGTATGGTTTCAGTGGACTGGAGCCTTTGACGTACTTCCACATTTGTGATTCGGTCAGTGTATTTGATTCTAGAAATGCGACGGAGGCATCTCACCTCAAAAGCTAGAAGTTTTATTTCGTCTTCGGTTTTCAGAGTCCATGTTTCACATCCATAAATAACTATGGGGATTACTAAACTGTTGAATAGGCGCATTTTGAGTTTGTTGGATAGGTGGTTACTTTTCCAGAGGTTGGCTAGTCTTCAGAAGCTAGAGCTAGCAAGTGCAAGTCGACGTTTCACGTCAGAGCTATGGCAATTATCTGAGGAGAGTAGGCTACCAAGGTACAGGAAGTGATCAACCGTTTCAACCTGTCTCCCGCCTATGGTGATAATGGCGGGTTGTCTAGTTCACGTCTCGTAGTTACCATGACTTTGGTCTTGCTGGCATTGATCTTCATTCCGAACGGCTTTGTGGTATCGTAGAGTTTTTATCAGCTTGTGCCTGCAATTTTTGTGTAGAGTTGGCTAGCTCATCAATATCATCAGCGTAGGCAAGATTCTCTATTAACACCCCTCCTATTGTTGCGCCATATTCCGACTGCATCATCGACAGAACGGCATTTAGAAAGAGGTTGAAGAGATATGGTGATAAGATGCAACCCTGGAGTACTCCTGACGAAGTTGTAAACTCTTCTGACAACCCATCACGGTTATTACTTGGCCTCGGAACTGGTTGTACAGACTCTTGATTATTTGGACTATCTCATAAGGGATACCGTAGTGAAGGAGGATATGCCATAGTCCTTCGCGCCATATCAGGTCAAATGCCTGACGGAAATCAACGAATAGTTGGTAGAGTTCTTGGTTGAATTCGATGTGTCGTTCCATGAGTTGCCGAACGACAAATATCTGATCGATTGTTGATCTTCCAGGGCGGAAGCCGGCCTGATATTCTCCAATGGCAAAGGCAGTTGTTGCTTGAATGCGTCGGAGTAGGATTTTTGTCAGGACACGTGACTGATGGCTCGTGAGGCTGATCGGACGGTAGTTTTCCGCACTCTTTCTTTGGCCCCTTTTTGAGAATGGGTACAATGGCAGCCTTGCACCACTGACGGGGTACGTGGCCGGTTTCCCACACCGCAGACACAATGGCATGGTACAGATCAGTTACATCATCCGATCCGACGTTAATGAGTTCAGTGGTGACTCCGTCTTGGCCAGGGGTTTTTCCTTGTTTGAGAGTCTTGATTGCTGACTCTCGGTTTCTGACTTGAGTGGGGGTGGTGGTCTGAGTTCTTGGTCGGGTATGGGGAAGCGGGTTAGTATTTTTAGGATCCGCAGCTACTGGGGGATTCAGTTTATCGTTAAAGTATTCTTTCCATCTTTCAAGTTTCATCTTTGAATCGTAGATCTCATTTCCGTCTTTGTCCAGGATCACTGATGTTTGCGGCTCTTTTTTCCGGCTTAACTCGCGTACATTCTGAAAACTGCTCCACTATTCCCCTTCTTGGACAGTACTTCGCAGTCTTCGCATTTCTTTCGAAGGTGGTTACGTAGTGCCTTTCTGATCTCTCGCTCTACTCTTCTCTTGAGGAGCTTGTAAGTATCCCAACTGTGACGGTCGGATTTATTGCAAAAAAGTCGCTTATCCTCGCATAGCGCAATGATCTCATCTGTGATCCATGGTTTTTCATTTGGAGTTTTTCTTCCAAGGACGTCATTCGCTGTCTCTATGATAGCTGATGTAGCCTGCTCGGTCAGGGAGTCTATCTCATTAGCAGTGGTCAAGGAAGAATGATTTTTCAGGATCTCTCGGAATTTTCAGATAGAGTGGAAGTGTAGGTCAGCCTTTTTGCGGGATCCCGCAGCAGATCCAGCCAGAATCTTGGGATTTTTGTTGCTTTTTGCAATTTTCTCATTCTTAGCTTGAACCTTGACATCAGGAGAGTGTGGTCAGAGTCGAAGTCTGCTCCAGGTAATGCTACTGTGTCTAGTACAGAAGACTTCCAGCACTTCGATATCATGATATAATCAATCATGTTCTCGGTTTTACCGTCTGGGGATCTCCAGGTCACTTTACGTCGATGGCGGTGTTTGAAAATTGTGTTCGTTAAGAATAACTCGTTTTCTCGGCAGAAGTCGAGCAATCGTTCCCCTCTCGCATTGAGTTTTTCCGTGACCAAAAGTCCCCATTATATCGGCTCGACCGGTATTATCCATACCTACTATAGCGTTTAAAGTCCCCCATGACAATCAGTACGTCTTTCTTATGGATTTGGTCAATGACGCTTTGTAGTGTGAAATAGAATTCATCGCATTCTTCCTCACTTCTGGCGGAGTCTGGGGCATAGACTTGGACGACAGAGATATTTTTGGCAGCTCCCTTTAGTCGTAAGACGACTATTCTTTCTGAGACTGGGTGAAGGAGATTAGAGATTTTTTGGCAGTTGATGATACGAAGAATCCTACACCTTGTCGATGAACTCCGTCCTTGCGGCCGGACAACAAGAGGGAGGCTCTAGAGAGGCTTTCCTTACTCGTTCGGGGGAGGTGAGTCTCAGAGAGCCCAATAACATCCCAATTGTACCTCTGTAGTTCTCTAAGGGCAAGATCTAGTTTTCCCGGTTTGGCAAGTGTTCGGATGTTTAGCGTGCCAAAGTGTAGGGAGGTTTTTGTCGGAACGGAACAACCGTGTGGTTTTTCACCCCGGGTGGGGGTCGTCCTAGGCCTAGGATCGTCGGCTGCCCCGGACGCGGTAGCATGTAAAATCGCATTATTATCATTCAAGATTGGTTGTTCGTCGGTTACCCCGGACGCGGTAGCATGTAAATCGCATTTTCATCCATGAAAATTGGTTGTTCGTCGGTTACCCCGGACGCGGTAGCAGATTTTCGTATAATACTGGACCCTTTTTTCATGATTTCAAGAGAGGTGGTTTCTTGGCTAAATGGGTGGTGGCGGCAAGCCACTCCTCTCCACCACATTGCAGAGGCCGTTGTCCGTAAATCTGGATGCTCCGCCCTTCGCAGTTGTCCTCCTATAGGGGATCCTCCCACGATGGTGTTCTGCTTCACCATGCAATTTAACCCATTGCTGGGAGAAGGTTTGTAACTGACGGGACGTGTCCACACGCCGGTGGGCCCTGCTGAGTGTACATTCGAGGGGCCTTCTTCCTCCTCCGCCTGTATTTACGGCCCCCGGGCGAGGGTGCCCCAGTTTCAATTAAGGTACCCCCAGGGACTGGGTCCCCCTTGGTCCGCGCCTCCTACTCAATGGAGGTACCCTACATATCTGTAAGGCGTTCCCCTATCCGCCACCTGGGGACGCGCTGAGTGGCCTGGGGGAGGCCCCTACTGAGAAATCTACTGAGAATACTAGAAATCTACCCTACTGAGAATACTAGGAATCGTACATTCCATTTTAATTATTCATTGGAACACGATAGGATTTACATCACCTTACCTGTTGACACTGAAATAATTATTCTCAATGATAATCTGAGAGACGTTCTTGGCTTTAAACAGAATCTGATCAATGGAAAAATGCTGGCACTGTTTACGGGATGGATCAAGTTATTTTTGCTGATTATCCACCAGGTTTCACCTCGGACTCTTGAATATTTCTCTATGCTTCCTTTTTGGAAACATCGAGATTTGAAATTCAAATGTCCCCCTCCTACGTGTTCTTGAAAGAAAAACAACTCATGAACTTGTTCATCACTATGATATAAAGCATCTTCAGTATGTTCCTGTAAACCCTTCGTATTTGGAACTCTGTCAGTTAACACTAAGAAGTGAATTGGGTGATCCTCTAGCAATAACAAAAGGCTTAGCAGTGATTACATGTCATTTTTGACCCATTGTCGCCGACACCAGCACCTAAAATGAACAATAGAAAAATTCCATTTGTCTGCCCCGGTATTGATTGCTATGTTGGTGCTCTGAGTCCACGTCAAATAGGCAATGGATTGGACTACTACAAGCGGCGTACTACAATTTCTGGCTATGGTCTTGGTAGCTGGTTTGCTAGGCTATTTCGTTCTGCACTACCCCTTGCCAGAAAATATCTTGTACCTGCTGTATCAAATTTTGCTGCCTCAACACTACAGGACTGGGAGTCGTTATTTCAAGGAGAGTGTTAAGGAAAATATTAGATCTTCATCAAGAGCCGTTGATGAGCAATTATAATCTCAGCAAAATGGAAAGGGATTGAAAAGGATGCGTGCGCGTCATTCACTCATCAGTCTCCACCCAGGTGGAAAGCGAAGGACATCAACAAGGACTTTGAGGAATAAAACAAGAAAGACCAATAAGCAGAAGAAGAAAAAGAAAAAGACTTTTAGATCAAAGAAGGATTTCTTCTCTTAAGATGACTTATCTCCCCAACAAGGAATCATATCCATCAATCAGTTCCTCATTGAATCTATTCAATGCTAAAAATGTTGATGTCAGTGTCAAGTATGGCTACTATGAACAATTTCACCCTCAACAACCCCTCTCGGAAAATATACACTTTCAAATATTTTCCAATGAAGACTATTTCATTGATTTGTCATCAACATTTATTGGTTTAAATGTTGCGCTGAAGAAAAAGTAAGATAATACAATTCCAACTGTTGCCGATAGTCTCTCCTATGAAAACTGTATTCTACAGAACCTGTTCAAACAAATTAATATATTTATTAATGGAACATTGGTGAGCACTAGCAATGATTTATCCAACTATGCAAGCTACATACAATTTATGATGATGACACCAAAGGCACACAAGGAGTTGAGAGGACAATCATTGGGCTATGAATATCGATCAGTTGTTGATACTGACGGCGAGTTGACTACTGCAGTGAGCCAGGAGTATCATCGGGTTGGAAAATTAAATCATGAGATATTCAATATATTCCAATGGTTACCCCCCAATGTCAAGATTGACATAAAGTTGCAACTGGCCCCATCAAATTTCATTTGATAAAAAACACTTCCTGCAGAACCCGATGCAAATGTCATTATCACATCGGCAATTCTCCACGTTCGAAAACAACAGGTTATGAGCTCTGTTGCATTGGCAGTGGAAAAGCTAAGAGCCAATGGCAACAACATTAAACTTCTTGTCCCCCATACGATCACCAATCAACGTCACATTGCCACCGGCTCTCGTAGCTATAGCGATTCATCATTTATCAATGGAGAAATCCTATCAAAATTGGCTTTGGCCTTTGTGAAGAGTGGCAGTGCCGTTGGATCCTGGACTGAATCCCCCCATGATTTTAATTTTTTTGGGTCTATCTAGCCTTGTGTGCAAAGTGAATGGTATTCCACTGCACACTCTATCATTTGACAAAAAATCCTATAGAACTCTGTACGAGTTGACCATGCAATCCCTAGATCATGACTCTCAACTATTTGAAAATGGAATAACCGATTCAATGCTTTCAAAAAATCATGGGGTAATTGTTTTGGGCTTGTCAGGGACCCAGGATATGAGCATAGTACGACCAGGGAATGTACGTTTAGATTGTACATTTGCCGATGCTTTGACTGAGAGTATCAAGCTAATATCATTGAGTCAATTTGAAACGTATTGGAAAATCACACCCAACGGCAGTTTTCTACTAGATCTAGCACCATGAACACAAATCAAATAATCAACGCATTTAGTATGGATCCATACATGTCTCAGTACAAGTCCTTTGCATACCATTGGACTTCATTAAAAAAATTCCAAGTGTTAACAATACCCTAATCATTGTTAATAGCAGTCCATCGACTTTGAAGACAGGCCATTGGCTATGCATCTTTCAAACATCGAAGAATATTGAATTTTTTTATCCTCTTGCCTATAATATAAATTCTACACTTCATACATCAGCAACTTTATTGAAAGCAGTGGGAAAACTATTTTTTTCAAAATCAACGAAGAGCAGAGGATTTAGCGACTAAGACATGTGGCTTTCATGCACTACTCTTTTTCATGTTCAGATGTCGTGGCTATACCTAAAAGCAGTTTCTCGACATCTACGTTGACTTACCTCGATTGAACGACTTTCTAGTGGAAAATAAACTTACAAACGTATTTAATATTGATTTTAGTGCCCTACGAATAAAATGTTCTAAAAATGTATGTGAATTGTTTATTAATAAATGAAAAAAAATGTACATGATAAAAACGACTTTTCTATTCTTTAGATTTCATCTTCTACTAGGTATAGGTATTTGTCGACAACAAAATAATGCAGGTAGATTATCCGAATTCACAGTATACTGATCCTGATGTGCTGCAATGTCAGGGTCACATTTCTACAGTAGAGTGTAACTTCACTCTTGTCATATCTCTTTGTATAGTCAATGTTACTATTCTCATTCATTCTATAGAATTCACATGTTTCAATTTGTTTATTTGAAGCAATGTCACAAACAGTGTCCTCAATTGGCGAGTCACATTCCGTCACAGCCAAATAAAAATCAGTGGGCTTATAATCATAACACCCGTTGTCTTCACAACGATGACGTAGAAACCATATCCTTTTGTTGTTCCAACAGTTGAATCGCTGACCTGGCTCCTCCTCCCAGAACAATCTGAAACCACGACGATATCAATCTCGTAGCAATAAAACTAAAATCACGCTTAGGATTCTTTCCAATCAAACCGGGATATGTATTCTCCCATTGATTACATTTATCATAGTGTTAATTGGAGCATAGGTACCCTCTAGGATGAGAGTCACACACCTCTTCAAGACAGGAATTACAACCTTTAATTTGTACCGCATATCCTCTATGCAATTTACACGGGTTGCATAATCTACACTTTTCATCATAATCATCAATCATTGTGCAATTCTCAGATGATGACCAGCTGCCCAGTGTGTACATACATAGTGGACATGTATGGAACATTTTTTCATGTGTTGACACTCTCACAGTCACAATGAAACTGAGCTACCAACAACAACAAATTGAGTGCGATAGAGAGAGAGGAGTAAATCATCCTTGAACACCATCTTTCTCATGAGAAAAAAAGTCCTAAATTTCTAAACTAGTGTTTAAAAACATATCCACAATATCATTTTGCCGTGTCGTGATTAATATATCAAAAAATTCTGTAAATGCATTTGGACCACGACGTAGAAGCTTCATACAATAGTCTAATGATGGAGAATCAGTTTTCATTATATCGACAAGCATTTCCTGAGAAAATATCTTCCTTTGAATAGACAGCTCTAGAAAATCATCATCTAGAATCAAACGTTTTTTCCATAAGCACTACATTCCCCATGTTTGGCTCTTTCTAAAATCTATCCATTTTTTAGAGTCCTAACACTCTCACAACCAACTTCAGACTAACCAGAATTTTTTTTCTACTCTAAAAAATATGCGCTAGTCTACTATAGAAAGAAAAATACCTTTGATTTAGAAACAATTTTATTGAGCATAATTACAACAATAATTTAACTGATGTATTTTGTTCTCATCAATATATTTCACTAGCACATCTAATGCTGCCTGAAGTCTATTTATATGCACAATATTCAGTTTTGCAGCAAAACATAGTTGCTCCTCCATTTTAAAATTTGCTTAATGATATCACGTATCTAGCAAACATATCGTCCCATTCATGGCATAGTCTACACCCTCCGGTTATTTCCACTGCCACATTTGGTACTCGTATATCTTTGCTGCTGCTACCGGCTCCACCATCAATCTCCAATAATGTAAATGCACCACTCATTTTCTCTACTAATATCCTCTCAAATAAACTATTCTCTCTGAATTCAATTCTCTTACTAATATGAAATGCAATGAAAATCACTCCTTTTATTTGAATCCAATCACCAATTAAGTTATCGTATATGGAGTAACCACCGCTGTCTCTGATTGGCCCTAAAAAATGGGTGTTGCCTCAAAACCAGTCTAGTTGTCTTATACAATCACAACCATACTCTCAAAACGTGTTTGACCACTTTATAGGTAAAGGATTGGTCGCTTTTTGCAATGTCCATGTGAAACTGTAGTGCATATTCTTGATATGCTAGAGATAAGACAAATTACGCAAGCACTGCTCAAATCTTATACAAGCTTACTACTGTAATAGTCCTTTGGGTAGTTTTTATAAATTCTGGGAAGGATCTATCTTCACTGGAGCAACAAAATGGGGCTTATCAGATCCCATGTACTTGCGGAAGCTCATATGTGATACGTACTAACCAGAGTTTCGAAATGAGATTATTATAGCATAAAGATTCTAGTTTTTTTCGGCTTGAAAGCAAGATTTTAAGTCTGAAAATTTTACTTCAGCCCTTTCAGAACATATTTTCAATTTTTCAGACCTTTTTATTTTTGTTAGAGAATGTCTCTTTGATTTCTAAGGATCGGGGTTTAAAGCAAAATTTTCGTGAAACTCTTGAAATAGAGAAAATCTTATTCAAGAATATTGCTTTGAATTGGGATACAGGTGAATTTGGGCTGAACTCTATCAATGATAATTTATTGAAATCTTTGCCTTTGCTCTAAAAACAATTAAAGAATTAAACAAAATATAATTTATTTTGTTTTCGTATATAAACTTGTGTTTTAAATTGTTTTAGTTTATTTTTACTACTGATGACAGTCACTGTATATTTGACCGAAATATATGGTATTTTTTGTGAATTTCTGTACACTGTCTATTAAAAAGAATCTTATTACTATTTTGAACTATTATTTTATCGTCATTGAAAGGCAGTGTGGTCTCCAAAATTATCTACGTCATATTTATGGGGATGATTTGACCAAAAATGTGTATAAATATATAAAACCCTCACAAAAAACACATGCAAATTTTATCAACCAGCAGGATTTTCTTCTACGATTTAAGAAGATGAGAATTATGTAACACTCCTACCCAGTACTTCTTTATTCCTTTGTTTTTGTTGTAGTTCTTTGTTTAAAAAATTAATTCACGCTATTGTTGTTATGACGAGGTTTATTTTTTTCATACGTCCTACTTTATACGAGCTCTGTTCTCCGTTGGGGCTTGATGTTTTTTGTAATTTTAACAGTAAAACAGTTAACCTGCAATTTAAACTGGAATCTTTCTAATCTTGTAGAAAAAAAGCTGTTAAAAACACACAATCATACAGTTTGACAGCTTTAAAGAGACATGAACACTGGCTTATGCGAATTAATATATTGTAATTTGGCTCTCTCTCTCTTTATATACACAAATCTGCCATCACATCAGCTCTCACTTTATTAATTGATTTTCTCTCCCTTTTTAGATATAAGGGCGATCAAATTTAGAAAGTAGGTCTAATCTAGTTTTTTGCAGAAACTGCTTGGCAAGAGTGACATCTAGGATATATTAGGGGTAAATATCTAATAGCTATATATAATATATATATATATATATATTATATTATATAATATATATATATATATATATATATATATATATATATATATATATATATATATATTACATACATAGCTATATATATATCTATCGATATATTATATATTATATATATATATATATATATATATATATATATATATATATATATATATATATATATATATATATATATATATATATATATATATATATATATATCTATATATATATATATATATATATATATATATATATATATATATATATATATATATATATATATATATATATATATATATATATATATATATATTATATATATATATATATATATATATATATATACATATTTGCTATAATATGTGCCTCACTAACATGTGCCTCACTATATATATGCCTCACTAACATTCAATTTACATTTTGACATTTCAAGGAAGAAAACGTTTGAACGAAGCTTACATTTCAAGACTTTAAATCTCATTATTAAGGATAAAAGTCGAAAAAAGAGCTTTAATACTGAGAGATAAACTTTCCCTGAAAAATCTTATATAAAAAAGTTAGTTTTTAAGTTACTTTTGTGTTATTCAACAAACAGGAAAAAATCACTTTCAATCATGACTTTCGCCTTTCCAGAGAAAGATTGCTAAAAAACTTTCCGAAATTATAAACAAATAATACGGTAATACCTTCGTCAATTCTTGGACCAGGTGTGGTTAATTTTTCATCAAGAACTTTAACGATACAAGAACAATCAGTGCTTGAAAAGGGTCCGAAATTTTGTTTTTAAACCGGATAAAGTCACCTTGGAAGACACAATCTCTTCAATAGAAACATCTTTGCATAAAAACGCAAATCTAATAAAAGATGTTAGCTTAGTAAGAGCTTTTACCGTAAAAGCCCTGTCTAATTTTTGTATTGGAACCGGAATTTCCTTTTACGACCATCAAAGACATAACAAATTCTTAAAAAATTAAAAAGGATGGCTCAATTACCATTAAAAAAGCAGATAAGAGTAACACTTTAGTTGTCATAAATACTGAGGACTACGAATCAAAATTAAGAAGTTAACTAAATGATGAAGA
The DNA here is from genome assembly GCA_027921565.1 of Artemia sinica. Taxonomy (NCBI): domain Eukaryota; kingdom Metazoa; phylum Arthropoda; class Branchiopoda; order Anostraca; family Artemiidae; genus Artemia; species Artemia sinica. The sequence continues at coordinate 74,744,947 of CM051260.1, read as the reverse complement.
AACATACAAGAAGCAATCGTATAATCCAACAGACTCTCTGACAAATATGTTAAGAACGAATTAAAGTGTTTAAAGGATGATGGAAAAATAGCACCTCAACTTTATTACAAATGCCTGCCACGCAGTTCCTTGTGCCCTAAATTATATGGATTTCTCAAAATTCAAAAGCCTAACCTACCATTACGACCAATTGTGTCAAGTACAAGGTCACCAACAAGTGTTTTTGAGCAAGTGTTAGTGTAAATCTGTAAATAACTTTTGTCTACACAAATTTCGTACATTAAGAATTCTTCGAATTTGGTTGAAAAAAACTGAAAAAGTATAAAATTTCTTCAAGTTCTTTGCTTTCAAGCTTCGACATTGTATTAATGTACACAAAATATTGATGTAGAAGCAGCCGAAACTCTTATAGAAAGAAAGCTGTTAGAAATTTGGATTTGATTAGTGGCAAAAAAGATTTCGAACATTCTGTAATTATGTATTTAGCAAGGTTGTGCAATAAGTGCTCTTATTTTTTTTTCAGTTCAGAGGGAAGTATTTCGAAAAAATAAATGGTTTGCCTATGGGGGCCCCTTTATCCCCTTTATTATCTAATATTTTTATGCAGAATATTGAAAAAATTGAGTTAGATTCATATTTTTTAAAACATATTTTTTGGGGCCGGTATGTGGCTGACATAATGTCAGTATTTGATTATGGGGAGGAGGAATTTAAAGGATTTTTGGAACATCTTAATTGTTTGGGAGGGATTTAAAGTTTACTGTTCAATTAGAGGAGAGTGGGAAACTTCCTTTTCTTGATGTTCTTCTTTTGAAAAAGAAAACAGTCTGGATTTTAAAATTACAGAAAACCGGCAAATAACAATAGATTTTTGTCCTATAGTTCCGGTCAAGCTCGCCAAGTAAAAAATTGGCTTTGATCATTTCTTTAACTGACGCGGATTATTAGCATTTGCTCTCCAAAATTTTTTGAGGAGGAGTTGTTTTTTCTAAGGAAAAATACTAATAAACAACATGGATCCAGAGTGGTTAATTAACGAGACCTCCTTTTTCAAAAAGAAGAAGAAGGTTTCTAGAGATTTATAAGGAAGTCTTGGAGATGACAAATATGTTTAAGAAAAACGAATTAAAGTGTTTAAAGAATGATGGAAAAATAGCACCTCAACTTTATTACAATGCCTAAGTTTCCCACGCAGTTCCTTGTGCCCTAAATTATATGGATTTTTCAAAAAATTCAAAAGCCTAACCTACGCATTACGATTAAAATTGTGTCAATGTAGAAGGTCACCAACAAGTGTTTTGAGCAAGTGGTTAGTGTAAAATCTGTAAATAACTTCTGTCTACACAAATTTCGTACATTAAGAATTCTTCGAATTTGAGTTTTGGAAAAACTGAAAAAAGTATAAATTTCTTCAAGTTCTTTGCTTTCAAGCTTCGACATTGGTTATTAATGTACACAAATATTGATGTAACTAGAAGCAGCCGAAACTCTTCTAGAAAGAAAGCTGTTAGAAATTTGGATTTGATTAGTCATGCAAAAAAGATTTCGCTAACATTCTGTCAAATTATGTTTTAGCAAGGTTGTTCAATAAGTTCTCTTATTTTTTTTTTCAATTCAGAGGGAAGTATTTTTCGAAAAAAAATAAATGGTTTGCCTATGGGGGCCCCTTTATCCCCTTTATTAGCTCGACTTGTTATAAATCCCAGATTAAATCTTTTTTTTATGCCAGAATATTGAAAAACGTGCCGTACTCTTTGAGGTTAGACCGGTTTTCATAATGGATTTTTAAAACATGGGACATTTTTTGGGGGCCGGTAATAAAAATTTCTGACGTAATGTCAGTACCAAAATTTGATTACTGGGGGAGGAGGAATTTAAAAGGATTTTTGGAACATCATTCCTTTAATTGTATTTGGGAGGGATTTAAAAGTTTACTAGCGAATAGTAATGGTTCAATTAGAGGAGAATGGGAAACTTCCTTTTCTTGATGTTCTTCTTTTGATTCTTGTATGAAAAAAGGAAACAGTCTGGATTTTAATGAAAAAAAAATTTACAGAAAACCGTTGCAAATATCGCAAACAATAAGATTTTTGTCTTATAGTTCCGTCAAGCTCGCCAAGTAAAATTGGCTTGATCATTTCTTAACTGACCGGATTATTACTCATTTGCTCTCCACAAATTTTTTTGAGGAGGAGTTGTTTTTTCTAAGGAAAATACTATAAACTACGACAAAACATAGAAGGGATCCAGAGTGGTTAATTAACGGAGACTTCACAGTATTTTTCAAAAACCAAGAAGAAGGTTTCTAGAGATTTATAAGGAAGTCCTGGAGACAACTCTGGAGAAGGATATTTTTGTTCCTTACCATATGTACCCGGGCTAAATGAAAAACTTAAAAGAATTTTAAAGAGTAATGGTCTAAGGGCATAGCTTTAAAGAGTAATAATACTTTGGGTAGTTTTCTAAATTCTGGGAAGGATCTAGATTCATTGCCTAAAATAGTGAAAAGAACGGCAGAGGCCATCCCAAAAATCAACGCCCAAAGTGTGGTTTATCAGATGCCTTTCCCATGTAAATTTCTTGACCGAATAGTTTTTCAGTAATTCCCAATTCGGTTTCGAAAAGGCCAGTACTTGCGATATACGGGAAAGCTCATATTTGGGACTACTAACCAGAGTTTGGAAATGAGATTATTACAGCATAAAGTTTCTATTTCTTTCGGCTTTAAAGTAAGATTTTCTAAGTCTGAAGATTTTACTTCTGCCCTTTCAGAAAAACAATATTTTCAATTTTCCAGACCAGTTTTGTTCGAAATGTCTCTTTCATTTCTAGGGATCGCCGCTTAAAGCAAAAGGGCTGACCGTTTTTCGTGATACTCTTGAAATAAAGAAAATCTTATCCAAGAATAAGGCTTTGAATTGGGATACAGGTGAATTTGGGCTGAACTCTATGATAATTTATTAAAATCTACCACCTTTGAGTTGCTTTGAAAACAATTAGAGAATTAAACAATATGTAGTTTAATTTTTTAAATTGTTTTGAAATTCAGTTTTGAAAATGTTTTTGAAATTATGTTACTTCAGTTTTATTGAAATTGTTTTAACTTTTAGTTAATTTTCCCACTGATGACGGTCACTGTATATTTGACCGAAATATCTGGTATCCTGTATATATTTAATGTCATTATGTAATGTTTGTGAATTTCTACACACTGTCTATTAAAAAGGATCGTATCGCTATTTTTGAACTTTCATTTCATCGTCATGGAAATGTAGTGTGGTCTCCGGAATTATCTACGTCCATATTTATGGGGATGATTTGACCAAAAAATGTATAAACAAATATATAAACACTCACAAAAAAACATCAAATGTTATCAACCAGCAGGATTTTCCTCATACGATGTAAGAAGATTAGAATTGTGCCACCTTCACTAACATTCAATTTACATTTTGGCACTTTCAAGAAAGAAACGTTTGAACGAGTAAAGTTTTCTATTTTTACATTTCAAGACTTTAAATTACATTATTAAGGATAAAAGTCGAAAAGAGCTTTAATAGGGAGAGATAAGCTTTCCTGGAAATATTGTATCAATTAGAAAAAGGTTAGTGTAAGTTACTTTTGTTTTATTCAACAAACAGGAAAAAATCACTTTCAATCATGATCGTATCCTCATTTTCGCCTTTTCCAGAGAAAGATTGCTAAAATTTTTTTCAGGAAAAATTTTCAACAAATATGCGATAATACCTTCTTCAATTCTTGGAACAGGTGTGTTAATTTTTCATCAAGAACTTTAACAATACAAGAACAATCAGTGCTTAAAAGGGTCCGACATTTTGTTTTTTAAACCGGATAAAGTCTCCGTGGAAGACATTATCTCTTCAATTAGAAACATCTTTGCATAAATATGCAAATATAATAAAAGATGTTAGCTTAGTAAGAGCTTCTACCGTAAAAACCCTGTCTAATTTTGTATTGAAACCGGAATTTCCTAGTACGACATTTTGGTTTAAACCATCAAAGACATAAGAATTCTTTAAAAATTGAAAAGGATGGTTCAATTACCATTACAAAAGCAGATAAGAGTAACACTTTAGTTGTCATGAATACTGAGGACTACGAATCAAAATTAAGAAGTTAACTTTTCTTTTTTTTCTCTTTCGTTCATTTCAATTTTTTGTTGTTATTGTCCTCAACAAGTTTCGCTTCCAGGATCCTTATTATTATTGGTGTTATGTTTCATTTTTTTATTTCAATGAATTGATTAAATTGAACTAAATGATGAATAAACATACAAGAAGCTGTCGTATAATCCAACAAACTCTCTGACAAATAAGTTTAGGAACGACTTAAAGTGTTTAAAGGATGATTGAAAAATAAACTTCAACTTTAATACAAATGCCTGCCACGCAGTTCCTTGTGCCCTCAATTATATGGACTTCCCAAATTCATAAGCCTAACCTAGTATTACTACCAATTGTGTCAAGCACGTTTGCCACCAACAAGTGCATTGAGCAATTGGTTAGGGTCAATCTGTAAACCACTTTTGTCTATACAAATTTCGTACATTAAGAATTCTCCGAATTTGGTGGAAAAACTGAAAAAGTAGAAATTTCTTCAAGTTCTTTGCTTTCTAGCTTCAACATTATATCAATGTGCACAAATATTGATGTAGAAGAAGTCGAAACTCTTCTAGAAAGAAAGCTGTTAAGAAATTTGGATTTTGATTAGTGGCAAAAACAGATTTGGAAGTTTCTGTAATTATGTATTTAGTAAGATTGCGCAATAAGTTCTTTATTTTTTTTTCAATTCAGAGGGGGTATTTCGAACAAATAAATAGTTATCAATGGGGCCCCTGTATCCCCTTTATTAGCTAATTTTTTTTTGGGGGAATATTGAAACAATTGCGTTAGATTCATATTTTTTAAAACATATTTTTTGGGGCCAGTATATGGATGACATGATCTAGATTTTGTAAGAGGATCTGAATTGAGTAGAGTTCAATTCATTCACCCAATGTAGTTGACTTTTGTCCAAATGTTATATCATTGAACGCTAATGAACCGAATCCAAGAAAGTCAATGTGGCTAGCTTCCACATTTGCTTTGAAAAGAATTAGAGAATTAAACAATATGTAGTTTTTATTGGATTTCGTATATAAACTTTTGTTTTAAATTGTTTTAGTTTTAGTTTTACTCCTGATGACGGTTACTGTACATAAGTGACCGAAATATCTGGTATTTTTTGTGAATCTCTATACACTGTCTATTAAAAAGGATCTTATCTCTATTTTGAACTTTTAATTTATTGTCATGGAAAGGCAGTGTGGTCTCCGAAATTATCTTAGTTATCCTATGTATCCGACAAAGGATGTTGATAAAGAATTGCTTCACTCTAATACTTAGATTTTGTCAATATTACCCTATGTATCCGACAAAGGATGTTGAAAAAGAAATTTGTTAACTCAGTTACTTAGATTTTGTCAATGTTATACATATGTATCCGTCAAAAGATGTTGATAAAGAATTTAATCACCCTGATACATAGATTTTGACAATGTTATCCCATGTAACTGACAAATGATGTTGATAAAGAATTTAATCACTCTGGATACTTAGATTTCGATAATGTTATGTAACGTATCTTGAGGAAAGAGGTGTTGGAAAGGATTTATTCACTCTGATACTTTGATTTTTGATATGTTATCTATATCGCCAATGAAAGATGTTCACAAGGGGTTTTGGTTAAGAATTTATTCACTCTGATACTTAGATTTTGATAAAGCTGTGAGATGTACCGATAAAAGATGTTGATAATGTATTTATTCACTCCCATAATTAGATTTTGTCAATGGTATCCTATGTATCCAACAAAAGACGTTGATAAAGAACATAACCACTCTGATACTTGGATTTTGTCAATTTTATCCGATTTGTATCCGATAAAGGATGTTGATGTAGGATTTATTCACTCTGACACTTAGATTTAGTCATTATTTTCCTATGTATCCGGCAAAGGATGTTGATAAAAAAAACACTGTAAATAGTTTTTGTTTGTTTTCAAAGTTATTTTATTGGACGTTCAAAGCCATTTTCAGTCTCAACTACTGATTAATAGCAAAATTTCTACTGGTTACGAAATAAGAGAAGAGAGCAGCTAAAGTATCAAGAGAGAACATGATGAATTATTTTATGGATCAGATTCAAAATGTCCAGAGCTATTCAATGATATTAATAAAGTGTAATAATGTATTTAACATATTTGTCATGTTAATATTCTACATGATGTTATTTCAATAAAAATATTTACGCAATTACTTTGTTATATTACCATTATTTTTTAGGGTACACTAGCATTTCAAACGTTTTAGAATGTTTATTAAAAATTAAGGGATGTAACTAACATCCCATTCAAGAACGCATTAGCTCATTAAATTTTAAACAAAACATTAACCCGTTCAAACAATAGATTTTATTTTAAACTGTCCTCAATGCTTAAACAGTGACCCAATCTATAGATCCCTAAAATGGTTCATTTAACAACCCATTAGCATATTAAATTCAAACGACCCATTAACCCATTTGAACAACAGACTTTATTTTCACTGTCCTCAGTCCTTAACAGTATCCAATAAGACGATGGTTCTTTTTCATGTATACCTAAAAAGGCCATTCAACAAACCCGTTAGCACATTAAATTCAAACAACAAATAAACCCATTCGAACAACATATTTTATTTTCACTGTACTCGGTGCCTTAACAATAATCAATAAGTCGGTGTGAGAGGATCCCACCCCCAACTCAAACCCCGAATCTTGCCTCGAAGTGGTATTTGAAAGTTTATAATAAACAATAATCATCGACAAAGCGAAAAAAACATGACAAAAATCAAAGTGTTGCCCCACAACCAAACTACCATATTTGTGGGGGAGGATTCCACTCCAGCTCAATCCCTGAATCTTACTATGAAGGTGGTACTTGAAAGTTTTATAATAAACGAAAAATTATTGCCAAAGCGAAAAAAAAAAAAATCAAAGTGTTGCTCCCAACAACCAAATTATCCTATTTTGTGTGGGAGGATCCCAAACCAAGCCAATCCCCGAATCTTACTATAAAGTGGCACTTGAAAGTTTATATTAACTAAAATCATCGATACAGCGGAAAAAACATGACAAAAATCAAAGTGTTACCCTCGCAACCATATTATACTATTTGTGTGGGAGGATCTCAGCCAACTTAACCCCCGAATCTTACTATGAAGTGGTACTTTAAAGTTTATATTAAACTAAAATCATCGACAAAGCGCTAAAACTCAGTTACAAAAAATCTGTCCACGACCAATTCGTTTTTTTCCCCCCAAAAGATCGTAATCTCTCTCAGTACCGAGAGCCCCCCAACCTCCAAATTTAAAGGAGGGGAAAAAAGGCCTTTCGGGCATTATTTATAAGCCCTAAACTCAAATCAAATAAAACGAAAATGTTCAAAAGAAATGTTTCAAAGAAAGATATTTTAACTGAAATATCCTGAAACCTATATTTTTGGAAGGTCACTATGTTATTTATTATTATTATTACTAACCAGTTTTTCAAACAAATAAACGGGAATATTCAAAGAAAAAGAAGTCATTTAACTGAAATCTCCTAAAAACTAGATCTCGGAAAGCTCATATTCAGGATATTTTGTTTTATCGTTAAACAATTTTCAGATATTTGAGAAATATTCAAAGAAAAATAAGAACATTTTCATTGAAACCTTCTGAAACCTAGATCTTGGAAGGTCATTATTATATTTTTTATTATTATTAAACAATTTTATTCAAATAAAGGGGAAATTTCAAAGAAAAAAAAACATTTAACTGAAATCTACTTAAACCTAGATCTCAGAAGCTTATTATGTTATTTTTTATTATTATTAAACAGTTTTCAATCAAATAAACGAGAATATTCAAAACAGGGAGATATTTAACTGAAATATTCTGAAACCTAGATCTCGGAAGCTCATTACGCTATTTTCTATTATTATTAAACAATTTTTCAATCAAATATAAACGAGAATACTCAAGAAAAAAAGACATTTAACTTAAATCTCCTGAAACCAAGATCTCGGAAGCTTATTAATTTATTTTTTACCGAGATGTCGGAAGGTCATTATGTTATTTTTTCATTAGTATTAAGCGATTTCAATCAAATAAACATCCTTCTCCAGTCTAACGCAGTTACGGAATACTAACACTACAGTTTTAACCATATTAAGCTCTACCTTTCTCCTTTCCCAAATAACCCCCCTAAAAGATTAAGTAATTTCTATGGGTTCCTTTGTTTTGGCAACCCTGTAATTGACACATTTAAAATTACCAGGAAACACTTTCCACGTTGAATATATTCAATCTACTCAATCTCTCTTAACACTTTTCTGTATCTCGTTTTGAATTTCTGGAATCATCTAAGATGTCCTAGTTACGCGCTATTAATGGCTTCGAAATAATAATTCCACATTTGGACTTGAAGAAATAATTTTATCTCTCTCCTTAGGTGAAGCCATAATCATTCTCCTCAGCATCTATTACACTTAGAAAACATCTTATGTCTAGGTTTTAAAAATCCTTCCTTATATTACTTGTGGTTGCTATGAACGGTTGCTAAGATCTCTAGGGGCTATTACGTCAGAATCCATGCTAAAATTCCTGGAAGTAAGGTCTGATGTCACTTAGCTTAGTATTTTAGCTCTCTGATTGGCCTAAAAAAAAGAGCGTTTAGACTGTGACGTCACTTCATGTAGTTATTTTAAGGACGGCCCTCTACTCAGAAGTAGCCCCCAAAATTTTGAATATAACATACTAAGTCGTTCTTGGGATGCTGCTGAGATACCTTTTGGAATTAGCATTAACACAGTGAATTTTTGATTTACTCTATAAGGCAACATTTAGTTTCTAAACATAATGGACAAATGGGAGAGGGGTGTGGGAGGGAGACTAGTTGCCCTCCAATCACCTTCGACTATTAAAAAGGCATTAACCCTTTCTATTTTCGATCGAATGAGCCCTTTTCGAAGTCCCCTAAGAGAAAACCTTCGATACGAAGTGGCCTGGTCTAAGCAAACAAAATATAATAATAATAATAATACATTGTACCACATCAATCTTTCATAGGCAGCACGCTAGCGCTGCCTAAGTGATAAAACGATGTCGGGCATACTGTTGTGTTTTTTTCTTCAGCCGGTTACTCCGTATCGAAGGAGTTGTCATTAAAACTTCGAAAAAGGCTTATTCGACCTGGAAATTGGAGTGGCTAGTGCCCTTTTTAATAGTCAAAAGGGATTGGAGGGCAACTAGCCCCCCCACCCCAACGCCATCATTCCCCAAACACATCCAATCAAAATTTTTAGATAGCCATTTTGTTCAGCGTGGTTAAGTTACAGTTAGAAATATGTTTTGGGGGACACTCCCCAACAACCCTCGGGACAAGGGTTTTAAGTTATGCCCTGAGGGCATATAGATATTGGCACAATGTGCTTTTGTATTGTTTTTTTTTACAGCAGGGCACTTCATATGGAAGGGGTCCGTCGTAAAATCTTCAAAAAGGGCTCATTCGAATTGGAGATTGAGAGTTCTAGTGCCCTTTTTTAATATTAGAAAGTGATTGGAGGGCAACTAGCAGCCCCCCCCACACCCATAATTCCCCCAAATACATCCAATCAAAATTTGAGATAGCCATTTTGTTCGGCGTGTTGATTTCCAGATAGAAAATATGCTTTGAGGAGGGCACTCCCCCACAACTCTCAGAGCAAGGGTTTTTTAAAGTTATGCCCTGGGGGCATATAAGGTTTTTATAAAAAGCGTTTGTCGTAGTAAACTTCAAAACAGGCTCATTCGATTGGAAATTGGAAGGGCCTAGTACCCTTTTTATAAGTTGAAAGTGATTAGAGGGCAACTAGCCCCCCCCCCAAGCCACCATTCCCCCAAGCACATCCAATCAAAATTTTTTGAGATAATCCATACTCTTCAGCGTAGTTGACTTCCTGTAGAAAACAAGCTTTTGAGGATTACACTCCCCCACAACCCTAGAGCAACGGGTTTTTACGTTTATGCCCTGTGGGCATATAAGGTTTTTTATAGAAGGGGTCATCGCAGAAACTTCAAAAGGGGCTCTCATTCGATTGGAAATTGAAATCTTAGTGCCCTCTTTAATAGTCGAAAGTGATTGGAGGACAACTAGCCCTCCCCTCCAACGCCCATCATTTCCCCCAAATACATCCAATCAAAATTTTGAGATAGCCATTTTTGTTCAGCGTAGTTGATTTCCAGATAGAAAATATGCTTTGAGAGTGGGCACTCCCCCACACAACTCTCAGAGCAAGGGTTTTTTAAGTTATGCCCTGGGGGCATATAAGAGTTTTTATAAAAAAAGCGTTTGTCGTAGAAACTTCAAAACAGGCTCATTTCAATTGGAATTGGAAGGGCTAGTACCCTTTTTAATAAGTTTGAAAGTGATTGGAGGGCAACTAGCCCCCCCCCCCCCAACCCCCATCATTCCCCCAAACACATCCAATCAAAATTTTGAGATAATCATTTTATTCAGTGTAGTTGATTTCCTGATAAAAACAAGCTTTTGAGGATTACACTCCCACCACAGCCCTCAGAGCAAACGGTTTTTTACGTTATGGCCCTGTGGGCATATACAGGTTTTTATAGAAGGGGTCATCGCCGAAAGGGGCCCTGGCGGCATATAATTGTTTTTTATAGAAATGCTTTGTCCGTAGAAATTTTCCAAAAAAGGGGCTCATTTCGATTTGATAATTCAAAGGGCTAGTGCCCGTGTTTAATAGTTAAAAAATGATTAGAGGGCAACTAGTCCCCCCGCGCCCATTCAGTCCCACCAAATAACACATCGCAATTCATATTTTAAAAGATGCCATTTTGGTTCAGCTTACTTGATTTCCCAGATATGGAAAAATGTGTTTTTGAGGAGGTTACTCCCCCCATACGCCCTCATGGCGAAGGGTTTTTAAGTTTTTGTCTTGGGGGTATATAAGGTTTTAAAAGAAGGCGTTGTCGTAGAAACTTTAATAAAACCCTCATTCAAATGGTCAATTCAAACGGCTATTTGCCCTTTTTAATAGTCGAAGTGGATTGGAGTGGCAACTAGCCCCCGCGCCCAACCCATTCCCCCAACCACATCTAATAAAATTTTTGAGATAATCGGTTTTTGTTCAGCTTAGTTTTTATTTCCAGATAGAAAATATACTTTTTGAGGAGGACACTCCCCCGCAACCCTCGTGCAAGGTTTATAAAGTTTTGTTGCCCTGGGGGCATAAGGTTTTTATATTGAAATCTTTTGTCCGTCAGGAGAACTTGAAAAAGGGCTCATTCGATTTGAACTTCAAAGGGATAAGCACGCTTTTTAATAGTCGAAAGTTATTTGAGGGCCAGACTACACCACCCTCGATCGCGCCCACCTTTTCCCCTAAACACAATCCAATGAAAAGTGTTGTAAATAGCCATTTTTATTTCAACGTTAGTAAAAGTTTTGGAAATTCGGTCTTTTAAGGAGGAGCAACCCCTCCCCCACAGTCCTCAGGCCAATGGTTGTAATTTATTCCCTGGGGCATATAAAGTGTTTATTGAAAGCGTTTGTCATAGAAACGTCAGAAGGGTTCCAGTCAATTGGAAAATTGAAAGGGCTAGTGCCTTTTTTAAATAGTTGAACAGTGATTGGTAGAGCGCCTAAACGCTCCCTCTCTCCACGTCCCACTATTTTTCCAAACCACGTCCCCAATCAAAATTTTGAGATATCGCATTTTTTTTTCAAACGTAGTTGAACTTTCTGGAAACTAGGTCCTTAGAGGTATGACAACCACCCTCGCCGCCCTTAGGGTAAGAGTTGCAATTTATGCCCTGGGGGCAATATAATGTTTATACAGATATTTGTATGTATACTCAATCATAGCAGGCAGTCATCGCGCTGCCTAAGTACACGACGAGGGATCACTCGAAAACGAGAAAAGAAACGGGGACTAGAGTAAAGAGGAGGAAACTCCTCAACACAACCCTCTGGGAAAACGTTTTAAGTTATGCCTTGGGGGCATACGAAGAACGATGAGTAGAAGAAGAAGACCGTAATAAGAAAACGATGCCGGCACACTGTATTTATTTATTAATTTTTTTCCCTTAGAGTAGGGCAACTTCTTATCGAAGAAGATGTCGTAGAAAGATTTCGAAAACAGCGCTCATTCATTGGAAATTGGAGTGGTTTTTGTGATGCTTTTAAATAGCCGAAAGTTTATTGGAGGGGCGACGAACACCCCTCTCAACGCCCACTCATTTCCCGCAAACACATCCGCCAAGGTGTGGAGATGACTGTTACATCAGGATGCAGCGTCCATTACTTTTCTTCGCATAATATAATTGGAGGTGCGAGTTTTAGTTTTTAATATCAAAACTTTACATTAGGAGGTAGCCAGTGAGGCATATACTGAATATCTCATGGATTTAGCTTCCCCCTAAACGTAAATCTTTAGTTGTCGCCTCTCTAAGAATAATAGGTAGTATCAGCATTTGTTTTATATTCATATCCGATACCAAAGCAGCTCCTCAAATTTTTTATAAAACATTGAAGTCATCAACATGAAATTGTGTATATACTTGTATAATTTGAAAGCTTATTGCACGTGCTGACCAATGTTCCATTTATGATAGATACTTAATTTGTCCGGAAATAAATTGTGGTAGTGCATCGAATTTTCGTAGGATAGCCCCTCGGCTGGATTAGATTTTTTCATTGTTTTGATTTTTTTACGAGTGACGATGTAGCGATATCTTGAAATTAAAAGTCAAATTGTTCGTAATTAAAACGTTCAGCCCAATGCCGGCCTTTATTGGAAATATGACTCTGGATAGAGCATTGTATTATATTCCAATACAACCTTCTTTTAGAATGTGAATAAACAAATTCACTTTCAAAATCTGTTTTGAATTTTTATATGAATAGTGCTCAAACGATGGTTTTAAAGGGCTTTAGCAACTTCAATGGCCTCTCTTAGACTGCATATGGAATTGTATTTGTATATCGACTAAAAACACTTATTGCACAATAAATATATACGTGTACGATTAATTAGGACAATCCTTTGGATTCGCGTCTAGAGTCACAAATATCTGCTTGGCACTATATGCAGAGGGTAAAAGGCCTTTAGTTTTTTCTGCAGTCCACGACTTTCTAGTCCTATAGATTTCGATGAAGAGTATAACTTGGGTTCCTTTTGCAAATACTCTTTGTGCTAAAAGTTTCTTTTTTAATTTCAATAATCCTAGAGCAAGTATCAGGGGGGAGAACTCTAACACTTTCCTGGTTCTCAGCAATACGTTCATAAACGCTTTCAATAAGTGATCCATTTTGACCATAACCGTCCGCTACCGTTTTGTAATAACTACCGGCTGCATCAATACGTCTTCGCTTCCCCTCTGTCCTATGGTCTACTACCGGTGTCAACTAGCCACTAGGTGTGCTTTCCAAGATAGATTTTAAAAATAATGCTTCTACCTTTCATGTAACATATGTTCATTTTAATTTCTTTAGAAGTGGTTGGCTTATTGGCTGATAAGAGAATCATAGGAAACTTTACGACTTTCTTCAAAAATTATATAAAATGTCGCGTCACAAGATTCGACGCTCTTTAAGATTTGCAATCAGATCCAATAAAAAATCAATTAAATTGTAGGGCCTTGGCCTAAGCTATAATAACTTTCATTCTTATTCTCGTACATTTTGTTCATTTTCCAGCGGAGATAACGTCAAGAGTCTTTTACCTTGTTTCATCGATAGGAATTGAGGCAACAAGTCTGCAACCACTTGTTTGAAAGTGTTCAAACTTTCACTATTATCCGAGGATTGATCATGATATTGACTTTGAGTCGGTTTTTTTTCCGGATAAATCTTTAATAAGCGTTGTTGATCAAGACGAATGGCGCATTTTTTGAAGCAAAATTGATTTTTTCATCAGGCGGCAATTTTATTTCATTGTTAATAAATTTAGCAATGATTATCGTCAAAGTGCTCTCCTCTGGGTGAAAGGAGCAATTCAAATTTGGGGTCAATTTATAGGGTTTATTAAAATTGGGCATAATACGCCATAAAAGAAACCATCTATTATAGAAAACTGGGACTTCTAGTCTGTCAACCCCACAGGGTAGGGGGAGGGAGTGATATACACACTACCAAAACCAAAACGTGAACACAAAACACACACACAACACAAAAAGAAAGAAAACACTAACACACAAAACACACACGTCAAAACACACACGCAACTTACACACAAAGAAACACACAACACCACAATGTCAAACACACATGATAACAAAAACCCATAGACAAAACACACAAAAAAATAACAAACAACGCAACTACACACACGAACAAATCACACACAACACGAACAAAAAAAACACAGACAAAGGAAACACACAAACACAACACACACAAAACAAAAAAAATACCACACACCGCCAAAAACACACTAAACACACACGAACACAAAACACACCACACGCAAAAACACCATTACACCCAAAACCCCCACACACAATGAAAAACACATATGTACAAAAAAACCCAGACAAAAACAACTCCACACATTGCGAAAGCACACCACACACAAACCAGATCCACACCCACAACCACAAAAACACTGAACACACACACCTACACACAACAAAACACAAACCCACCACTCCACAACACAAACACCACACTTGTCACTTGCTACACCTCTTTTGATCTTTTAACCACACCACCAACAAAAACATTTACCCACTGACGTGTAAGACCACACACTAATATTTTCGGGACAAATAGTTGAACCAAATCACCTGCTAGAAAACACTTTGTTTGACACCCACACAACACACACACCATGTTCAGAATTTTTTCACTGAAGTGTAAACCTTGGAATATTTTTTGTAGTAGTTTCACCATATCACTGGCTAACCTCTTGTTGATGTTTCCACAGTTCATTTCGAATCTTTTCGTTGAAAAGGAGACACCCACACAAAAATTTTCACCAGTGTTACGTTATGATTTTAGCTTGTCCACATCTACACTCTGTTTCAACTAAAAATTTCCCAAAGTGAACATTGGAAGATGAACAGAGTGTACACCACACAAGCAAAACGCTACGAGAATATTCCCGGTCTTTTACCCCCCCCGCCCTCCCCCAACGAAAAATCCAGCATTGAACCTTAAACAGGTCCAACAAAGTGTGAGCAGTGACAAGCGACCAACGCTATGAAACATTCCAGTTGTCACATGTTTCATGAAAAAAAATGTGTGTATATTTTTTTGTGTGTGTAACTTGTGGTTTCTTTTGGTGTGTTGTGTGTTTTGTGTTTGTGTGTGTATGTGTGTTTGTTATTTTTTTGTCACTCTGTGTGTAATGTTTTTTGTGTGTGGGTCACATTTGTGTGTGTGTGTGTTTTTTTTTCGGTGTGTGTTTTTTCGAGGTTTTCATGTTTTTTGTTTTGTGTGTTTGTGCTGTGTGTGTGTTTTGGGTATTTCGTTATTTTGTGTTTGTGGTTGTGTTTTTTTGCGTGTGTGTGTGTTTATTTGTGTTTGTTGTGAATTTTCACTGTGTCTGTGTGTTTGTGTTGTGTGTGTGGGTTTGTTTGTTGGGTGTGTGTTTGTTTGGGTGTTTTGTCTTTTGTGTATGTGTGTTTTTTGTTTTGGTTTTGTGTGTGTGTTTGTTTGTGTTTTTGTTGTGTGTGTGTGGTTTTGTGTTGTGGTTGTCTTTGTGTGTGTTGTTGTGGGTTTTTTTTGTTGTGTGTGTTTTGGTGTGTGTGTGTGTTTTCTGTGTGGTGTTTTGTCAATGTGTGTTTTTGTTCGTTTTTTGGTTTGTTTTTTGTGTTTTTTGTGTTTCGTGTGGAAAAGTGGTGTTGTGTGTTTTTGTGTGTGTCGTTGGGGTGGCGTGTTTTTTTTGCGTGTTGTGTTGTTTTGTGTAGTGTTTTTGTTTGTGTTTTTTGTTTGTATGTTGTGGGTTGTGTGGTGTGCGTGTGTGGGTGTTTTGGTTTATGTGCGTTTTGAGGGTGTGTTTGTTTCAGTTTCGTTGGGTGAAAACAAATGTTCGCACGGGTGTTGTGTGTGTTGTTGTTTTTGTTTGTTTGTGTGGTGGGGTGGTTTGGGTGTGTTTGTGTGTGGTCGGTGTTTTTGAACCCGTTTGTGGTGTTTTCATTGTGTACGGTTGTGTGGTGGGTGGTGTGTAATGTGTTGTTTTGTGTCGTTGGGGTGTGTTTGGGGTGGTGGTTTAGGGGTATGTGTAAATTTTGTGTTTTTGGTGCCGTGGGACTTTTGTGTGTGTGTGGTGTCAAATTTGTTTTGTCAGGTGGTGTGTGGGGTGTTCAGGGGTGGGGTGTGGGGTGTGTGGGGTGGGGTGTGTGGTGTGGTGGTTGGGTGTTTGTGTGTGGTGGTTGGTGTGTGGTGTTGGGTTGTGTTTGGTGGTGTTTGGTGAATTGGGTTGTGTGTGTTGGGGTTGGGGGTTTTTTCACCCATTTTGTGTGTGGGTGGTGGGGTGGGGGTGTGTGTGTGTGTGTGTTTGTGGGTGTTGGTGTTGGTTGTGTGTTGTGTGTTGTGGGGGTGTGGGTGTGTTGGGGGGACGTTTGGGATGTTTGTTTTGTGTGTGGGTGGGTGGGTTTTTGATTCAATGGTTGGTGGGTGTGTGTTTGATGTGTGGGGTTGTTTTGGGTGTGGTGGGTGGTTGTGGTTTGTGTGTTTTTGTGGTATGTGGGTGAGTGGTGGGGGGGGGGGTGGTGGGGGGGGTGTGTGTGGGGGTGGGGTTGTTGGTTGGGTGGGTGGGGGAAATGTGGTGGTGGGGGTGGGGTGGGTTGGGTGTGGGGTGAGGGGGGGGTGTGTGTGGGGGGGGGGGGGGGGGGGGGGGGGGGTTGTGGGGGGGGGGTGGGTGTGTGGTGGGTCCTGTTTGTTTGATGTGCGGTTGGGGGGTGGGGGGTGTGTGTGGGGTGGGGGGTGTGTGTGTGGGTGAGGGGGGGGTGTGTGGGGTTGGGTGGGTGGGGTGGGTGGTGGGTGGGGGGGGGTAGGGTTGGTGGTGGGGGTGGGTGGGTGTGTGTGTGTTGGGTGGGGGGTGTGGTTGGGGGTGGGGTGGTGGGGGTGTGTGGGGTGTGGGGTGGGGGGGGGGGGGGGTGTTGGGGGGGGGTGGGGGGGGTGGGGGTGGGTGTGTGGGGTGTGGGGGTGTGTTGGGGTGGGGTGGGGGTTGTGTGGTGGGGTGGGGGGTGGGTGGGTAGGGGGGGGTGGTGTGGGTGGGGGGGTTGTGGGGTGGGTTTGTGGGGTGTGGGTGTGTGTGGGGGTGTGGTGTGTGGGGGGGGGTGGTGTGTGGGGGGGGGGTGTGGTGTGGGGTTGTGGGGTGGTTGTGGGGGGTGTGGTGGGTGGGGGTGGGGGGGTGTGTGTGGGGGGGGTGGGGGGGGGGTGTGGGGTGTGGTGTGGGGGGTGGGGGTGTGTGTGGTGTGTGGGGGTGTGTGTGTGTTGGGTGGGGTGTGTGTGGTGTGTGTGGGTGTGTGTGTGTGTGGTGTGGGTGGTGTGGTGTGGTGTGGGTGTGGGTGGTGTGTGGGTGTGTGTGGGGGGGTGTGTGGTGTGTGGTGTTGGTGTGTGGTGGGTGGGTGGTGGGGGGGGTGGGGTGTGTGTGTGTGTGCTTTTGTGTGTGTGGGGTGGTGTGTGGGGTGTGTGGGTGTGGTGTGTGGTGGTGGTGTGTGTGTGTGTGTGGGTGGTGTGGGTGTGGGGGTGTGTGTGTGTGGGTGGGTGTGTGTGTGGGGGGGTGGGGTGTGTGTGGTGTGTGTGGGTGGGGGTGTGGGGGTGTGTGGTGTGGGTGGGTGTGGGTTGTGTGGTGTGTGGGGGGTGGGGGGGGTGGGGGTGTGGGGTGGGGTGTGGTGGGGGTGGTGTGTGGGGGTGTGTGTGGGGGGGTGGTGTGTGTGTGTGGGGTTTGTGTGTGGGTGTGTGTGTGTGTGTGTGGGGTTGTGGGTGTGTGGGGGGGTGGTGTGGTGGGTGTGTGTGTGGGGTGTGGGTGTGTGTGTGGGTGTGTGTGGGTGGGGTGTGTGTGTTTGTGTGGTGGTGTGTGTGTGGGGGTGGGGGTGTGGTGTGTGGGTGGTGTGTGGGTGGTGTGTGGGGGTGTTGTGTGTGTGTGTGTGGGTGTGTGGGTTGTGTGGTGGGGGGGGGGGGTGGGGTGTGTGTGTGTGTGTGGGGGGGTGTGTGTGGGGGTGTGGGTGGGGGGTGTGTGTGTGTGTGTGTGTGTGTGTGGTGTGTGGTTGGTGGGTGGGTGTGTGTGTGGTTTGTGGGGGTGGGTGTGTGTGTGGGTGGGTGGTGTGTGGTGTGTGTGGTGTGGGGTGTGTGGTGTGGGGGGTGTGGGTGGTGTGTGGTGGGGGGGGGTGTGGGGGGGGTGTGGGTTTGGTGTGTGGGTGTGTGTGGGGGTGTGGTGGTGGGGTGGGTGGGGTGGGGGGGGTTGTGTGTGTGTGGGTGTGTGGGTGTGTGTGTGTGTGGGTGTGGTGTGTGTGGGGGTTGGGGTGGGGGGTGTGTGTGTGGGTGTGTGTGTGGTGGGTGGGGGGGTGTGTGTGTGTGTGGGTGGTGTGGGTGTGTGTGTGTGGGGTGTGTGGGTGTGTGGTGTGTGTGTGTGGGGGGTGGGTGGTGGGTGGTGTGGTGGGGTGGGGGGGTGGTGTAGGTGTGTGTGTGGTGTGGTTTGTGTGTGTGTGTGTGGGGTGTGTGTGTGGGTGTGGGTGGGGGTGTGGGTGGGGTGTGTGTGGTGGGTGGTGTGGGTGGTGTGTGGTGTGGGGGGTGTGGGTGTTGTGTGGTGTGTGTGTGTGTGTGTGGGGTGGTGTGGTTGGGGTGGGTGTGTGGGTGTGTGTGTTGTGGGGGTGGTGTGTGTGGGGGGGGTGTGGGGTGTGGGTGTGTGTGTGTGTGGGTGTGTGGGTGGGGTGTGTGGGTGGTGTGTGGGGTGTGGTGTGGGTGTGGGGGGGGGGTGGGGGGTGGGTGTGGGGGTGTGGTGGTTGGGTGTGTGTGTGTGTGGGGTGGTGGTGTGTGTTGTGTGTGTGTGTGTGTGTGGTGTGGGTGTGTGTGTGTGTGTGGGTGTGTGGGTGTGTGTGGTTGTGGGGGTGGGGGGTGTGTGGGGGTGTGTGTGGGTGGTGGTGGTGGGTGTGGTGGGGTGTGGGGGTGGGGGTGGGTGTGTGGTGGTGGGTGGTGTGTGTGTGGGGGGGGGTGGTGGGTGTGGTGTGGTGTGGTGTGGTGTGTTGGGTTGTGTGGGGTGGGTGGGGGTGTGTGTGTGTGTGTGGTGGGTGTGTGGTGTGTGTGTGTGTTGTGTGTGTGTGGTTGTGGGGTGTGTGTGTGGGTTGTGTGTGGGTGTGGTGGGGTGTGTGTGTGTTGTGGTGTAAGTGTGTGGTGTGTGGTGTGGGGTGTGGGGGGTGTGTGGGGTTTGTGTGTGTGTGGTTGTGGGTGTGTGTGTGGGGGTGTGTGGGGGGGTGTGGTGGTGTTGTGGGGGGTGTGTGGGTTGTGGGGGTGTGTGTTGTGTTGTTGTTGTGTGTGGGGGGGGGTGTTGTGTGTGTGTGTGTGGTGTGTTGTGTGTGTGTGTGTGTGTGTGTGTGTGTGTGTTGTGTGTGTGGTGTGTGTGTGTGTGTTGTGTGTGTGTGGTGTGTGTGTTGTGTGTTGTGTGTGTGTGTGGTGGGTGTGTGTGTGGTGTGTGGTGGTGTTTGGTGTGTGTTGTGGGTGTGTGGTTGTTTTGTGTGTGTGTGGTGTGTGTTGTGTGTGTTGTTGTGGTGGGTGTGTGTTGTGTGTGTGTGTGTGTGGTGTGTGTGTGTGTGTGGTGTGTGTGTTGTGTGGTTGTGTGTGTGTGTGTGTTGGTGTTGTGTTGTGGTGTGTGTGTTGTGTGTGTGATGTGTGGTGTTGTTTTGTGTGTGTGTGTGTGGTGTTGGTTGGGTGTGTGGTGGTGGACATTTGTTGGTGTGGTGTGTTGTGGTGTGGTGGGTGTGGTGTGTGACCCCTGTGTGTGTGTGCCGTTTGTGGTGGGGGGGGGGGGGGGGGGGGGGGGGGGGGTGGACTGTGTTGGTTTTGTGTGACCTGTTTGTGTGTTGTCGTTTGTGTACTGGGTGTGTGTGTGGGTTGTGTGGGGGGGGGGGGGGTACCTGTGTGGTGTGGTGTGTGGTGTGAAAAAATCCTAACTGTTGAACCATCACGTTTTATGGTGGTTTGCGTGGTGTGGTTTTCGTAACATTTTTTTGGCGTGTGTGTTTACGTAATTTTGAAACAGCACTTCCAAAAATTTTTTTTTCAAGAAACATCATAACCATGAAACAGCACAAAAAACAAAAACATTTACATAACATGGTGGATTTTTAACCATCAATGGGGTGTTAGCAAACATGTTGGTAGGGGTTTGTAGTGGGAGTTAACATTTAAGTATTTGATCATTACAAAACACAGGTGCATCCCCATAACGATAATTGCATTGCCCTCATACCTAAAAAAAACAAAACAAAAAAACTTGGAAACCATGGGACCCACATAGGGTTGAACAGGGTGGGAAAACATAATCAGCAATAATTTAAGGATCAACGGGGAACACATAGGGAACATTCAATTGGCATCTTAATGGCTGACCTTTGAAAGTCCAACTTTTGGGGGATGGATGGGGGGGGGCAAATGGTCCCAGTGGAGGGATTCCCCTACTCAGACGCAGTTAAATATCATAGTGAGGGGGTACTAATTATATGTACCCCTTGCATAGTAAATAAGGTGATAGACTTAATGGGGGCCAACTTAGGAATTTTTAGATATTTCAGCAAATTTATTGGTTTACGTGTCTAGCCAAGGGGGAAACCGTGGCTTAGGGGGGGGACAAATCCAAACTCATGTATTGTCAAGGAATTTAAAAATCTCTTAATCGTAACTTTGATTAATTTATAATGGAACGATTCTTTAATGCTTCAATTTTTCGGGGGTCCCCCCGTGTTAAGAGAGAACAAAAGACAAAGGTCTGAATATCGAAAAATGTTTTCCTTTTAAGTGGTCTACTTGGGAAGTTGAAAAGCAAATTTTCCACCAACACCATGTTTATGATTGGAGGGGGGGGGGATGGGATTGATTTTGGATTGTTAATACCAATAATATGCCGAAGTTGGAAAATCCATTATATCTCAAGAAATTTGGAACGATTTGCTATTTTGGATACGTAAATTGGGGGGGCCAATTTTAAGGTCCTACACTTGCTTTTTCAACAAGAGCACTTTGAGGGTAAATCTTGATTTTTTTGTTTTACAATGAGAGAACTAGCAATTGGATATGATGAAAAATTTAATTGTTTCTTGCTCAAACCCCCCCCCCTCTTCGTCATTTTTAACTACCCCGCGCACAGATGCAACAAAGATGGGAGGGGGCCCACCCGTAAAAAACTGCTCAAATTACCGAACGTCATTGACCATCCTTCTGACCACGGTGAAAGTTTTTGAAAACTTTAAAAACCCCGAACTTTGAAGATTGGTTTACAAAAGTGTTGTAGACCTTATGCCCTCACTCGCCCTATCGGGGGGGGGGTAGGGGACTATCTGCTTGAGGTATCTAGTTTGCAAGATACCAAATTGATTGGAACGATTAGTTGAAATTCTCCATATTTTCAGGGCAGCCTGCTACAATTTCAATTGATTTTGTCCTCGATCTGGGGGGGGGAAATCGTAAAGAGTCAAATGTTGGGGGCCAACATTTATATAATTAGGTAGGAAGTCAAATTCAAATTGTTCCTCCTAAGATTACTTATAGAAAATATTTTTAGGTCTAAAGCCACCTGTGGGACAATAACCAGGGGGTGGTGCCACTGTCAAGGGGTCGAAGATTATGGGGGTTAAATTCTTGGGGGTGGAAAGGACACCTAGAGGCTGTTTGGGACCGGTAGCTAGACCAAAGGAAAAACGAAGGGATCGAGTACTGGGGGGGGGGGTGGGTTGCGGAAGGTTCGGAGGGTACACATGCGGCTCTTAAAAGGGAATCAAAACATGTAACAACACTTAAAAGGTGGGAAAGAAAAGGGGGGGCATGGGTTTTTGACAAATCCCATTGTACGTTCCTAAGGGATGCCAATTTTTGACAAAAAAATGCCCATTGTTACGCGAAAAATTAAAATTAAGCTATTTGCTAACTAGTGGTTTGCAAAAGGAACACCAGGGTTATACTATTTCTTCGAAAGTCATAGGCTAGAAGGGGGGACCATCTAAAAACTTAAAACCTTTTAAAAACCTCCTCTGCTGCATATATTGCAATCAGCACACGATTTTTGCCTCTAGACGCGATTGGCAAAGCCATCCTACTAAAACCGTACAAGTACATTTTACTTGAGAATAAAAAATGTTTTTATTCATATACCAATATGCAGTTCCATTACAGTCAGAGAGGGCAATGAAGTGGCTAACAAGCTTTAAAAGCCCTTGAACAAAAAAAATCTATATAGAGTCAAGATTTTCATATAAATGGAATCTTTCCAACAGAACCGTGAAGTGAATTTTTTTTAAATAATCCAAATATAAAGAAGGTTTTATTGAAATATAATAAAAATGCTCTATCATAAGTCATAGGTCCTCCCCCCCACCCCCCCCCCCCCCCCTATAAAAGGTGGCATTGGCTGAACGTTTAGTACGGACAATTCGACTTTTAAATTTTCAAGATACTGTACATCGAAAATGAGCAGCTGGCATTTATTCATGCTTTGTAAAAAAAGAAAGAAATAAAATTATGTTTTTGATTTTATTAAAATCAGCGCCCTCATCGTCCCCTTGTTCAACAACGTTAGACCTCGGGAGGTTCATCAGAGCGAGAATAAACATTGTTTCCTTAAACAATTAATCTTATTCCTAATGAAAAGGCGGAAAAATAATAAAAAAAAAAATTGTAATGTTGGTGTTCTGTTTTCCGAATGACTCGGTACAAAGAAATAATTTTTGAAAGGGAAAAATCACTTGTGGGCCACTGAACCTTTTTAAAAGTGTAAAAGTACTAAACCTTGTAACGTAATCGGCTTCATATATATTAAATAACATAAAGATGAAAATATTTTTGGTGGTTTTTTATTAATATGAAAATACAACAAAATTTAGAAATAGGGAAATATTATCAAATTGGAAAAGATATTAAAGAATCATACTCGCAAGGATAGTAACAGAGTTGCCTTGAAAAATCGCAGGAGAAGAAAAGGATACAACTCTGATTTTTGATTCGTGGACAACCTGCAAGACGTTTTATTAAATGTCTGAAGGTTTGTTATTTTGACCAAAACCTTTCATGTCCTAATATTTTCCGATCCTTTTTTATGACAATTGGAAATAAAACAAGCGAGGTTTTGGGATAAATCTTTCCCCGGCTAATTAGATATGAGGAAAGGTATGAAGTTGCTCTTGTAGATGGTATTCTTAAAAATAACATATAGATAGCAGTCCTCAGAAAGGGTCCAAGAAAAAAGAAAAACATAGTAAAAAAATAGGACCCCTTGTGCTTATTTGTTTTATTGGCCAATTTGTTCACGATCAATATGTAAGTGAAAATACGAATTCATTTGACAACCTTTGCCATAAAAATCTATTTAAGTTTGTCATATAAGGAGTTTTGGGACTTAAGGGACTGATCCTATGAATGACACTTGTGTCCGTGGCTATCAAACAAAAACACAATACATTTCATCAACACAACACAAAACTAACACCCATCATAATATCGCAAAATGGTGCCCTTTTCAATTTCCCATTTATTCAAAAAGGAAGAACGGTAAAATCCAATCCACATTAGTTTCCCGCGCCCATTGACAATAAACGGTTATTTCTCATGTGATAATCTAAGAGAATGTGCTTGGTTTTAAAAATTAATGTAATCAACGGTAAAAGTTCATAGAACGCTAAGTGGCATGAAT
Source organism: Artemia sinica (assembly GCA_027921565.1). NCBI lineage: Eukaryota > Metazoa > Arthropoda > Branchiopoda > Anostraca > Artemiidae > Artemia > Artemia sinica. Next base: position 74,721,022 of record CM051260.1, on the reverse strand, counting down.
TCCTGCTCCCTTTTATTTTTCTTTTTTTTTTTTATTTTTTTTTTTTATTTTTTTTTTTTTGTTTTTATTTGTTTTTGTATTTTTTTTTTTTTTTGTTTTTTTTTTTTTTTCCTTTTTTTTATTTTTTTTCTTTTTTTGTTTTTTTTTTTTTATTTTTTTCCCAAATGACACGACAAGAAAATCCAAGCGTATCCCGCCCGCCTTCTCCTCGACAGGTTGGTATGTATTTATTTATGCGTCCTTTTGTCCTAGAAAATCAAGAGTTTGGTACTAGAAAACCAACACATGTGGGTCTGCCCCGTACTACGTGTTCCTTGAACGGGACAAAACGCTACTGACCATAATTCATCACTACAAATAATAAAAAGCATGTTCATACATTCCAGTCAACACTTCGTATTTGAGCCTCTGTCAGTTAACATTAAGGAAGCGAATTGGGGTGATTTCCAACTAGTCGAAAAAAAAAAAAAAAAGAAAGTCTTGGTGTACTTTCAGGATATTATTTTTGGGGGAACCCAATCAGTGAATGGTCTACAAGAACTCAGTTTGTGTATGTCCCTATATTGATTTCTCTATGTTTTGTAACTAACGCGTGGGCAAAAGACGTTTGGGCCAGGGAATGGGACTATTATATGGTCGTTTCATGTTTCTCAAATGTCCCAGGTTACGGTCTCTGGCGACAGCGCAGAAAACAAAGTTGGTTTGCATAATGCAAGGGACCTTTTCGGCTCTGCAACTACCGATTGTCTAGAAAAAATATTTGCGCGCGGTTGCAGTGGATTTTGTGTCCTCTCTACATAAACATGATTGGGCTCCTGGGAAAGAATATTAAACGAAAATGTTTTCGAAAAAAAATATCTTAGGTCGGAATGCGATCACTCGTCAAGCGAAGGAAACAAAACGCCGAGAAAAGGTTTTCAAAAGGGAGGAGAAAAAGATCAACACATTACTCTCAATGTCTCAATTCAATCTGAAGCAGTAAAAAAGTATAACAAAGAAAAAAAAAATGAAAAGGATCCAAAAAGGATTTCTTTTTTCCTAAG